>QLSR01000643.1:792013-900195 GCA_031780015.1 Citrullus colocynthis
TTTTTTTTTTTTTTTGGTATTTTCATCTGTTGGATTCATATAAAAAAAAATTTTGTGGTTTTTTTTCCCTTTTCCCTTTTCCATTGCACATTTTTCCTTTTTCCTATTTTCATTTTCCTCTTTTTAATTTTCCATTATCCATATCCAAATGTAACATGATCCCTTTTTTTTTTGTCTTTTTTTTTCTCTCTCTTGCTTTCACAATCTCTCTCGCTCTCTCTCTATATCTCTCTCCCTAGCTCTATCTATCTTTTCCTCGCTCTCTCTATATACCTATGTAATGTGAACAACGTATGAATCACATAATTTATTATTTTTTTTTATAGCTCATCTTGTGTTTAAGGAAGAAAAAAAAATTAAAATAGAAAAATAAAATCACTTTCCCATTCATTCAAAACTTATCATTTCCTTGTCATAATACATGCACAAAAAATTTACGGTCAATCACGTATACAAAAGTTATCATTTTTGTCGACTTCACAACCCATTGTCCACTTGTCGTTAGCCAAAAGAAATATAAAAAAATACATTGGTAATGGTTCAAATATCCGTGGGCAGTCTACATGTTTCTTCGTAATAGACGAAGACAATACCTTTTCCGTGCGTGTTCTGGTACTGTAAGTAAGCAATCTGTCTTCTGAATATCTGTGACAAGTATGTCAATAAGGGTCACTTGGTCATCCTAAGTCAAGTCATCAATGTTGTATATGGCATTTACTACTTCCTTCCGACGACCAAACTCCAGCTCATACTTCTCCTTCTGCCACGATACTAGTCTACCCATGTGCGTGTTCTGCATCTCAACAGTCGATCTCATGATGTCGATCAATTCAGCTTGAAATGATGACCTCTTCCTCTTGCTTCCTCGAGATGACTCGGCAGGTGTCGCTCTACCTGTAGATTGCTCTGCTGTCTCTTCATCCATTCCATCCGGATTTAACTGTGAATCTGTTTGGCGAAACTCAGTGTCTGACAGTCCTGCGTTCCAAGTCGAATCTAATCTTCAAACTCTCCAAATTCATTACTCGCCATCACGTGTGGGTCTTCACTTAATTGCCCTATAGCTCTATCCTTCCTAAAGATGGTGGAGAGGTCATCGTAATGGGGGAACGGCTTGTTCCACATCCCCTTTGCACTGGGATGACTCTGCATTTATACACATACATATTATTAATATTTACATATTTAACACGTGACGGAAGATACTGTTTTTTAGAATCTTACCCGAACCTAAAGATCGAAAATATCCCTCTCGACCTGGACACATTTGAACTTTTCGTTCCAGCCGAATCCTGATTGACCTAACGTCTCTAATACTGCATTGTATTGTTTCTTCAGACTCCTAACCTTGCACTCGATGGTGTTTTGATTAAATGCACACCCTGGCATCTTTTCATGCAGAATTCGCTCCAGGTGTTGCAAGTATCCAGGTCGAAACGTCCCATTATCGGACCTCCAACCGGTCTCTACCAAATAAAGTAGGGCTTCCACCAACTTCGCGTCCTCCACCTTAGACCATACGTGCTTCGTCCTCTTACTATTACCTACCATTATACTGAATGCATACTTTTGTTAAATGAAAAGATGCTATAAATTAAACACATATAACTGAAGGATCAATTGTTGAAATTATATGTTCAAATTATATTTCTTCACACATAGTCTCGACACAACGTATTTCACATCATACTTCGAACGTTACATAAGTAAATTGCGATCACACGTAAAATAAACATACGACCCTTGCTATCTCTAGTCAAGCTCTCTACCATTCAGTAAACATTTCGACTGCCAAGTCATCCTTGAACTTTGTCCATTTGTCTGATGATTCGACAAATTCAATATGATCCCCATCATCTCCAACTGATGCAGAATTCTCGTAATCGGGCGCGTCAAGCATTGCACCGATTCCCATTTCCCTTGTGATCAAGTTGTGGATCAGGCAACATGCAGTTATTGTTCGACACTGGACTTGTATTGGATAGAATGATTTTCCCCTTAGAATAGCCCACCGCCCCTTCCGCAACCCAAACACTTGCTCGATTACATTCCTCGCCGAAGAATGTTTCATGTTGAAAAATTCTCTTGCAGTTGTTGGTGCATTCCCTAATGCACGCCAATCGGATAGATGGTATCGTTTCCCCCTATAGGGTGCCAAGAATCCTTCAGCATTGGGGTATCCAGCATCACATAGGTAATAGTATCCTGTATACGTTTCAAAATGTGATGCACATGTGTTGTGGCACGTACGCATGTTTATATAACGTATATGGATATTGTAATACCCTTTGGAACTCTCAATCCGTATGGTCGTGAAACTGCATCCCTAAGAACCCTTGAATCGGCTGCAGACCTTTCCCACTCCGGCAAAACGAAGACGAACTCCCCATTTTGATCACACACTGCAAGAACGTTTGTGGTGATTTCTCCCTTCCTTGTCCTATATCGAGGTCGATCTACGGCACTAACATTGACTTTAATGTATGTGCCGTCTAACGCACCTAGACAATTCTGTTTCTCTAAAGTGATCAAAATAAATCAAGAAAGAAACTATTGTTGCATACATGTGTATGACGTATTCATATAAAAAAATTGTAAGTACTTTCATGTACCTAAAACCACTTCCACCTTCCATCGGTGCATGTGTTTGTGATCGGTTCCGGTTTTTTCAATAAAACAGTGTGAAGTTGTACAACTGCCCTAACAACTGCGTTGAAATATTGAGAAATCGTCTCGCCAGATCTTGAAAAGTTCCTCCGTACCACTCGGTTCTTGACATCGTGTGCAAGAATGTGTAGGAATATCGTTACCATCTCTTCGATGTCCACACATCTTGTTGGTTCCAAACAACCAGTCGACCGTACCATATTACATAAAATCGTAAAGGTACGTCGATCCATTCGGGTGCTTTCACGACATGCCAAGTCACTCTCGTAAATGAGACGGAAGAAGGTCAACTGCTTAATGTAGTGCCTAGCATATGACGGTTGTCTCTCTATCATTTGGTAGTTGTTCAACAATGTGGTTAGTGTTATGAACAACTGGATTTGAGAGTTCGAAATAATTGTCATGATCGAAAAAAGTTCTTCAACGGTATCCATCATTATAGGGAATCAGAATCAAAAGTTGTTCCTGAAAGTGTAAGATATTTTTTAGATTAAGTTTCATGATATGCTTCACGGTATTGTATTTGATACCATACAAGCATAGAGTTAACATAAGCCATGGTACGCCTTAAACTTTCTTTCCTAATGATATGGTTAAGGGTATTTTACGAAAATTTTATGGTGAGTTAAACCTTTTGAAGGGCGAAATGGAGTTATGTTTCTTATCCTTCTCAATTTCTCTCCCTCTACATCTCTCGTTCTCTCGCTATCCCTATAGCTCTCTCTACCTCTCTCTATCTCACTCTATCTCTCTCTATCTCATTCTATCTCTCGCTCTCTCGCTATCCCTCACACTCTCTCTAACTCTCTCTATCTCACTCAATCTCTCTATGTCACTCTATCTTTCGCTCTCTCTCTACATCTCTCGCCCTCTCGCTATCCATCTCGCTCTCTCTAACTCTCTCTATCTCACTCAATCTCTCGCTCTCTCTATACATCTGTCGCTCTCTCGCCATTCCTCTATCTCTCTATAACTCTTTCTATCTCCACCGAAGGAAATTTCTCCAGCTCCATGTTGTAGGTTATCTTATGGTTAAATTGAATTGTCGCACACAATGCTTAATTCTAACTTTACACCTAATTCTTAATTCAACTTTGCACAAGAGAAAAAAATTGTTAAAACGATGTAGGTTGAAAGGACTTTGCATTTTTTATAAATTTTGAAAACGTGAACTGCTTGCATGAATATTTATATCTTATTACAAAATTTTATACCTTGCAAAAATTAAACGTTAATTATCAAAACGTTACGATCGCGGCAAGTCAATTTCGAAAATAACTTGATGGAGTTTACTATTTGTTTGAGTTTGTGAAACAATGGTGACACTATTGAAACCAAAATAACAATAACATTTGATGGAAAATACTTGAATATATAATTACATAACAATACATGTTTCATCCACACTTGAGTAACAATAATTATTTGCCAACAATAGCATTAACAAATAATATACTACCAAAACATTAAAAAAAAACAATGAAAAAAAACAAAAACCAGAAAGGACCAAGTCCCCAACAGTAGCAGTCTAAATACATTGATTAAAAAAAAATTGTAGATGCTCCGAACATCAAAATAACGAACCTCAAACTAATTACGAATTGGTGTAAGGCAAAACGTACGTACCTTTTTTAAGGTTCACAATCTGCGATCAAAGTGTAAGGCAAAACGTACGGAGAAAGCCGGAGGTCTTATCTGATAAGAGTAAGAAAACCGTTAGTAAAGCATTTTACTAACTAAAAAATGAAAGAATGAAGCATACCTTACGTACGAAACCCCTTGTTTTCTTACGGACCCTTGTATTATTTAAAATAAAATTAGATGTTGGAAGTGGAATGCAGAAAACGAAATATGAAAGAAAGGGAAAGAATGACTCACCAACACAATCTCAAATCAGAGAAGAGAGTGGAGAACCATGAAAAAGTATGAGGGGATGTTCTGTATAAATAAAAAAACAGGGAGGGGGGGTGTGGTTGGTTGAGAGGGTTGGGTTCATTTAAGTGGACCTAACCCCATTAATTATGACAGAAGTTAAAATACAATGTCAACTCAAGTTTAATTACATCAAAAGAGATAATTCAGTGGTTCAGCCTCAATTAAATGCAAATATGATAGTAAAATGAATTGTAAAGTGAGGGCCTCAGTTACAAGCATATCAAAACAATGAACCAAATCATCATATAAAATTTATTTAAAACCAAAAAAGTAATGAACTAGAAAAAACAACTATGTAATGTAAATCAAAATATTGTATTAAATTCAATACCAAATTTGAAATGAAAATCTGATTACAATACATAAGGAAAACATTTTACAAATTCCAAACAGAAATCATTTTGCAACTTAAAAATTATAAGCAAAGGTTAGTATAAGAAAAATTGATATACAGTCATCATCGATCCCTCAAAAGTAAAGAGGATAGAAAACAAACCTGTCGTGATTGATTAATCCCTCCCCCACCAAGCTCCAATAATATGGTTACCCCCTACCATGAATTAGTTGTAAACCAAACATTCGTGGGAAAGCAGAAAAAAAGGGCAAGGGAAAACACATGATTTATTATTGAAGCGGCAAGAGGAGATCTGAAAAAAAAAATCATATTAATCTGACGAGCAAGAAGGGGAAAGAATGGTAAAGAAATAAACACAGATCCGACATGCAAATAAAAGTGAACAACAGAAACACGAAGAAATGTAACCCACAGAGCATATATCGAGATAGAAAATAAAAAACGTAAGATAAGCGAACACACAGATAAGAAATCGAGAATAGATTAGCATCACATAGCATAAATTTAACATGCAACTAAGAGATGAAGCATAGATTTAACCCAGAGATTATAGATCTGAGGGGAAAAAAATTAGTCGCAGACCAAACCCTAGAATTGAAAAAATGGCAAAATAAGAGGGAAGAAGAGAGAAACGGAAGCATACATCATTGAAGGGAATGGAGAAGAGAAACGAAGAAGCCAAACCGGATGAGAGAAGGGAGAAGGGAGGAGGAGGAGGAACATCGGAATCAGGGAATCCGAAGAGAGAACAAATGCAAACCTTGGAAAGAGAGGCGTCGAGGGTAGGCAGGTGAGAAATCAATTTTGGTCAGAGAGAATGCGAAAAGTCGAGTGTGCCAGATGGAGAAATCAGTGGGTAAATTGACGGATAAAATCAGTGGTTTTCAAAACCACCGATTTTAATTACATCCTTATCAAACGTGGGTATTTATTACCCACCTAACTCTACCCACTCTAAACCCCCCAAACAAACACCCCCTTAATAGTCATAAACATTAAATGGCTTGACTGAAACGTTCTAAGATTTAGTGACTTTTGTTAAATATTATTTTTAAAAATTTTATAGCCAACATGGCACAACCATCATGTTCAATTCCACACTCTCGCTCTCACATCTGTCATTGAAAAAATTGTGAATTTTCATATTGCAACTCAAATAGTTTTTTTAATTTAATTAAAGAAATGGTTGTTTTTCAAATATAAAAAGAAAAATGAACCAAAATATATATAATATAGTAAAATTGTATTGTCTATCTGTGATAAATCACAATATACTCTTATATGTTTCTATTTGTGTCATGATATAGATAGATAGATAGACTGTGATGTTTTTATATTATTTATAAATATTTTTTGCAGTTTTATCATTTAAAATAAATTTTCTTAAAGAAATATGAAAAATAATTAAGAGTGAATAAAAATAAAAATAATAAATATTTAAATAAACTTAGAAAAAATATATCATTGGTCATAAATAACAAAAAAGAGAGTGGTTGAATGAAAGAGGCACACACTTTTTTTTTTTTTTTTTTTTTTTCTTTCTTTAATGTTTCGTAAGGGTGGTGGAAAATCCCACCTTCAAATTTAAAGAAATGCATGCTAATTACTGCAATACTAAACTCACCTTAGGAAAACAAACCCAATCTAATAACATAATTATCCCTGGTAAATATTTGGTAAGATATCAAGAAATTTTCTTCTATATTTGATGTTTGAATTCCCACTATAATGTATGTGTATTAAAAAATGGAAACAATCAATTCTACAATATTATTTCTAACCACCATTGGAGGTGATTCATTGCAAGCTTTTAATTAAACGACCTAACCAAAGCCAACTGAAAAGGAAAACAAACTATATATAAATAAATAAAGGGTAAATATCAATTTATACCCTAAATTTTGGAGTTGTATCAATTTAAACTCTAAACTTTAAGGTTGTATCAATTTAAACCCTAAATTAACAATTGTATCAATTAAAACTTTGAATTTTCATAAGTATATTAATTTAAACCTTAAATTTTCATAAGTATATCAATTTAAACCTTAAACTTTTATAAGTGTATCCAAATAAAATGTAACGAAGGATTTAAATTGATACGTTTATAAAAGTTTAGAATTTAAATTGATACACCGATGAAAGTTTATAATTTTAATTGATACAATTATCAGTTTGGGGTTTAAGTTGACGCACTTATAAAAGTTCAGTTTAAATTGATCCAACCTCTAAAGTTTAAGAGTATAAATTGATACTTGCCCCTAAACAAAATAACGAGAAAACAGCATGGTCACATGAATAGTTCCTTGAAATGGGTGTTAAGTAGCTGTACTATAATTAAATACTATCGATATTTATGTATAAAATTGCTTCAAAGAGTTTTTTTTTTTTTTTTTCTCTTGTTCTTTTTAAATTATAATAATTGGTTCAAGAGAAATTTTCTCCCAATGGATACAATTCTTTTTAGGAAAATAAAAAGATTCACCAAAATTTGTTAGTTTATATATATATCTTATCGTCTGTATATTCATCTTGGTTAAATTGCACCTCATTAAAACAATAACTCTGATTTCCGTTACTCTTGAGTCTTGAGTGACTCCAAAGTTGCGGGAAGTGCACAAATAATTTGGATAGATGTTTGTGGGTATAAAATTTAAAGTTTGAGTTTTAATTAATAAACCGCCGTATATAATTATTTAGGTCTCATTTAATAATTATTTCATTTTTCATTTTTGTTTTTAAAAATTAAGCCTATTTTTTTGTCTTATTTCTTATCTTGATTTGTATATCTCTTAAGTATAATAATTGAATTCTTTGCCAAATTTAAAAAACAAAAACAAGTTTTTAAAACTTTTTTTTTTTTAATTTTCAAATTTTGGCTTGGTTTTTTAAACCATTAGTAAAAAGTATATAAGAAAGAAATAAATTTGAAGGTGCAAGTAGTGTCTAGAGGTTTAATTTTCAAACACCAAAGAAAAAAAACGAAATGAATACAAAACGGAGTCTTAGTTCTTGATATTAAGTTTACAAATATTATTTTCACTTGTTGGTCTATTTGTTCAATCATCTACATTTTAGGAAGATTTTTAAGATCTATACAAATTTAAAAAGTGAAACAAGCAGTGTTTAAAAACTTGTTTTGATTTCTAGAATTTTACTAGAAATTCAATTACTTACTAAGAAAAGATGAAAACATGATTAGGAAATTGTGAAAAAACAAACACAATTTTTAAAAACAAAAAACCAAGATACTTAAGGCTCCGTTTGGTAACCATTTCATTTTTTTTTTCTTTTTTAAAATTAAGCCTATATAGATACTACTTCTACCTCCAAATCTCATCCTTTGTTGTCTCGTTTTACGGTTTAAAAAACCAAACCAATTTTGAAAACTAAAAAAAGTAACTTTTTAAAACTTGTTTTTGTTTTTGGAATTTGACTAAAAAATCAACTATTTTACTTAGAAAATATGCAAATCATTTTTAAAAATGTGGAGCAAATAGGATTAATTTTCAAAAATAAAAAAATAAAAACTAAATGATTACGAAACGGAACCTAAATTTTTATTATTGTATTTTTCATTTTCTTTAAATCAACTTTTAAGTAATTTTTTTTTTTTTTTACTATTATTCTGAACCTGTTTTATTGGATTGTTTTAATTACTAGAATTCATTCCGCAGTTCAATTCAAAATTAATTTTGACATTTGATTGTTTAATTTGATTTTTTAATACTCCATAATTATTTAAGTAAATTATAAAAATAACCTTAAACCATTTCCCCCAAAATTATCATTGTATTTTTAAAAGTTATATAACATTATTCGTAAACGTTTCAAAACTATATATATAGAGTAAAGAATTTAAGACAACAATTGAAGCTTAAAATGGTATGATGATAATTTTAAAGGGTGTTGTTATTCAAAGTTTTGCTCTAGATTTATCACATCATTTCATGTCTCAATTTTCGTTCGAAATTTTAAATAACTATCTCAAAGGTAATTTTGAAAAGTTTACGAAAGCTCAAGAGTAATATTGAAATTTTTAAAAGCATAAAGGTATTTTTGAAACAAATATTAAAATTCAATTAAGGTTTTTGTTTATATATAATTTAACCTATTTTCTTTTAGTTCAATAGATGAAGAGATGAAAACTAAACCTGGTACTACATGTTAATTACGGTTAAATTTATACGACCCGGTAGGAATTGTGTTCTAATCTAATATATTTTCTCCATTTATATGTCGATTTATTATTTGATATGCACAAATCATTCATCAAAGCGAACCTAAACTAAATTTTATGGACCAAATATATATCTTTCCTTATTTTTATATGTTGCTTAGTCCCACCTCATATTCACATGCACAAAAGTGAGTTAAGAACATAACACAAAGATCTTAAAGCATACAAAGGTTTCTACAGTGAAAGATTGAGAGTTTTTTTTATAGAAAATTTAGATTTTATTTTATGTTTTTAAATTTGTTGAGTTCAGTAAATGTATTTGGCAAACAATCTGATTACTATTTCTAAAAATTATTTTTGAATTATGTGATTCAAACCGTACAAATTTTGAAAACAACATTTTTATATTTTCATTGAATCCAGATGTTGAATTTTAAATTTTAAACTGCAAAATTATATTAAAAAAGATAAAACCTATGTATTATGTTATTTATATGAATTTTTTAAATAAATTATATTAATAAATAAATTAATAATAATTTATTGTCAACTAAATATTGGTGAGTAACTACAAAAACACATTTTAAGCTGTTTAAATTAGAATGTAATTTCTAAATCGGTTCCTAAGTTTTGTTTAAATTTGATTGATGAGAGATCAAACATCGATCCTCTAGAATGGAAGGTTATATTAATTAACTTTGAACTAAATTCGTTTTGGCTACTAAATACTCACTTTTCTTTATAGTATTAATGTTTAGTAATTAATTTATTAAGTTTCACTAATTTTTATCACTACTAAAATTAAATTTCAAAATTCATTTCATAATTTTTATAAATAAATTAATAGTGGTAGCAGCTGATTGTTGTAGTCCATCAACGGCAAATCTGCAAAAGAATCCGAAGGGTACTACATCAAAAAGGTTTTAGAAAATAATTATTTGCTCTCGTTGAGAGTCGAACTCAAGACCTCCCGCTTACTAAACGGGTGCTCTAACCAACTGAGCTACAAGAGCACATTTGTTTTACAAATTCTAATAATGGTATTAAACAGTAACTTCATTCTTTTGGTAAGAATATAATCACATTTTAGGACATGTTTACGCCAAGTGAAAAGTAATTCATCAATATAAATGTAAAAAGTAAACCCTAATTGACTAATTTTGTTGTTGTTTACCTTCATTTTGCAATCACAATGAGTTGTAGGGTCTACTTTGAAATTCGTAATCATATTCTGCAATCTAATTGAAAAATGAAGGGTGCTCAATCTAATTGTTGTTGAAAATTACGTGGGATTCACTGCTTTTACCATTACCATTAGGGTCAACTAGTAGCGGTAAGGGTAACGGTAACAATAAAGTGTGGCAAACTCCTAATTGTAGGTAAATTTGATAAAAAACGATCCAATTATGTTTGTGATTCAGACCGAGTACGATTTATCCATCAATGAAATCTCATTTTGGTTACACCAATTTTCATTACAGTTTGGTAAGCGTGGCTTTAGTTAAGTACTTATGTCTAAAAACCAAAAAGTTAAGTACTTTAGAAGATAAGTGCATGCTGGACCTAATCGTCATGCATCCCATCAATCACAGAAGAAATATATATATAAAAATAAAGAAAAAATTTTGTCAAGTGCAATTTGTAATTATATATTTGAGTTAAAAAAAGAAAAAAAGTGCAATACAAAATGTACTCAAATATTTTTCTGTATATGAAAAGAAAAGTATAACCATTAGCAAAGTTGTTTTCTTTTCTTAACCGTATAAACAAATTACACCCAAAATAATAATAATAATAATTGCCAAAAAGAAAAAAACACACATTCCTTAAAAAAAAAAAAAAAAAAAAACGTTAAAACACATGCGGATGTATCTTAAATTGCTCTCATCTTTGTATAATTCATAGGTTATCCAATAAATAATGATTACCACATGGCAGATCTATTAAAAAAAAACCTATATTTTCTTAGCTCTATTTTACTATGCAATTAAAAGAGATGCATGAAAATGATTGTAGCATGCGCTGCACTTGCAAAAGGACACCACACTCAACTCCTTAGTAGTAGAAAGAATATCATCCACAATCATGAAACCAATTAAAGAAATTTAATAAGATCAAAAACAATGTGGTTGTCTCATAACAATAGTTAGATGTAAATTCAATAATTTATTTGCCTGACCTCAAAATAAATTTGAGGTAAATCCCTCTTTACATCCAATTGTAAAAAAATTGTTAACCACACTTTGTGACGGCCTCATCAAAATATTTATTATTTACCGTCAACTACCACTATCATTTTGCCTAAAGTTCGACAAACAAATTGCAATGAATAATAATATTAATTAAAAGAGTTTAGTACAAATAAACGACCATCAACAAGATAAAAACACTCAAGAAAATCATTATTCATTATATCATCGACAGTTAGGTATGTATTATGGAATAACGATTCTTTACATCATCTCCAAATAACTAAAATTAAAACTCGAATAGACTAAAATATATAAACTTCAAACTACAAGATCAAAGATGGTATCATATTCTTAACCTTAAATTTATCATGATTTTCAAAAGAAAAATACTTATGTGCATTTTAGATAATATTTATCTTTACGTGCATTCTAGATGATATTTATATTTGTGCATCCTGTTGGATTATGAATTGTTGAATTATAACTTGACATGTGGCAATTTTTTTTATTTTTTTTAAAGGTAAATGAAGAGGTGGGATAACCCTTTTCAAAGTTGATGAAGTTCAGCAACGCATGTTTTTATGTTCTGACCTTCTTTATCTTTCAAAATTTCACAAATTTCCTTGGCTTTCAATTTGAAATCCTCCCCTGTTTTCTCAAACAACACTTGTTTAATTGCCTTGGCAACCCCTTGTCTCACAACCGCCCCATCAACGCCTCTCTTCACCTCAACACCGATGCCAGCCGCCGCCGTCGCCACTCTGGCATGGAAAGGTTGATCCAACTGCATGGGCAAAGCTATGATCGGAACCCCGTGAACCACCGCCTCCACCACCGAGTTCCACCCACAATGAGACACAAAACCACCAATACTTGAATGCTTCAATATTTTCAATTGCGGGGCCCACCCATCAACCAAAATCCCTCTCTCTCCAATTCTTTCAATAAATCCTTCCGGTAAAGCCTCTTCAATTCCCATTTCATCTCCCTTTGGAAACCTAATTACCCATATGAAATTTGCCCCACTCAATTCCAGCCCATGGGCCAACTCTTCTCTGTCTTCTTTCGATAAATAATACTCACTCCCAAACGAAACGTACACCGTCGATTTCGGCTGCTTCTTGTCCAGCCAATCTAGGACGTCCGATTTCTCATTAGCCACATCGGATGCCGTTACAATAAGTGGGCCCACGGGAACCACTTTCTTCTTTAACATTTCAGACACATAGTCCAAATATTTACCTGTTAGGGAGTAAATAACATTAATAAACTTAACCGTAATTGACCTCATCTCACATCTTAAATATGGGGTTTAATCATCATTTCTATAATTATTATACTAAAAAAAAACTATAAATAATTATAATGTAGGCTATAAATTGAAATAATTACATATTTATAAAAAAAAAAAAAATCACAAAAGGTCAACAAATAATGGTGTAGCTTATTTATTGTTCTAAAGATAATATCTCATTTCATATGATTGATCATTTATAAAATAATATTTAATTATTTTTACTTTTTCAATATGGATGTTTTCAAAAATAAAAAAATGGTAAAAAATAATTATAAATATAGTAAAATTTAAATATTTATCTAGTCTATCACTGATAAAAATGACTATATTGTTAATAATTTGATATTATTTCTATTTATAATAATTTTTCTTTACGTGTATGAAATAATATTTAAATAGGTAATCATTACCTATAGTAAATATCATTTTTCTTTTCATATTATTTGTTTTTCTTCCTACTGATTCCCTACCTCTCCTCCCTCTCTTTTCTTCACATTTTCTTGCTTAATTCTCCATTTCGTTATTTTTGTCTTTTCTTATCAATCTTTCACTAGAGCCCTTTACTTTCTTTTTACCCTTCACTTGGTGTGATTCACAAAATCGATCGACTGATGACATGATCGGCCGATCGGCGTATCTCACCCTCCTAAACTGACTGAAATTGATCAATAAATACCAATAAGTTAATAGTCGATATTGGTTTGAGCCCAGAATTGACACCAAACAATCGAAAATCACCCCGAGTAAGAAAAGCTACAAGTAGTCTACATCGGTCATCTCAGAGAGAAAGAGAGAATAATTTATCTTCCCATTAGAATGAGATGCTCTAATAAACAAATTGCTATTTATCAAAAGAATGTAGTAAATTTCAAAAATAAAAAATAAAAATTGAACACATTGAATTGTTATTCCACTGAATTCAAACAAAACTCATCAAATGATTTAACCACAAATTTAACTTTCAGCCAATTTGAGATGGTTTCAATTCATTTAGAAAATATGAATGTAACCTATATTATTTGAGATGGTTTCAATTCATTTAGAAAATATGAATCTAACCTATATATTAAATCCATCCAATTTTTTCACTTATTTCCCAACATTGTATATAAATATCCAACACAATACCTTCAATCTCCGTGAAAGAGTTGGCCAAAACGACATCGGAGCAAAGCTTCATGTTCTCCACCCACTGAAGAAAGAGATTCATTGAAACATCAGGATTCTTGAAAATGTCTGGATGTCTCTTAGAGATCCAATGATCCATTAAATCTATTTCAGGAAAGGGGAATTTGATGTTAGGGTTAAGAATATAATGAATGGAATGAGCCAAAACTGCAGCGCCAACTACAGAGAAGGGAATGACGGGAATATTGAGAGAGGAAGCAGATTGAATAGCCCAAGGCTGAAAGGAATCAGTAATAAGCAAATCTGGGTTTAGTTTATGGAGAATAGAGGAAAATTCAGGGGCAGCCATTTCAAAGGCTTTAAAGAGAGTGGAAATTAAATCCAAAGGGAGGCCATTGGTGGAATGCATATGAGGGGGAAGCTGTGGTAATGAAGGAAGATTGAGTTCCACAAGATTGATTGAAGAAGAGAAACTTTGAGGCAATTTTGAGTGAATGCTTTGGAGATTGATTGGTGAAGAACATAAGTAAATTTGGAAGTTGTTTTGTGAAAGCTTTTTGGCAAGCTCAAGAAATGGTGAAATATGACCAAAAGCTAGCCATGGAAACAAAAGAACTTTTTTTCTGGATTCACTTGCTTCCATTATTGCACGAGAAAGGTCAAAATGTGTTCGTGAAAATGTCTCCTCGTGCTGGGTATTAATAGAAGAAGAATACTTGGGCATACTACATTGGTCAATAGGAATTGGTAACAAAAATGGGACATTTTCTAAAATAATGTTATTTTAATAATTCATGACAAAAATTAGTAAAATTGTGGATCCAGTAATGTGGAGGGTAAATCGTGAATCGAGTCTATAATTTACATGTCATGTAGAAATCGTGGTCTCATCCACAATTCTGCCAAATCTTTGTCAATACTTTTAATCCAACTTTATTTTTGTCATTAATGGTTAAAATAATAATATTTATATATAAAAAAAAAAATCAACAAAAATGTCGTTTCGGAAGCAATTAGAGAAAAGTGGTATTTGAAGGAAAGGAAGAAGAGGAAGAATGAGAAGAAGGTAAATAGGATAATTTCTTATTCTCTCGTTGACGGCCTTAGAATTCATATTCTATTTTCGTTTAGTTCTTCATTTTGTGGGATATCGTAAAAGTAATAAATAAATAAATAAACCACTTTTAAATTTCACCTTTCATAACTACGTCTTATTTTTTAAAATTTGTAAAATATAGTTTTCTTCTAATCTTTTTCGATTGAGACATATTGAAAATTGAACATTAAACTAGTTTTTTATATAATTGAAATTAATAAAACTTATTTAGAACAAAGCCTTCTAAATTGGAGGATAGTGGCATAATAGTTTAGTGGATTGATGGAAGATTTTAAAAGTTAGTGTAATAGAATTTTAAGGTTAGTGCATTAATGAGTAATTTATTATTTGTTTATAAATATTTGTAATTATTTCCACTTCAATAGAGAGAAAAAATGTAGAACTCAATTGAAACATGATTTCTTCGTGTAATTTTTCTCTTTTATTCCATCTTCTGTTATCTTCATTTTGTTGTTCTTCGTTACAAGATCGACAACTAAAATTTGTATAAAGTTAACCTTTTTAACTTATATCTAAATTATTGATTCTTTTTGGTTTTTTCAATAAAATAATAATAATAATAATTCAATAAAGTAAAAGACAATACCAAAATCAAACATGTAATTGTTTTTTACTTTCAGATTTTTTTTCTTCTCTTAATTAGGCTTATATCACAAATCACACCAACCGCCGAATTACGCGAACACGTGAATCATGTGTTTTCTCGTTTGTATGGAAATCGTGCATTTGATATATATATAATCAAATAATAAAAAAAATAACCACCTTTTCTCGTTTTCTGTTTTTTTCATAATCAAAAATATATATATATTGAAAATTTTGTTTATTTTAGCCACTATATTTTAAATTGTCCAAATTTAGTTTGAATATTTTCAATAAATCATAAATTTAATTTCAAATACTATTTTATTGTTGATTTTCTAAAAAACTTTATGTTATTTAATAGCATTTTTACTATAAAAATTTAAACATACTCACATATTGATATTTCATTGCATGGAAATTATTATTAGTATTTAATCAATTTTGGTAAATATTGATATTGAGGACTAAATTTCAAATTTATTGAAAGTTAATGATTAAAATTGAAAAATTGAAAGTACAGAGACTAAAATTAAATAAATTTTAAAGTGGTTGGATCAAAATGATATCTAAACCTATAAAATAATTGTTGAAATGTAATTCAACTAGCTTAGTCTATGTTTGTAATATCAATTTCGAAGTCAAATGTTTGATTCCTCCAACTCACATATTATAAAAGAAAAAATATATATAATAATTAACAATATTTATAAACAACAAATTAAATACAACCATGGGACAATTATGATATTAAAATTTAGAAAAATATTAGTTTGCACCGATGAATTTTGGTTATTGTATTAATTTGAATCTTCTATTAATAGTTGCATCAATTTAACTTTAAACTTTTATAAGTGCATCTATTTACATAATTCACTACATTTTGTTTGGAAAAACATCACTAATATCAACTAAAACCCTAAAGTTTATAGGTATAAATTTGAAATTTTCCTTAATTTGCTTACTTTTCATCAATATGTTGACACTTGCATCGATATTTTCACATTTTGACGACTTTGATATGAGAATGAATCAATATTTTATTATATCATTAAAAAAAACATTTACATCAAAAGTAAACAACAAGATGTCATTAACATAAATATCATGTAAATAATTAATAATTTAACTTGCTTGAAAAACGTAAAATATTTATTTATTAATTGAAATATATATATTTCATAGTATTCTCATAAATATCTACTCCTTTTTGGTTCTTAGAACTTTTTCTTTGATTCGATTGGGTTATTGGGCCATTGAATTTTTATTTACATAGTTATTTACGTTTTGGAAAGTTATTATAAATAAAAAAAAATATCAATTATTTATAAATATAAAAAAATATTACTATCTATCGTGGTCTATCACTGTCAGACAATAAAATATTTCTATATTTGTAAATAATTTAGCTCATTTTATTATATTTGATAACAACATATATTTATTTGTGTGAATAATTCTATAAAATTTTATAACAATTTTTTATTAGTATTACTTAATCTAGAAATCATATATCAATGCATTAAAATTTTATTTTATATAAATATTAAACCACAAGTTTAGTTGTTAAGTTCTAAAAATTGTTACTAATAAATCTTTGCATCTTTAGTTTTTACTTTATCCCTAAAAATGTCTAATAAATATATAAACTTCGGTTTTATATCTAATATAACTTAATAAATATTTAAAATGTTTAAAAACTAACGGTTATAAAAGACTATGTTTTGAATTTTGTAGTTAATAGATAAAATTAATCATAGAATGGCGGTATAATTGTACCTATTAAGCACAAGGTTAAATTTAATGTCTAATATAAATATATAACATATCATTTTTAACATTTTCAAATATGTAAGGGACTTATTGATGCATAATTGCTATTTTAGAAATTTATTAATCACGAAAATCAATTATTCATGGCCCTAAGAACTATATAAGTTTATGGATTAAATTATTTTTAAGTTTTCCAAATATGAACACTTCTAAATCACAAAACACAATTCATGCAGTTTGTTTGACTCTAACATTTTCTTTAACTCTAATCTATCTAAATTATTTCTTCTAGTCTTTTAGAAAACAAAATGTCAATAATAATTTTTAGTATAATAACTTTAGACAGATTAAATCTCTAACCTCAAGAGAAAGAATAGGAGCAGATCTGCTGTAATTAAACTCATACAAAAATAGTTATTAAATATATTTAATTGCCAATAAATAATACTAAAAGAAGCAATCAAATATATATTGTTTTTTATTCTAAAAAACATAATCACAAAACCCAATAAAATAAAATAAAAGAAAAGAAAAAAAACTAAAACCACACATCTTTTTGGACGATTTTTTTAATATAGCAAAATAAGTTAAATTATTTATAAATATATAAAAAATTTTATTGTCTATCAGCCACAGACAATAATAGACATTTGCGATAGAATTCTATTACTCAAGCAATGCAATAAGCAATGCAATAGAAGTTTATTATCGATAGAAAGTAAAAATTTTCTATATTTATAAATAATTAATTTTTTTTTTTTATAATAATTTTCCTTTGTTATTTACTTTCTGTTTCTCCCCCTAAATTAAGCTTAAATTACAAACCACAGATTCAAACCAACCGGCGAATCACATGACACGTGAATCATGTCATTCCTCATTTTTACGGAGAACAATGAATCTCAAATATATATATATTTTAACAATAAAATAAAAAACAATAATAATGTTTTTTCTTGTTTCTGTTTCTTTAATAATTAAAAGAATAAGTTTATATATTATTTTGGTATTTATACCTTAAAAAACTATTTTATTGTAGCCACCACATTTTTAAATTTTAATTGTCTAATTTTGTTTGGTATACTTTCAATAAATTTTAGATTTAGTCTCTAATGTTAGTTTATTATTGCTTATAATTTTTTTTATTTAATAACATTTTTACTACTAAATTTACAAACATATTTTCACATGTGGTATTTTATTGCATAAAATTATTATCATTATTTAATTAATTTCGATAATATATTAACTTTGAGGAAATAAATTTAAGATTTATTGAAAGTACAAAGATTAAAATTTAACAATTGGAATTACATGGGATAGAATTGAATAACTTTTAAAGTACTAGCTAAATACTATTTGGCTTTGCGCTTGTTTCATAGGGTTGAATTTGAAAATAAATAATACGTAGTAACTGTTTACTGCATTATCGACATGGATTAATGAATTTATTTATTTCACAAAATCAAATCTTTTAAAATTTCATCATAACCATCTCTTAGTTAAATATAATTATATTTTAGTTTGATTGGAATGATTTGATTGTCTTCTTAATTTTAAATTTTACTTTAAAGCGAAATGTTTCTTTCTATTAGTTTTTAAAATTTCGTGATAATCATGTCTTAATTTTTTTTGTTTTTATTTAGATGAGTTTATCAATCTTTTGATTTTAAACTTTAATTTAAATAAAAATGTCAATATTTACTTTTTTTTTTACTTCGTAGTAATCCTCCCTTAGTTTTTTTTTTTTAACACAACAAAAAAAAATTTTACTTGATGATTTGATTATTAATTTATACTTTAATTTAAAATTGTGTGGTAATACCATCCTTAGAGTCTTATTTATTTATTTATATGGAATGGGATGTATTTTGATTATTCTTTTAATTCTGGTCACCTATTTTAATAAACCAAAGTATTATTGATGTTTTATTTCAGAATAAACTTTTCTAGTAAAATGATATTTTTAATTTTAATTTGGATGGTAGGATTATTCTTCTAGTTCAAACTTTAATTTAAACTAAAATACTATTTTTTAAAATATTTAATATTAATTATTTAACGGTTAAAAACATATGGTTTGATGATGCTCTTAATTTCAAATTTTTTTCAAATTTTGATTTAAACCAAAACATTGTTTATTTTTTAAAAAAATATGCATTGAAGTTAAAATAAGCTTTTTTTTTTTTAATAAAAAAATCTATCCATTTAGATTACATGAGATCTTTTCTTTGAATATGAATTATATAAATAAATTTTGATTTTTTGTCTAAATTTAAATAAAATAGGGAGAAAACGTGATTTTTTTCCCTTCTTATGTGTGATGCACGAAAGTAAGATTAATTATTATTATTATTATTATTATTTTATATATATATATATATTTTTATTATTATTATTATTTGCTGATGCTAAAAAATATGGAAAATGAGATTTTTAAAAATTATTTTTAAATTTGGATTTTTTGAAATTTTCCAAAAATAGAAAAAAGTTATTTGATGATTTTAAAGGTGAAATTATCTAAGATATCCCTATAACCATTCAGCAGAAGAGGAAATCAAAAGTTTCTCCCCATTAACTTTTGTTCAAATTTTAATTTAAATCAAAATATTATTTATTTTTTTGAGAAGACATAAACACTAAAAATTTATTGTAATGAATAATTGGGCTCAATGCATACAATCAATAAAAAAGAAGATGATATGTTCGGAGAGAGAGGAACGCAAATGTGGATGGAGGATTTATATTCTTTTCAATGGCAAAACTCATAAGTATTTGATATTCAATTGTTTTAGCATATAAAAAGAAATAGTTGGAGCTAGGACGACCTATGCATAAGATTGTAAAGAAAAAAAACAAAAAATTATTAACAAAATAGAAGAAGAGGAAAAAACTATGAGAAAGGAGATGATAGATGAAAGCTTAGAGTGTAAATAGTGAAATTATAGAGGAAATTTGACAAAATACCTTACCAAATATGAAAGAATAGTTGGAGCTAAGACGCACACATAAGGTTGTAAAAAGAAAACAAAAAGTTATTAAGAAATAGAAAAAGAGAAAAATAAACTATGGGAAAGAAAGAGATATGATAGATGTAAAGTTAGAGGGTAAGTGGTGAATTTATAAAGGAATTTTGATTTGATAATAGATCAAACTTGGAAAATAAATCAAAATTAATATTAATTTTTTAAATGAAACTATTTTTTCTAAAAAATATGTAATATCATTCATGTTAAAATGAGATTCTTTTAGGAAAAAAAATCTACTAGTTTAGGTAACATGAGTTATTTTTTATTTGAATGTGAATTAGAGATAAATTTTAAAATAGTGAGAAAATGTGATTTATTTATTTTAGGAAAATTATTTTAAATGACAAAACTGCTGAAAATATTTACAACTTGTGATAGACTACTATTTATATCTATCGTGACACAGAGAGTAGTTTATTGCGATCTATCGACAGATAGTAGTCTATCACTATCTATCCCAAATAGACACTGATATTTTGTTATATTTGTAAATATTTTAGTTCTTTTCGTTATATTTGAAAAGAGCCATTTATTTTACGTGTGATGCTAAAAAACAAGGCAAAAATAAGATTTTTTTATATAAAAAATCATTTAACGTGTGTTACTTAAAAATAGAGGGAAATGAGCTTTTTTTTTTTTTTTTTTTTTTTTTTTATTTATTTATTTATTAATTAATTATTATTTAATAATAAAAAAGTATGAGAAAAATATTTTATTGAATAATTTTAAATGTAAAATTACATAAAATATCTCTATAACCATATGCTAAAAGGGCTAAATGGGGTAAACGAATGGGGTAAACGAATGTTTCTCCCCCGTAGCCTCATTTAGATAGTATAGATTTTTTCAAATTCACCAAAATTAAAAGATAAATATTTTATTTACTAATTTTAATCGAAATTACATAAAATATCCCCATAACCATCTACTAAAAGGGCCAAATGAGGAAAAATGAATGTTTCTCCCCTCGTACCCCCTTTCAGATAGTATAGATTTGTTTAAATTAGCCAAAATTGGGAGAAAAATATTTTATTTAATAATTTTAAATGTGAAATCACATAAAATATCTCATAATCATCTACTAAAAAGGCCAAATAGGAAAAACGAATGTTTCTCCCCCATAAACCATTTTAGATAGTATAGATGAGGACTAATAGGTATTTAAACTATAAAATAATCGTCAAAATTAGTATAACTCAACTAGTATAGTACTATCAACCTTGAAGTTGGAAGTACAATTTTCCTCATCCACGTATTATTGAAGAAAAAATATAACGAAATAATTAACAATTTATAAAGAAAAAGTTAAGTACAACCATACAAACAATTATCGTATTTAAATTAGAAAAATATCAATTTACATCCATAAATTTTAGATACCGTATCAATTCAAAGCTTCTACTAATAGTTGTGTCAATTTAACCTCGAACTTTTGTAAATATACCAATTTATATAATTCATTACATTCTGTTTGAATAGACATCACTTATAATTTCATCAATTAAAACCCCAATAAACTTTCATAATTGAGTCAATTTAAATTCTCAATTAAGGTTTCTTTTGAAAATTGTATATGCACCAATTCCACTTGTTCATTTTACTAATCCGATATTTGAATAAGTGCATACATGTGTTCTAATTGAATGCATGGACAATTCTTATAGCAATGTAGAATTTTAATTTGAAACATCACATGTTTCAAGCGGTATTTTTTTTTTTTTTAACTAGGTTTGAAAGAAGGTGTCGATTGATACACTTACAAAAGTTCAAAGTTTAAATTGATACAATTACTAGTTGTCGAGGATTTAGATTGATACAACTCCTAAAGTTTAGAGATGTAAATTAAAAATTTTCCTTAAACTTCTAATGACATGTCAACATTTTCATCAACATTTTCACATTTTGATGGGTTCGGCATCGACACGAGGGCAAATCAATATTTTCATTATATAAAAAAATTCAATTAAACATAAAAAGTAAGCAACAAAGTATCATTAGTATAAATGATAATCAATATTTAATTTGTAGATATTTTCATCAACATTTTAAAAAAATTGAGATTTCAAAATTTTCATCGGAATCGAGGATGTTAAATCTTAAGCAGGTGACCACCATGGATTGAACCAATCATCCTTTAATTCTTTGACCTTTTTTTTAATGTTTCCACAAACACTAGACTAACCCATAATGGTTTGATCATTCTTATTAAAAATATATTTAGAAAGTAATATGTTACTCTTAATAAAATTTTGTAATTATAATTCTTTAAGCTCAACTATGGTTATTAAATAAAATAAAATAAATATAAACATAGTTTATATTCTTATAAAATTTTGGAAACATTCTCATATGAACTAAATACTGTGGTCTTTGATTTCATGCATCTTATTTTTAAACACATTATGCCTTGTCGTTTCTTACCATCTATGGCTATGACCTGCCAATCAAAAATGTTACTTTTAAGAAAAATTTCTCACCTTAACAATTTTTTTAACCTGAAGTGTTCCTCTTAAAAAATTTAACGACGAAATAAATTAACATCAAACTTAAACTTTAGGCAACAAGATTGTACCTGCAGAAAAAATTAGTAGCTTGTTTCTATCATCAGTATATTTGTCCATTTAAATATTTAGAAAAATTAATAAATTTATTCCTTTTAGCTATTTTTCAAAAGTATCTTTTAGTTTAGATTTTTAATTTAATCATTTAACTTTTATTTTTTTACTTAATAGTCACTTTCAGTTATTTGCAATTAATTAACTTAAAATATTTAAACGAGTTATAATTATAATTAATTTTTAATTAATTTTCCATCATTAATTTAGCCATAATAATTTTTAATCATTAACTGAAATATAACATAAAAACTTCATTTAAAATTCGATAAAGATGTGACATTCTGAATTTCAAAGACCAAATGGTAATTAAATTTAAACCCTAGATAAAACTATAACATTTTGAAATTTAGTACGAAATAGAAATTAAACTAAAAAATTGTGTTAATGCCAATAACTGAGCAACTAGGACATTGGAAACCATTTTGGTTTTTTATTTTTAGTTTTTGAAAATTAAACCTACAAAAATTTCTCACTCCTACATTTCTCGTTTTTTTTACCTATATTTTACCCATATATTTTTTTTGAAATAAGTCAAATTTTAAAAAAGAAAATAGTTTTTATAAAAATGGTGACGAAATAAACTTAATTGTTTTTTTTTAAAAAAAAAACCACGAAAATAAACTAAAAAAGTTTATGTTCTTTTCGTTTCGCATAACCTCACTAATTCCGTTGTCAAGGTATCAAGCTCTTCATCGTCTTTCTCCTTCAAAACACTGCTAATTTCTTTTGCTTTCTTTCGAAAAACTTCCCCTGATTTTTCCATCAAAACCTTCTTGATTGCTCCTGCAATTTCATCCCTCATCATTCTCCCTTCTTCGTCTCTCTTGATCTCCAACCCCACGCCGATCTCCTCCGCCAATCTCGCGACGATCGGCCCGTCGAGTTGCATCGGCGCTCCGATCACTGGCACGCCGTACATCAAGCTCTCCATGAACGAGCTCCATCCGCAGTGGCTCATGTGGCCACCGGTGCTACGGTGAGCCAGTATTTCCCCCTGCGGAGCCCAGCCTTTAACGATCTTCCCTCTCTCTCTACTCCTCTCGATGAATCCTTCCGGCACCGCCGCTTCCACCGCCGTCTCATCTCCATTCGGAAACCTGACAATCCATATGAAATTCGCCTCGCTGATCTCCAATCCGTGTGCGACTTCTTCAATTTCTTCCTTGGAAAGGTAATACTCGCTCCCGAATGAAACCAGCACCGTCGAATATAGCTCCTTCTTGTCCAGCCATTCAATGATTTCGTAGTGCTTCTCGTTTTCACTGCATGCAGGTTCCTGAAGCAGAGGACCGGTGGTCACGATCTTATTCGTGAACGACGACGCGAGAAATTCTAAGTACTTTGTCTCGATTTCTCTGGAACTTTTGAATAAAATAATGCCTGAAGATTGATCCAAGTTTTGTTTAAACGTTTGACGCGATGTTTCGTCCATCTGCAAATAGGGGCATTTCGATTGCCAGTAATCGCGAAGCTCAAATTCTGGAAATCGAACATCGTTGGAGACGATTCTGATCAAGAAAGAGATGGTTATAGCGCCAAAAATAGGGAAGAAAATCATCGGAATGTTGAGCGATGAAGAAATCGGAAGCATCCATAGTTGGAGAATATCGACGATTAGGAGATCTGGATTTAGGGTTTTGAGGATAGATTCGAGATTGGGGGCAGCCATTTGAAAGGCGTCTTTGAGTTTGGGCATTAAATGCGGTGGAAGGCCTTTGGCTGTGTGATAATGAGGAGGAAGCTCTGGTGTTGATTGGAGATGAATCTTCACTAATTGGATTGAATCAGAGTAGCTTTTGGAAAGGTAATTTGATTCAATGGCTTCTAAATTTACAGGCGTGGAGCAGAAATAAACTATAAATTTTCTCTTTGCAAGCCTTTTGGCTAACTCTAGGTAGGGCGAGATATGGCCATGGGCTAACCATGGAAGCATAAAAACTTTGAAGCTTTCTTGTCTTGCATCCATGGCGAAATGCCTATAAAAGATCTTTTTTCTGGGCATATGTGTGTAATTTTATTCCCTCCGTCTATGTTCACTTATAAAGTGTCGGGATGTTTTCTCACAAGGGGCGGTTTTTTTCTAAACCTGGGGCAAATTGCAAATTGACACTGGTAACAATCTTATAGGTTGGCGGGTTTAATGCTTGTTTAAGTTTAAAAACTCAATTTTTATTTAATTGAAAATAAAGAGTTAATTATAATTACCATCCTAATTTAGAGGTGAGTTTTGTAATTTGCCAAAAAAGTTTTAGTTCTTTTTTCGGTAGTAGAATTTGAACCACATATCTTTTTGTTTGTAAGTTAAATTTTTTTATCATCTTTATAAGTGGAAGTGGTAGATTTGAAGCATTGGTCTCTTGGTCAATAGTTATTCTTGAATGAGTTGAAATAGGTTTAAGTTGATCATCATCTAAATAAATACAATATTTGCGTCATGGGCTTTTGAGTAGTCGTAAATATGGTCTAAATATACCAAAATATTTTAAAAAGGGATACTTTTGAGTGATAGGTCCACCTATTTGTACATCTTATCCAATTTTTTAATCATATGAGAACAATAACAATTAAAAAAAATATATAGTCAAACTTCATTTGGTACTATTTAAAAAAAGAACAATGGTTAAGATTAAGTTGCATCTAATTACAATGCTTCTTTCCTCCTTACCATACAAATAAAAAATTTTAAAAAATATATGTTTTTAAAAGAATAGTGACAATTTTTTATTGGTGCAGCTTGCATGCGGTGCAACCTCTTGAAAAAAATAGAGTAATTTTTGTCTTTTACTAGGATACACTGTTCAAAAAATGCCATTCATCTTGAGAATTGTGTCACTTTAAATAAGCACTAAAAAAAAAGTAACGGAAGGTTGACTTGCAGTTCAAAATATTATTTTTTTAATAGGGTGAGATGCATGCAACACATAAAACCCAAAAAAAATTAGAAAACACAATTATTTCTAAAGCAAAATTTGTTTGATGGGACAAAATCAATTCAGTTTTTCAAAACTTCTTTTTCTAAACCCAAAAATCATCTTCGCAACTCAAATTATTGTCTTCTTCCCTAAATTCACCCTGGATCATCTTCTTCCCTAAAGTTCATTTTTTTACACTACTTTGTAATTTCTGTCATTTATGATAAAATTCATCCTATGTAACCCAATTTATGGAAATAAACCCACAAAGAATTTATTTGAAATGCTGATTTCTAGAAATTTAGGTTTTGCCTTACGAAAAAAACATAGAATGCTCAAACTTCCCTAAAATTCGCGTGTACTCTATGAGATTTAGGCATTCTGTCACTTTTTTCGTAAACTCGTTCAATTTACGGGAAACATTAACTTACTGAAAAAATGACAGCGAGCAAAAAATGCCTACCAAATTCTTTTTCTATCTGATTTCAGATATTTCCTACACATATTAAACCTCCTTCACGTAAAAATTTGGATTTTATTTTTTGTTTTTTACTGCCAACTATTTGAAAACCTAAATTTTCAAAAATCAACATTTCAAAGAAGTTCTTTGTGGGTTTATTTCCAGAAATTAGGTCACATAAAAGGAGTTTTACCACAAATGACAGAAGAGTACACTCTAGAGAAGAAGATGGTCTTAGGTCTTAGGATGGGTTTAGAGAAGAAGATAATGGATGGTTTTTGGTATTAACACCATTACACCATGTAGGATCCACCATTAAAATTCTGAAAAATTGAAAAAGGGGTTAAAAAAGATATTTTAAAAAAAGAGGTTAGTTTTGTCTATAAAAAATTTTGTAAGTTAAAAATAGAAATTTCCCAAACATTCATACACTACAAACCAAACTTACAAAAAGCCTCACGTTTTCCACGTTCTTTTCACTGAAGAGTTAAAGAGAGCAAACCAAAAAATGCTCCTTATAATATTAAATCAATAATCTTTCTTATTCATTTATCCACAAATCCAACTCAACCATGGCCACCGATAAACAAACCACCAAAAAAATCCTCATGCTCCCATGGCTAGCCCACGGTCACATAACTCCATTCTTCGAGCTAGCCAAAAGACTCTCAAAAAGCTTCCAAATTTACTTATGTTCTTCCCCCATTAACCTCCAAGCCATAAACCCAACCCTTGCCCGAGATCACTCCATTGAACTCATTTCCCTCCATCTCCCGTCCCTCCCCGACCTGCCCGCCCATATGCACACCACCAAAGGCATCCCCTTGCACCTCGAGCCCACTTTGGTCAAGGCTTTCGACATGGCGGCTCACGGTTTCGAGCTTCTCTTGGACCGGCTGGCGCCGGACCTGGTCGTTTCGGACCTGTTCCAGCCGTGGGCGGTTCGGTCGGCGTCGTCAAGGAATGTTCCTGTGGTTAGCTTTGTGGTCACTGGCGTTGCGGTTCTTGCTCGTTTGGTGCATGGGTTTTGGAACAATGGTCAGGAATTTCCTTTTCCGGAAGTTGATTTGAGTGAGCATTGGGTTTCGAAGAGTAGTGTAAGGAAGGTTTGTGATGAGGTGGGGCATGATTGGGCTATGCGGTTTTTCGAGTGTATGAGAATGTCTTGTGATGTGGCTTTGGTTAATACTTCTCCAGAATTTGAAGGGAAATATATCGAGTTTCTTGCTTCCTCGTTGAAGAAGAAGGTTTGGTTTATCTTGCTTCTTTGACCTGAGGCCAGTGAATAATTTATATTTGAGTAACATGGGGCATTTCAACGCACACTCATCTTTAATAATCATATTTTCATTATACAGTTGAGTTATGCTCATGTTATGAGCATGTCGGTCAAATTTTCAATTTGTCAACAACCTATTAGACATATGATTGGAAAGTTTAGGGTCTGTTTGGTAGAGAACGTAGATTTTGTTTTATATTTTTAGATTTACTAAGTTAAGCAAATATGGTGTTTGACAGCCAACTTAGATTCTATGTTTTAAAATTATTTGATTTTGTGATCCAAATCGGACAAATTCTGAAATCAACATTTCTATGTTTTTATTTTTAGATTTTGAATTTTAATTTTTAAAATGCAAAACTATATTAAATAAAGGTAAAAACATTTAGAAGGACAATATATTTGGTTATAAACTCAATTCATTTTTTGTTTTTAAAAAATATCAATTTTATAATATTACAAAGTAAAAATTATAGTTTTTTTTAACATAAATCATATTCAAAATAAATTCACAATAGTTTATTGTCAATTAAATATTAGTGTATAAATACAAGTAATATTATGATTTATAAATATATAGTATCGAACACATTTTAATTTAAATTAGAATTCAATTTTTGAATATGCTACCAAAAACATATCTAAAAATGTGAAATACAACACTATTTTCATTAAATTCCTTGTTTCCAAACTTTCTAACAAACAGGTCTTTAGTAATTTTGCTATTATATTAGACATTTTTGAATGTTGAGAGATAAAATAAATACAAACATATCAACTGTTGTTCTTTCTTTTGATTAGATCGAAAACCCATTTAGACTTTATGAACTTTGATAACATATTAGATAACACGAAATTCTATATCACAATCCATTGACAATGAAATAAATAATTTATGTATAGAGTTTTGTTGAGCCATGAGAAGAGAATTCCTATTCTTAATAGGTTCTCCCAATCGCTCCTCTAATTCCACAAATCGAACCAAACAACATCAGAAATCCTCGAATGGCTCGACAGAAAGACCCCAAAATCAACGGTTTACGTTTCATTCGGAAGTGAATACTACCTAACGAAACAAGACAGGGAAGAGCTAGCCCACGGTCTACACCAGAGCGGCGTGAATTTCATATGGGTCATTAGGTTCCCAAAGGGCCAAAACCTCACAATCCAAGAAGCATTACCGAGAGACTTCCTCACGCAAATAGAAGGCAAAGGACTCATCCTCAACGAATGGGTGCCGCAGTTGAAAATACTGAACCATTCGAGCATTGGCGGGTTCGTATGCCATTGTGGGTGGAACTCTGTGGTTGAGAGCATGGTGTTTGGGGTGCCGATCGTGGCACTGCCGATGCAGCTCGACCAACCTTACCATGCCAAGGTGGTTGAGTGCGCCGGCGTGTGCGTGGAGGCTAAGAGGGATGGCGAAGGGAATGTTAAGAGAGAAGAGATTGTGAAGGCTATTAAAGAAGTAATGTTTGAGAAGAGTGGAGAGGCTTTGAGAGGGAAAGCGAGAGAGATTGGTGAGGCTTTGAGGAAGAGGGAAGAAAGGGAATATCGATGAAGTGGTTGATGAGTTTTGTAAGCTTTGTTAGCTGGAAAGTAATGTGTAGAGATTGAAGAATGGTGCCTATAAAGATTTTTTATTTTTTATTTTTGGGTGGTAAGGATGGATCAAGTTTAATTGGGTTAATGTCAAATCATCTGGATTCTCGAAAATAATGAAAATTAATATTTTGTCTATGTCACAAAGTACCATCAAATTTAATTTCTTTTAATTGTTAATTTTTTTTTATTGTCTATTTGTAGTTGTAGGATCCCAACATCGATAATTGATGAGACTACAAATGTGATTTTTAGGTGCATCAGAATTTTTAAATACAAATTTTTGCCCATTGTTAAAATTTTGTGATCTTATGACTTTTCTCGAACGTGAAATCACATTCGAGGTCTCGTCAGTTTGCAATGGTTGAAAGCTTGTTGAGAAGTGGACTAAAAAAGATTTTTTTTTTTAAAAAAAGAATTTTAGCACTTTTGGCTGACTTTTATCCCTTTCAATAGGGTGGCTATCCGCATGTGTCCTAAAGTAACGTCCATTTTTTTGGTAATGGGTATACCTGAGAGAAAAGTTTGGAATTCGACCTCTCTTTATACGTGGGGTCATGGACTCCCTTTTCGTTTAGAATCCTCTTTCAACATGAAATTCTTTATTTAGAATCTAGGTCATTTGACATTACCCCAACCAAATTTGGGCAATTCATACGAAAATTCCTAGCAAAATATTTGATGAGAAATTATTTGGTGAAACAATCACGATGTGTCACTAATCAAAATTGTTAAAATCATTTTTTCTCATTTTTAAAATCACCTGAAAAAATGCTTTTCGTTATTCAAAATCAAGTTTAATAGTACGAAAATGTAATTAAATATAAAATTGTAAAATTAAACATTGAGTTGGAATTGCTTAACTAAATATGTGTTCCAAAGTGACTTTAATTCATTCAAACATGCATTAGAATATGAGGTCAATTAAGCTTTCTTTTTAATTAAGCTTTCTTTTTTTCTTTTTTTATAATTTTTTAAAAGCTATATATAGAGTCAGGGCCGGAGAGATCGAATCTTTTGAAACTTGAATAATACAAATACTTCAATTGAGCTAGTCCATTAATTGTTTTTTTTTTTTTTAATAGTCATACATGGTGGAGATTGAAATTTGAATATCTAACTAATGAACTGATGGAAATGGTTTAATCTAATTATGTCATCAACCAAGTTTTAAATGCAATTTTTAAAATATGTGTAATTGATTGTCGGAGATTCAAAATTTTCCATTCCACGTTGTACTAACAAAAAATATAATATAATTATTGTATAAATAATGTTATATTATAGGAAACTCACCTGCATTTCAAACAAATTGTATTTAAATTATAAATGTTGTCTCAACTAATTTCAAGTTTGAATTTAAGAAAGTCGATGTAAACTTTAAAATGTGTTTAAATACGTGCATCAACTTTCAGTTTTTTTTTTTTTATGTCTAATGATTTTTAACTTTTAGAAAAAGTTAAAAAATGTGTGATTTTTTTTAAAAAATTATTTTTACAATAGATACTTAATCTCATCACTTTTCGAATTTTTAAGAATTATTTATCTACTTAATATAAATTAAATTTTATATCTAATCGAATTTACCTATTAAATATGTGAACTTAAAAAATATATAATAGATAAAAAACCTATTCGACACAAAATTGAAGACCTTTTTGATACAAAATTGAAAATTTAAAGATTTACTAACAATCTTAAAAGTTTACAAATTTATTAGACATAAAATTAGTTTATGAATTTTTTAGACGCCTCTTAATATTCATATAAAACAAAGACATAAACTTGAAAGTTTAGTTAGTAAACCTTGTAATTGAACTAATTATTAGTTAATTATTAATTTTTTAGTTTAGTTAAATTATTAATTAATATAATCGTAATTTATAGATTAATATTTTGATATTCACTTGAATGTTTTTTTTTGGTACAAGTAATAGAGGTGGAAGGGTCGAAACATCGTATCTTTTTATAGCTAACACATCCTATATATAAGTCAAGTTATGCTCGTTTAGCATTTTCACTTAAATACTAATTCTTAAAAGACATCACCAACTATCTTAGATTACGAGCCAGATTTCTTGTTTTAGTTAATAATTAAACATGGATTTAAAAGATATAATAATTCAATTTTCAATAAGTTCAAAAGATATCACAAATGAACATAATTCAATTGACACAATAATCACGATTGCAAATGAAAGGTTTGAGGAGAAGGTTAGTTGGGTCAGAAGGGAGAAAAAAAAGATGAGAAGGGAAGAGGAGAGAGTGGATTTTATTAAATTAAAACTTAAAAATTAGAGTTATGTTTATTATTTAGATAAATATTATCTTGGTCTTTATAATTTGAACTTCAAATTTAGTTCATATATTTTTAATTGTCTAATTTTAGTTCTTATATTTTCAATAAATCTTAAATTTCGTTCTTATGTTTAGTTTATTACGAATTAAACTTTTTTTTATTTATTTAATAGCATTTTAATTATAAATTTTGTAAACATTATTCACTATTTCTTAATTAGTTTTAATAAAAAAATAACTATGAATGACTAAAATTAAATAAAAAATGAGAACTAAAATAGCGTTTTAACTTGTTATTTATTAAATATATTACTCATAAATGGCTAGCTACCACGTATGAAGTTTGTTCTAAGGCTATCGATCATCATGCGTAGATGTTGTCTCCCAATGGGATTTGCTTGAAGAAACTTAGGAGAAGATGCCCAATTTAAAAAGTAAGGGTCTTACGTATGTTCTTAAAAAGGAAATCACACACAACCCACAATTCATGGTTGCGGCTCAAACTCTCAAATTTCAAAGACTTCTATTTGAGTTGATTCGAATCTCAAATAGTTTTTTCGAATTTTACTTCAAAACAAGTCTTTAATGAGTTAATGAGTTCTAGAATTTTTTTCTGTCTTAATGAATTTTCTTTTTTAGGAAAGAAAAACACAGTTAATAGTTTATGTTGCTCGAAGAATTAAAGTTAAACATTTTCTAAAGGTTGAGACTTAAATTGTTTAATTTTAAAATATATGATAATTATAAGAAAAATTATTATAAATAGAAAAATATCAAACTTTTTATAAATGTAGAAAAATTTCACTATCCATCGCTGTCTCGCGATAGACCGCAAAATTTTTCTATATTTATAAATAATTTGATTTATTTTGTTATATTCGAAAATAACCTATATCATAATTTTATAATTATTTTTTCATTCTTATTTTTTTTAAATGAATCTCATAATTCTTTTTAAGATAATTGATTTAAATAATAAGATTATTAGAAATATTTTTAAATGTAACAAAACATAACCGTTTATGAATAATAGATAATAATAAATATCAATTCATGTCTATTATTATATTAATATCCATGATTGTCTATATTGATAGTCAATAATATTTTATTATATTTGTAAACAATTTGATTGGTTTTCTTAAATTTGAAAACAACTCTTTATAAATTTTAATTTCTCATTTCCCAAAATTAATCTCGATGTGAAAAACACTCTCCAGCGTAGGTATAAAAGGAAATTTTCCGGGCAGGGTCTGTAATTATATGTTGACCAAGTCCTCTCGATTGCCGTCTCTGGTGAAGTGAGAAAAGCGGAAGAAGAAGAAAGTATGCATTACTGGGTGAAAGCTTCTCCCTCCGATTTCTCTGGAACTCTTCCCAGACCTCGCAGGCACTCATCTCTTTCTCTCTGTACGAATTCTCTACGATTTATCTTTACAATAATTTTCATGGATTACTCCTCTGGAGTTTCAGTGGCCACTCTGCTGTTAACATCGGAAATTCGAAGGTCGTCGTGTTTGGTGGCCTCGTCGACAAGAAATTTCTGAGCGATATCGCTGTTTATGACATCGGTACTTATGCCTTTTACTCTCTCATTTACCTTTTTCCCTCGGAATTGTACTGTTCTCCTACTTTCTTTATCGCCGCGCACTTAAATTTGGTCAGATAGTTCATTGTATCGTCATTTCCATTCTCTGAACGATCTTTTATTTGTGTTATTTTTTATATTGGTTGGAGTTGTGTTTTGAGTAGTAAATACGATTCTTAATCCGGTTTATGTATGATTTTGCGTTTTGTTGATATTGTAACTCGATATTACCGAGTGCGAAGATAGATTATTATGAGACGGATTTTTGTATTGCCTATGCCTCACCACACTTCGTTTACGGAGATTTATTCACTAGAATTTTTGCGATAGCTGTAGAGATCGGTTACGATGAAGTCCTGGTGTAAACACTAATGCAAGAAAGAGAATCTATTCGTTAGTATAACTTCTAGGGTAACGGTGAATTGGTGAAATGAATTTCATACCTGAGAACCATTCGTGAGCAAGTGTGCGATTCTTTCATTCAGGATACACTTTTGCACTGTTTGTCTGAAATTGGTTTTAGAAAAAAAATTCTTGAAGGAAGCAAATGGACAGCTAATGAAGGCCGTTCCCAGTCGTTAGGCAGTGAATGTCTTCATTTTACATCAGGTTTGCTTGGGAAAATCTTGAAGTTCAAAAACTAACTGTAATTCACATTGAAAGGAATAGATTTACAGTACACGCATATTTGAATATGTTGACTTGTAGGATGAAAGTACCTTGATAGCTCTTAGATCAGATATTATTACTTGTGAAATGGATAGGCATTAGCTCCGATCATGGTTTGATGAAGGATATCATCTCTCAAATAACCTAGATGTTGGCAGGGAATTTATTAGAGTAAATAAATTAGAGAATGGTGAATGTAATTTGCTGTGGAAGTAAATTTAGGTTGTTAGAATGAGATTAAGCTATGTAGTTCAGTTCACGAAGTCTTTGGTTTTGTTTCTTTACTGCAGAATGTAGGTCATTTGAATGGGTTAATTAATTGTGGTAGATTCTTATCTCTGCATCAATCATGGTCCTATTGTATACATGCAGATCAGATTTTACAGAGAAAGGAAAATTTATTATGGTTTTACTTTTATTTGTTTCACTAAATTCTTACTCTGAAATTTATTGCAGAAAAGAAATTATGGTTTCAGCCAGAATGCACCGGCAATGGCTCAGATGAACAAGTTGGTCCCAGTCCACGGGCTTTTCACATTGCTGTTGCAATTGATTGCCACATGTTTGTCTTTGGTGGACGTTTGGGTAGCAAAAGGTATTCATTCCAAGAAGAAGAAAAATGTAGGAAATATTTGTGCCCCTTAGTTTATGTGTACCGTTTAGTTATAGAATGAGGACAATCATCTATATTTGACCCTATATTTAGCTTTCTCTGTAATGTTTGAATTATTTTTTCTAAGAAATATAATCTTTTTATTAAAGAAGACAACTACAAGATTATGGGGAGATAAGACATCTTCCCCAGCCAAAAGTAGACGGGAGACTACAAAAATACTCAATAGTTTGTAATTTGTATCAATTGGAAAGGTAGTAGTTACAAAATTCGTAAATAAAGGTTTGGGGCATGAGCTTTCCCAGGAATTTTTTGGGGCAAAAGGTATACACTGCATTATTACTGTTACAATGGTTTCTCAGGACTTTTTTGGGGCATGAGCGTTCCTGTTCTCCAGGTTTTTTATATCTGGTCTTGTACTTCTCCCTTTTTCTATTGAAGATATTGGGCATTTTCTGAGTTGAAACTACTATTTTCATCTATAACAATCAATAACCACCCCGAATTCCAGCTAACCAACTAACAATTCTTCATTCTTTATTGACATGTATAACTTATTATTGGTGATCTTTCTTTCTTATCAATTCTTGCTGCTCAGAATTTTACCTTGTCCTCAAGGTGACTGAAATGAAGCGATATCTGCCTTGGGCTGATCATAGGACTGGATTAGTATTTCTAACTCTAAGGATGCATGTTGAGAGCAAGTTGAACCCCGAAAATGAAAGCAAGTTGATTTTCAATTTGTATCTAATCGATCATGAATTTTTAAAAAAAAAAAAAAAATCAAAATTTAGGGATGTCTCTATGATTTTTTTTTTTTTTTTTTTTTTTTTTTTTTTTTTTTTTTTTTTTTTTNCACTCTACACAAAATTCTCCTATAATAACTATGACCAATTGACAACCAAGTCTATCCACATGTACTATATATAAAAGTTAAAAAGGGGATTTTTTTTTTTTCATAACTTTCCTTTTTCTAAAAAAAAATGTTGGATTTTTCTAATATAATTAGTTTTAATAATACACTCAGTTAAATTACAAATTTAATCGCTTAATCTTTTAGATTTATGTTTATTTAATCTTTCAACTTTAAAAATATGTTTAATCGGTCTTTTGAAATGTTTAAAAATTATTTAATTGACTAAATATAAACTTAAATTTTATTTATAATGAAATTTTGATTTTCAATTTTGTATCTAATCGATCATGAATTTTTTTTTTAAAAAAAAAAAATCAAAATTTAGGGATGTCTCTATGATTTTTTTTATTTTTATTTTTTGAATATATAACAACCATAACATTGTGGATTTAATACACAAATTCATTATGTGGCCTTGGATAAGATGGAATTGATGAAATTTTGTCGATATTACCACAAGAATTAATGGGTCTAGAAAAGCAACATGCTTATCTAAGGTACGAGAATGTGAAAGGAAAAGAGTAGGGAAAAAGAGTTGACACTTTAGAAATTCATAACTAAGATGGTGTAGGAAGTAAATAACCAGTCTGATTTTTTTAGTCTAATAATTTGTTTTAGTTTTTATTTGTACTTAATTACTTTTAAAAAAATCAATAATTTTATTAAAAAGTAAATTAGTGATTTTAGATGTATTTGTATCGATCCACTTACATGGTTCAATAACCTGCTGCATCATCTAGATTGTTCCTCTGCGATGAGGACTTTTTGCATTTTTGTTGGTAAAAAATTGGATCTGAACATGGAATCCTTTATATATGTAATAGTTATCTTATAGTCCTCCAGAGCTATACTCAAAGCTACTCTTGATTCATCTCGTAATTTTCACATTACTCGTACTGATATCTGATACTGACATTGTAATGTAGGATGGGTGATTTCTGGGTTCTAGACACTGGTAAGGTTCTCTACCGTATTAAATACTTGCAATTGTAACGGATAGAAATTGCTTGTGTTTGAAGCATAACTACGTTTTCTATCCTTTGGTTCCCTTGTGTCTTCAAGATATCTGGCAATGGTCTGAGCTAACTAGTTTTGGTGATTTGCCTTCACCAAGGGACTTTGCTGCAGCATCTTCTTTTGGGAACCGGAAAATTGTCATGTGAGTAATAATATTTCCATTCTTCTTTGGTGTTACTTTTTCGTTTTTAGATATTTGTGGGTTTGGGCCAGCTTACGTGCACCTCGATTAATCTCACAGGATAATCCACTTGACTCTACAACATTTAGATGTCAAGGATATCCGTGAATGTCTGCTCGACTAATCTCACGACACTCATGATACGACATTTGAGTACGCGTGAGTGTCCGGGCGTTAATCATCTCTTTTCATATCTTAAATTCAAATATGCTTAAATTGAGTGCAGGTATGGGGGCTGGGATGGTAAGAAGTGGTTGTCAGATGTATATGTCCTAGACACAAGTAATTCCTGTGGCTTCTGCTTCTTAGTTGCTTTTTCTTTTCCTTTCTTTTTTGTTTCAGAGTATTTCTCCTTTTGCTATTAGTCGTCTTCTTTTAAGTTATATTGTATGATTATTCTGTAAGTTTGTCATTTTTTTGGTGAGCAGTGTCACTTGAATGGACTGAACTTTCAGTTTATGGATCACTGCCTCCTCCAAGATGTGGTCATACAGCAATTATGCTTGAGAAAAGGTTGCTTGTCTACGGTGGAAGAGGTATGCTCACATGTAATACTTTTTCTACAGTTGGGTTTTCTAAACGATTTTCTCATTACCATTTGCACATTGAATACGTTTATATTTCATCAATGTATATGAGTACTGTGGTCTAGTGATGTATTATTCTTTTTTCTCTTTGATCTTAGAAATGATAGATTTGCTGAAAAATGAATTTCGTACATAGATAAGAAGAAATGGAGAAAGATTTGATATGACATTGAGTGTTGCAAGTAATTTTGAAGCAATTGATCTGTTTTTCCCCTTCGTATTTGGTTGTTTAGCTAGCTTGTTTCATCTCTTCCATGTTAGTAACACTTATGTTTTGCAAACTATAATAGAGACAGAACCTGTAAATGAAGGATTTTTAGAAAAAAAAAAAAAAATTGGACCTTTTCAATTGATTAATGCATATAGTATGGTAATGGTCATAAATGAGGCAAAGCTTATGTATAGGGGCTTTCGCATTATTCGCATAGTCAGTGCTTTTCTTTGGTCTTCTAGTTGCAATTGTTGAATCCATTATGACCTATCTTTTTTATTGTGCCGTGCAAATTCAAAACAATCATTCCATGGTCCTAAATTTTGTTATCTTTTCTGCTATTTGGGTGTGGGTTTGGTGGAATATGTTTACTCTTCTTTTAGGTGGTTTCCCTTGTTATAGGAGCATATGTAATTATTTATTGTTTATGGTGGGCATTCTCTTGTTAGCATGCCTTATTCCTCTATGAGAATATGGTCGAACCTATAAAAGTGTGATATTGTGACCAATTGTGTGAAAGTTGTTTCTAGGGTGTTCTGTGAATCACTTTAAGAATAGGGGCATTATCCCGTTTGGACCCCAGGCATTGCAGAACGATTCAGCCCATGATCCATCCCAAGCATTAGGCATCTCCGTATCAGGTGGCCTAAAGATAATTAAGTGTAATTGTAAACGTTGGAACTTTTCTGTCTTTGGAAATGTGTCTACACTTGGTAATCCTTTAGTTAAGTTTTAACCGTTGTTATTTCCAGGTTGTAAAAGGAGGCTACAAAATATTAAATTATAAGATTTCATTTTTTCAAGATTCATGAAAATTTTTCTTCCATGTGCTCCAGGATGTCTACTAAGAATGATGCTGGTTCATTTTCATTCACTAGCTTCTTACATTGTGAGAAATCATTGTGCTGGGAGACTAATTTGGATTGCTTTCTTGTTTCAGACCATGTTATAAAATAGTTATCATTTCTCACATGTCTGATACTGTTTTTAATCCCCTTAACCTAGGGGTTCAGAGTACTTAAACTGGAAAATCACTATTTTATGCTTTAGTTGTGCTATATTGAAAACCCTTTTTATTTTGGTATAATTCCTTATTTATAGTTGAATAATCTTGTTGGTAATAAATCTATATCACCCTATTTAACTTTTTCTTCCTTGTTTCAAATGTGGTTCTGTTGCTTTGCGTTTTGCTGCTAAACTAATTGACCCTTTTGAACTGATAGGAGGTGGTGGGCCGATACTGGGTGACTTATGGGCTTTGAAAGGACTAATTGAAGAAGGTCAGTATATGGTTACTTTCTATTTTGTATTTTTATAATAAATATATATGTATATATAACCTCATAAAAGAGAAGTTTTCTGCTTTTATTGTCATGTTCCATCATTTTTTTAATGACCATTTAGATCTGAGAAATGAAGTCATTTTGCAGATCTTGCTGATTTTCTTTGACTTTATTTTTCATTACCCTTGAGATGATGAGTGATCACCGTTAAGATATATATGCTAAGATTTGGTTTTTCTTGCTTTCATTGTGAAGTCATGACTTCATTTTCATGGTTACAAGGTCCAATTCAAGTTGTGGACCCTTGGCTTCATTTTAAGGATATCACATCCTACTTCTTTGTAACCTGTTTGTTCAATACCTTTTTTTGTTTTCTTGTCCCAATTATAGATGGGTATGTGTTATTTCTTTGTTTCTCAGCTTCAATGTGTCCATAGACTATAGTATATTCAATAGAAACCATTATAGGACATTCTAGATACATGGAAGGGTGAAACGCTGTTGGAGCAGTAATGTTGTCTGCTTGGTTTGTTTGTTTGTAGATTATATTGCGTAAGGTGAAGAAGTTCAGGCTCTATGGTTTCATATGGAATTTCTGTTCGAGGCCCTGTATGTTGCATTTTTTAACCAGCTCATGAAATGTTTCTCGGTTTTGTGATAGAGAATGAAAGCCCTGGATGGACTCAGCTGAAGCTTCCAGGTCAAGGTCCTTCTCCTCGCTGTGGCCATACCATTACATCGGGTGGACATTATGTAATTACATTTTCCAGAATTGTTTTTCTTTTTCACTACTTCATTTCAAGCTTCTCGTCCCGTTAGTGACTTCCATTATCAGCTTCATCAGAAATGAAAATTGTTAAGGAGCGGTCAAGTTGTAAACTTCTATTGGTGGCTAGTATATCATCTTTTAATCCAAAATGGGATGAAGAAAGAAGTTTGGTTGAAGTAGGGTACGTTGGAGTTTTTTCTCTTAATGAACAAAATTGTTTCAAGAAAGACAATTTACTCAAGATGAAATAGACACAGAAGAGCAAGGTGAAGATAAGTTGTCTTCCCCCATTGTTCCAGAGATCTAAAAGTAGAAAATGAGAAAGAGAGAATATACTTATTCTCCCATTAGTTTCAAACAAGCTTCCAGACCAAGATATAGTGAGTCGATTCATATCTTCCCTCTTGCTCCTGAATTCTTGACTGAAAAGATGTTAATGTAGGAAATCCTCAATGTTACTATGGCTTCACAACTGGAGATTGAAAATGCCAAAAATCTTTAACCAAATTCCCGTGGGGAAATGACATTAGGGGAAGTGATGATGTTGAGATTTTATTTTCACTATTAACTGTTACTCAGTTATCTTTCCAGTAACACATTACATCATTTTACAGGGGCTATCATTATTTCCCTTAAATTTAAAGCCATTTGTTCTTTCATTGCTATTCTTCTTGGATATAACCCCCTTCTTGTCTTAGCAGCTACTGTTATTTGGAGGACATGGGACTGGTGGTTGGCTGAGTCGCTATGACGTTTACCACAATGATTGCATTGTGTTGGACAGGGGTGAGTGCATCAATACCTCCTTATGCTGCTAAAAGATAATCTCTTTGATGGTTTGAAGATGGTGAGGTGAGGAAAGAGGTGAATTAGATACTCGGTGATTTTTTAGTTTAGGACTTCATACCCCAACTTTTAAATGTAACAAAAGAAATCTGAAGGAGAACAGTTTGTGCACTCCATTAAAACCTGAAACCTGTCAAACTTTCCTGATATGATTGATGACCATCTTTGCTTCATCTATTGAATGGATTACAGTTCTGTCGTGAGTAGCCTTTTTCTCTTTGAAATGCAGTGACTGCTCAGTGGAAACGGTTGCCTACTGGAAATGAAGCTCCTTCAGCACGGGCATACCATACAATGAACTGTATTGGATCACGTTATTTGTTATTTGGAGGTTTTGATGGGAAATCAACCTTTGGCGATTTGTGGTGGTTAGTTACTGAAGGTATTTAATTTATTTTCAGAAAGCTGTTTAGTGAATCTTGTCTGCAATGTTTGAAGTGCTCTATCACTTTTATGGTCTCTTAATTTGTATTTTCCCTCTGCTAACCGAGAGAAAAATGGATCGAAGTGTCCCTTCGAACTGGGGAGGTACTAGTGAAATAGCTCATGATTGATTAATTTTCTTTTTATTGACGTATTAGTTTAAAAGTCCTCATAAAGTATATTGTGTCTTACAGAGGACCCAATTGTAAAGAGGTTGTTTACCACATCATCCAACGATCTCCCTCAGAATAAGGACTTGACATCGTTGAACAAAGATTCCAATTCCACACAGGAGGTATTGGAACAAAGCCTCCCACTTAATGAACACATAGCCTATGTGTATTCTTAGTTCTAGTAGGTTCATTTGCGATATAAATTTAGTGATAACATAACTCTTCTGTTATTAAAGAGAAAATGACACAGATCACAAGAGTATAAACTTCCTCTTCACTAAGAGAGAATTATTAAAACGACACCATTGGAAATGGATAGCAATCAGAAGTCAAAATTCTTGTTTATCTCTGATAACTATTATCATAATCCTTTCTAAACATTCTCAATATGTTCGTATTCTTATACAAAATCATCAGTAGCATATTTTATCACAAAAACCACAAAATGTTTGAAGTTGTAAACTTCAATAAATTCTTCCTCTTTCCGAAGTGCTCCTCCCATACTTATTGCAAAATCACAGTTGGGAAAACTAAGCAATGATGGTTTGGTCACTATTACTTACCTTTTTTTTATAATAATAATTATTTTATTATTATTATTATCATTTTTTTTTTATTTAAGAAACAGTTCATTGAATGAATGAAATAGGGTAAATCCAACACAATAGGGGATTGCAAGAAATTTCTCCCATTGGAAAGAAAAATTATAGTGAGTAAAATGAGACTTAGATTTACACCAAACAAAAGCATTAGTAAGAATCAAATTCATAAATCTATCAAAAGTAGAGAAGTTCCTGAATAGTCAACCAGTTCGTTCACCCTAAAGAGTCCAAAAAACAGTAGATGTTCAAATGAATAAATTAATGGTCATGAAGAATCTCAAATCACTCGGGTGACTGTTTTCTTCCTGTTTGGTCTCACATTAACAGTTACCATTACCACGATAATGTTTATCCTTACCCACACCCAGAATTGTTTCCTGTTGATATTTTTGAAATACATTTCATGTTAGTCTAAACAGGATTCTCACGGGAGGCACAATGCAGTAGTGGAGTTGGGAAGAAGTTTTGGGATTACCATCTCATTCTCAAACCCTGGACTTCCAGTTGTAGCCGAAATGGATGACAAAGAGTTCCTTAATCTAGCATGCAGTTTAAGTGAAGCTAAACCTTCGATTTCTGGACAGCTCACGCATGTTGAGGTGAGTTGGGAATATTTCAATGCAAGACCATCTAAAAGTAGTATATATGACAGGTTTTTCTTTTCCCTTTTTTGTGGAAGGCCACCCGGGCACTTAGGAACCGTTGGAGGAATTCTAATCCTAGATTAATTCCGCTGAAAGAGCTTGGGCCGTTACTTCGTGATTACCAGCGCTTGATCACTCATAATTATTTGTAAGAATGAAGACATACCATATATCAGATCTATTAAGTCATACAGGAGTTTTATCACTTTCCATTTGTTTTTAAATCTGATTATATGTGCACTGGCATTGATTAATTTAACTTCTAGTGGCATCCATCTTCTCATATGGATGTTGATGTGTAGAATTAGATGCGGAGTTTTTTGTTTGGCAAGTCTTGATAATATTCAACAAAGGAGAATTTTAATTTATTTGCCCTTATTTAATTATTTTTACCTCTATGTCTTTTAGCTAAATTTATGTTGGCGGATGACATCGAATGAAATAATTTAGCATGATTAACGTGAATATGCATGAACTTATTCCATAAAAAGAAAAAAGATAAAAGAAAACATGAAAATATACGTATACCATGTTGTTACCTTGACTGTATTTGGTTTTTTCAAATTACCATGTCTTTGTCCTGTTAAGTAATTATCAACTTTTTCCCTATTACGTTTTTGCCGAATTGTAGACACAAAATCTGGTTTAGGTTACTGGATAGGTCAACTGATTAAAGCATGTTGTCAAGTTGAATACATAATATTTGGTTATTGTTTATTTCATCCTTGGTGTGAAAAGCACGGACTCCTCTCCTAGTTTTATTTTCATGTTAATAATCGCCTGTTGGACATTGTTTAATGTATGTTGAAAATGGCAGTGCAAATGATGGGCCTCAGTCAGAATTCATTAGTACCAGTCTTCCTGGAAAAGACGCATATCAATTTTACCATATTAACGATTTTCATCAGGTATGAACAAGTATTGCATGATATAGTTCATTGGTGAATTCTTTTGTTCGCGGTCGATTTTATCTTATTGTGGTGTTATCTTTTCCGATATATATAGCAACCTCGGATATCACTCACTGCAGGGGGTAATTTTACATATGGTACAAAATCACTTGGAAACCAAACCAGTCTTCTCCCCCACCCCCAATACACCACTGTTTGATTTTCATGATAGGTGTAGGGAATGGTTCTTAAAATTCTCCAATACGATGGAGTTTTGCTTGTGGTCTTTTGCCTCGAGCTCTATGTCTAAATTCTCTTCCCTTCTCAGTTAGTGTAAAAAGAGCTCTGAAGTTGAATTAACAGGTGCTGTTGAAAGATCAAATGACTGAAATGGAGGCCGTCTTGAACACGACTTTACCAAATTACAAGACAATAATGTTTAAATGACCTGGAAGTTAGAGTTATAAATTCTACCAAAACATTGGATTCTACGCACTCTACCAAACTATTACTATCCCCCCACCCCCACCACCTCACCCCCGATACTCCACTGTTTAATTTTCATGATAGGTGTAGGAAATGGCTCTTAAAATTCTCCAATGACCAATATGATGGAATTTCACCTGCAGTCTTGCCTCGAGCTCTACGTCTTGATTCTCTTCCCTTCTCAGTTAGTATAAAAGATATGAGCTAAACCATCATGGATTGACCTAGTTGTAAAAATGAGACATAGTCTCTATAAATGACGAAGAGGTCAAGGGTTCAATCCATGGTGGCCACCTACTTAGGAATTAATTTCCTATGAGTTTCTTTGACACTCAAATGTTGTAGGGTCAGGCGGGTTGTCCCGTGAGATTAGTTGAGGTGCATGTAAGCTGGCCTGGACACTCACGGATATCAAAAAAAAGATATGAGCTATGAAGTTGAATTAACAGGTGCTGTTCAGAAATCAAATGACTGAAGCGGAGGCTCTTGAACGTGACTTTAAATTAGAAGGCAATAAAGTTTAAACGACTTGGAACTTAAGACTTTAATTCTACGAAAATATTGTTTTCTAAGCATATACACCTCACACAATTCTAATATTCGTATTTATTTCTTCTGATTCTATCTAGGTTTATTATGCAAGCATCTTTTATTTTCCCACTGAATTTTTAGTCATCATATATCTTTTTTTTTTTTCTTTTCTTTTTTTAATTTTTAATTCACAGTTACGTATGGACGATATCCCTAAGCTTTTGGCAGAGTACAAACAGCTTCGTCTACCTGATTGAGGGTTTCTCCGAGATATTTTGTAAGTCATCTCTTCGATCATATGCATTCTTGTGATTTGAGAGCCTTTTGCAGCCACAATATGGTTGGTTCATGCATATCATTTTATCCAATCCATGATTTTAGGTATCAATTTCTCGTCAAATGCTTAAAAGTTCTTCAATTTCTTGCATATTTTATTTGTTATAGCCTATGGGCCATCTGTTAATTTGCATGGGTAGAGCAAAAGTATACTCTTACGCCCATCCATCTATCCTGGGTTTTGTTCATTAAATGATTAGAGTTGATAACTTGGGATTGTTGCCTCATAGTTTCTTGATAATAATTTTCATCTTTTTCAAGTAACACTTGAATTCTTAACCAAATTTCAAAAACAAAAACAATTTTTTAAACACTACATTTTTTTTAGTTTTCAAAACTTGATATGTATCTTGAAAACATTGTTAGAAGATAGATAACAAAACAAAGAAACTCATATGGAAGTAGTGTTTATAAGCTTAATTTCAAATAATCCCAAACAAAAAAATCAAATGATTATCAAACATGATTTTAATTTTTTGGTTTTGGATCTTTGAAAATTATGCTAGTCACTATGGGTTTCTTTATTTTGTTATCTACTCTTTTTAAATGATTTTCAAAATTCAAGTCATGTAATGAAAATCAAAAAAAGTAATAATTCAAATGTTTCAAAAACCAAAGACAAGTAAAATTTGTCAGACACTATATATGATAACAAGATTAACAATATTGTTGATACTAATTATGATGTTGATCAGAGCAACTCTTTTTGCTAGTCCTGCATGGGGAATATGGCCTCAATGTTTATTTTTAAACACTTTAGAAATACAAACTTAACAAGAAAAGGTGCATATCATTTCGTTTAATGCACTCATCATTCAGTTCGTTGATTCTATATTCTTATTCAACTCCTCGAGCTTTTTCATTCTCCATTTCTCACTCTGGCCCAACAGCTGATAAGATTATGACCATGTACAAATGGATAACTTAAGAAAATATTTTTGGTTGCCAAGAAAATGCTGGAACATTTACAGATTATGTCGAGAATTATATACCTCCATTAGTGTAGCCAGCAGCTGAGCTTTCTCGTTGCTTTTTTCGTTGAATACTTCCTGGACTTCCTTATATTCCTTTTCCTGTTACCATTTATTCAGAGAAAATGATTTTCAACTTATATCTTCCATTTCTAACTGAAACTTTCGTTATAAAATTAGTGGTTAGAATCAAAATCAAGCTTTAAAACAATTATACAAATGAAGAGGAAATCTTAAAAAGATGAGTCTAAAAGAATTCTTGTTATTGAGGAAGCACCTTCTTTTGGCAGATCTGTCCCAGAGATTTCAGTTCTCTCTTGACTGTGTCAATTCTTTTTCGCACAATACCAACTTCCTTCCCCATTGGATCTCCCATTACCTCCAGCTCCTTCATCATCCACAACATTGTTATAGTAATATATTTCTTTAATTATTAAGAAAATGCTTATTGCTTCCTACTTTAATTACATTGGAGCATTTATTTGGTAGCCGAGAACTTGAAATTCAATTCGATTCTATTTTGTTTCTTTTTAATTAAGACTGACTTGCCAATTCTTGTATTTTGAAGAGTGTTTCATGAACTTGTGTTCAAATATTCAACTTTAGTTTATGTACTTTTAATAAATCTTAAAATTAGTCTATGGTTAACATTTTTAAAGAAAATTTAGTCTGTTTTGTCTTATATAAATTTTGGAAAGATATTTACATTGACTCTTGTTGAATGAAAACTATTGTTATTGTTTTAGCAAATTTGATCAAAATTAACTTCAAGGTTTATTTAGAGTACATGAACTACAGGGAGAAATATGGGATGAAGTCTAAAGTACCTGAATCAAAATGTTTAACCTTTAATTAATTAATTGCTACTCGTAAACTAATGGTTTTCCACCATTTTCCCATTGTTTTGTTGATTGTTATTGGCGTTTCTCTGCAATTTCTTTGATCCTCTTATTAAAAAGTTAGTTCTATCCATTTCTACTGGATGTAAATTGAATTCCAAATGAAGATTATTGAAGTTCTATAAATAATTGAGTAAAGGGAGACAAAACTTAGAGGGTAATTGCGAAATTGAGGTCTGGCATAAATTCAGGGTACTATGTGCTTCCATCCCACCGCACCAAAAATTCGCTATTACAGTTTTGTACCCAGGAACAAAATTTTTGTTCAGCCTAGAAATTTCGAACCTTATTTTAAAAAAAATCACAATCCTCTTGTCATATATTCATACGTATGATTAATTCTTTTGTTTCTTCAGAAATAAATTAACTAAAGTCAATATAAGAATTTATATTATAATTTTGCGACCAAAGGGGCCTAAATTTGGACCCTTTTTACGTGTTACTTGAAAGAGTAATTATAAAACTTACTTCCCAAATTTGTGCCAAGCGTTTGGCTTCTTCCTCTGCACGGGTTAACTGAAATTCTACCTTCTCTTTTACTTCCATCTTCTTCCTCTCAATCTCTTCTTCCCTAGCTTGCAACGTAGATATGGTCAGTTTAGACATCTTGTCTTCGCTCCGATCATTACTTCCTTCTGTTAGGACTCTCTCGCCATTTCCTTCACCTCCATTCTTACTCGTCATAATTTTTTCGTTTTTTTCTAATAATCCTTGTCTCCTAATCAACACCCTTTCTTTTCTACAGCGCTTCGGAAAGCAAGCCTATGTCTTCTTTATGCAATGTACATGTTTGCTTTAGTGATATTGATCGGTCTGGTTGTGTGCTTTTAGATGGCCGGAGCTTTTCACCTTTTGCTTTTGCTTTAAAACTCTCTTTCCAATTCCCTCGCTCTGTGACTACAGGTTTGTTTTCTTGGAAAATGTCTGAAAGGGAATACATTTATGAAATGCACTGAGGATGTCTGAATATTTGCTTTCTTCTCTAGTAAGTTTTTCGGATGTTAGTGAAAATGGTCGTACATTAATGAATGGGCAATTATATCCCCAGAAAAAAATAATAGTACATAACAAATAAGGAGAAGTTAAGACAATTTGAATCCCAATTAACACGTAGCTTACTCAATAAATTGATTAAATTTTAGCTCAAACAAAAGTTAAAGGTTTGAAACTACCACGAGGGAGGTTACTTAACAATGAAGTTGGACAGAGAAAGCAAGAACTAAAGCTTGGTTTTTCTGTAAAAAATCTCCATATTTTCTCACACTTCTTAATTATATATCGTGTAGAGAGGCCTTCAGGATTCCCTTTTTAAGTTTAATATGTCGTTGTTTCCCTGCTGCAAGTGGTTAGGTTGTCAAAATTGAAGGGAAAGCTTTCCCCGCTTGGGGAAGAAATTATATACGAATCCATTTGATTGGTGATTGAGCCATAAACATTGCTTCAAGCAAGAAAAAGACATCACTTTTTGCTATATGTTTTTTGAGCAGTGTCAAATTTAGGCTATGTTTGGAATGACTTTTCAAATGCTTAAAATTAGAATTACCACATTTTTATTTAAAAGCATTTTTTAAGCACTTAAAATATTCAACTGTTTTCAAATAGAGCAAAATGAACAAAAAAATATTTACAAATATAATAAAATTTTATTATCTATTTGCAATAGACTATATTAGACTTTTGCTATAATTTGTAAATATTTTGTTGACAACATTAGACTTTTGGTTGATTGTATGGCTAAAAGACTGATCAAAATTTACATAAAAACGAATTTTACCTTCAAAACAAATATGTACATTATCCATCTTCTTCTTTGGAAATTTCTGATTTTTTTCCTTTTTTTTTAAAAAAAAAAACTTCAATCGTGTATGATGAGTGATTTTGACCTATACAACAAATGGGGGTAGGAATTCCTGTGCTCTTCTAGACCAACATTCATTTTTGTCTTCATTTTTATTTGATTGCTTTTAGAGTGAGAGAAAAATCAATACATGAGAGGAATAGATGATTTAATCTAAAAGATAAATGGAATAATAATTATAAAAATTTTTAAAAAATTAAAAAAAATAAATAAAAAATGAAAAAAACTAACTTTCATCAATATCACGAGGAGGCCATAGCCATAGGCAAAGGTCATATGAATTGTTCACATCAACAATAACTTTCTTCCTTTTCTTCTTCTTCTTCTATTTTACCATTATTTAAAATTTTGGTAGAGATATTTGATCATAAAAAGAGAGTGAAAGAAATAAATAATCCAAAAATCACAAGGGAATAGGAAACCCAATAATGTAGAAAATTCCTTTGGCATTAAAGCGACAAAGAAAGTTAGAAAAAGTGGGCCTAAAAGGCTAACATCTGGGCTCATCTGGCCCTATCATTTCTGGTCCAGCCCACTACCTCGACTCTCGAGCATTCTTTTCAGATCATAAAGGAATGGAAGTTTGCTTCTCTAGCTCCACCTCTTTTTAACCGAAAGCACAAAAAAGAATAAACCAAAATATGGCATATGCCAAAACTCATATAGACATATACTGATTTTACCTACAAAAATTGAGTTTAACTAACATATAATATGTGTTATTGGCTAAAAAATTTACGGTACAATTCATTATCCATTTAAAAAAAATATATAATATTTTCAATTTAAATATTGAGTTAGTCTTGATGTCCTTACGGGTAGAGTTTTGATTTGATTCCTAAAATTTTAAAAGTTTTGGTTCTATTGGGTAATCATTTGTCTTTAATTTTTTGTTTTTGAAAATTAAATCTATAAATTCTTCTTCTACCTCTAAATTTTTTTGTTATCCAATTTCTACTTATATTTTCAAAAACTAAGCCAAGTTTCGAAAATAAAAAAAAATTAGTTTTTGTTATTGAAATTTAACTAATAATTCAACTCTCTTACTTAACAAAGTGGAAACCACGGTAAATAATTAAGGAGAAAAAATCAAAACCAAAAACCAAAAAATAAATGATTACTAAACGGAGCCTAAAATTTATATTTCTTTAATTACAAAAGTTTTATTGTGGTTTTTATTTTTTAATAGGAGTTCATAAATTATTTTTTTTTTTAGTGCAACATGGGTGGGAATAAGGATTGAACCTTCATCCTCTAAGGTGAAAGACATAATTATTAATGGGCTACGTCTTTTTTGTTTTGTTTTTGTTTTTGTTTTTTTTTTTTTATAAATTTCATTTTTTTGTTTTTCTTTTTTTTTTTTTTTATTAAATTATGTACGGATAAAAAGCCAAAATGAAATTTGCAAATTCTTTTCGTAGGCGTAACATCCCGTTTAGAGATAATCATCAATATTTTGCCAAATTAGAACTAAGGTCAAATCATACAAATCAATTTAAACTTTTAGACCATGTAAAAATGGAGTGAAACAATGATATGTCTATAAATCAAATTGAAACTTTTAGAACTATAAAAAGAATTAAAAAAAAAAAACGAGTTCAATAATTGTGATCAGGTGAAAAATCAAACCATAGATTTTGTAAATAGTAATTAGTCCATCGAGCTACCATTGAACTAATTATTAACAACAACATAAAACTATTGAGACCTAATTTATCACTTATAAAGTGGCTTCAATTAGCTCGAGCGGTTTCTCTTAAAAATTCAACCTCCTCAGATACTTTGATAGCAAGATATGGAAGATTTTGTGGTTGTTAGTCATTCCTCCCAAATCCCAAAATCTTTTTATGGGGGGTTTATCTCAACACTCTTCCCACATGTGAAGTTCTCGTTTCTTTGACCTACTATAATTTTTCTTTTTTTCTTTTTTTATAATTTTGTTACCTGTGATTTCTCTCCCATACTATGAATTAGAAGAGACCATATGAAAAGTTTTCTAACTTGTTTTTTTCTTTTTTCAAATATAACTTTGAATTTTTATTTAATACAAATTAGGTGGTAATTATCAATTTATCTCGCTTATTTCTTATTTGCTCTCGCACGTGCCAGATGGCAAGTAAACTTGAGGTAGTGAGGTGGATCCAATTTAATATAAAAATATGTATTTCGGCAACTAAACGATTTATTATACTACATCCATGGTGGAAAATTTTGAGATTTTCATAACTCGAAATCTTGATGAAGGGGGAATTTCATTTTTTTTTTAATTTCGATAAAATTTCAAGAATATTCTTATTCTCCTCATTTCGAAAAAATTTCGAGATTTTGAAACTTTTTTTAGAAAATTTCGATCTTTTTAATTAACTATATTAGATTGGTTAAATTTTTCAATTTTATGGTTATGATTACATAAAATCCTATAGTTTTACATGCCAATGTTATTTTCAACATATGAATAAACCATTTTTATGTGCTATTTTTTTTTCAACTTTTTTCAATTTTTTAGCTTTATTTTTAACTCAAAACTTTCATCTCTAATAAAATTGAATTTTAAAAAACAAAAAAAGAATATATATATTTATTTTTAACCTCATTTAAACTTTTTTTTTTAAATTAAAATTTCACATAATGTCATCTCAAAATTGACGTTGATTTTTCTTTCTTTTACCACCAAAACTTTCATAATTTTCACATAATTTCACTTCAAAATATTCCTAATTTTCTATTATTTTGTAATTATTTATTCATTTCTTTATAAAATTTATGCTATTGCATCAATATTTATAAAAACATTTAAATATTGTCTTAGTTTATAGAGGTTGTAATTAACCGTTGCAGTATATATGTGGATGTACTTTTAAAAAAAATTAATTGATAAAGTAACTAAATATAATACAAAATTTAAGTCTTGAAAACTAAAAAAAATAACATGAAGAACTATTATAAATAGAAAAAATATCAAACTATTTACAAATATAGAAAAATTTCATTGTCTATCGGTAATAGATTGCAATAAACTTTTATCATTTGAGCGATAGATTTCTATCTATCAAGCAGTCTGTCGCGGGAAGGAAGTAAAATTTTTCATATTTATAAATAATTTGAATTATTTTGCTATATTTAAAGAAAATCAAAAAGAAAAACACACTTTTTTTTTTTATAGTTTAACTGAAGTGGAAATTTGGACATTTAAAATGATAACGAGTGCGAGATGAAATAAGTTTTATTAAAGAAAAAAACAAAACAAAAAGATGAAATAAGTTCGAGATTTTAGGAGCAAAATTTAATTAATAATAAAAACATAATCCTAGCCAATAAAATGATTAATAAATTTTAAAAAAAAAAAAAAAAGTTCAGCCAAAGTGAAATTACGTAGGTGCCCAGTCTCCTTCCTTCCCCTCCTCCTCCTCTTCTTCTTCTTTCTGCTGCGGCGCCATTTTTACTGCGCCTCTCTTCGCTCCGACACCGTCCCCGATTCCCACGGGTTCGGCTTTGATTCAAGCAGGTATGTTCTTGCTTTTCATTCCATCTGTCTCTGTTCTTCCTTCTTTAATTTGGTTCCTAGATGCTTTTGCTGTACTTTGCTTTTTAGTCTAATGGTAACTGGAATTCCAAGAATGGAAAGATGATAGAGGAATGAAGTGAAAATGAGCGATTGATTGGAGAAATTCCGATGTTAAACTGAGTTTTTGAAATGTTTACTTCCAATGTGGTCCTAGTGAGTTCAACCGAGTCTACTATGACTGAGTTGACTCCATTTCAACGCGGATCCGGTCCTTGACCTGTGCGAATCTGTTTTCTTCGCCTTTCAGTGGTGTCCTTTGCCGTTTCTGACATTCTCGCTTTCTTATCATCATTTTGTTATTTATAATGTTATATGGTCTGTATTGCACTAAATCTACATCGTTCTTTGTCTTGTTGTTTGTAGGATTTTAAGCTTTGAGAACTTCAGCACTTTTCGTAGACTCGATGGAACAGGTTAGCGATGATTTTTTGGATTTGAAATACTTGTTTTTCTGTTTCGTATTTTTTCTTAGTACAATATTGTTGCTCTTATTCGCGATGTGGTTTGGCTTCGTAGTATGAGAAAGTTGAGAAGATTGGAGAAGGAACTTATGGTGTAGTTTACAAGGCACGCGATCGTGTCACAAATGAGACTATTGCGTTGAAGAAGATCCGTTTGGAGCAAGAAGATGAGGGAGTGCCAAGCACAGCCATTCGTGAAATTTCACTGTTGAAGGAAATGCAGCATGGCAACATTGTAAGGTACGTATCACTGTTAATTATCTACCCTCATTCAACTAATAAAGGTTGTCCAATTTTTGCACAACATTTTAAGTGGCATGCTTCTTCAATCTGCTCAATGTATGAGGTTTTTTCCAATTTAGTTTGAATTTTAAATCAGCCTTGCTTTTTAATGGATAAGTGTTGTGTTTGAAGACAATGTTGCAATAAAATGCCATCTGCCACTGTCAGTTTTTCCTTCTCTCAGTCTTCGGAGCCTAATGTAGAAATTATTTGTTCAATTCACGGAGATGGGGTGGACTGTGTGTAACTTATTTATCTCAAAGGCAACATCTCTTTTCCTATCATGTAGGTAATCCTGAGATATATGTAGTTCTCAATTAAACCAGAGCATCAATTTAGTACCTTTTCTTCAGTAACTTGCAATTAGAAAATTAGACAAATAAATATAGGCATGATGTCAGTACATTTTCTATGGTCTATTACACCGGTAAAAGTGGTACTTTGCACTTCACCTTCTTGTTACCGTGTATAATCAATTTTTCTTGGAAACTGAATCATTTCCATCTGTGATGTTTTTATACCTGTATAACAAGGTAGTCTTTAATTGGTTTACCGTAATAGGTTACAAGATGTGGTGCATAGCGAGAAGCGGCTGTATCTTGTTTTTGAGTATCTGGATTTGGATTTGAAGAAGCATATGGACTCCTCTCCTGATTTTGCAAAGGATCCACGCCAAGTAAAAGTGAGCGGCTGCATTTTTTATTTGTAATTTACCTGTGCTCTATGTTATATGGGTTGTTATTTCTCATTTATATTTTAACATTAGGGGGTTATTGGTTAATTGACATGATAATTAATTCACTGTAGAAGTGTAGAATATCATATTTTTATTTTCCATTAGGTGCACATCTTGTCTAACATCCTAGCTTTCTGGATTTCTTAATCAATAAAAGGTATTCTTTGGAAAAGTAGTCTGTATTTTCTTGGTTTTCGAGCAACTTATAACTATCAAGGTTCACATGGTATTCCTTTTTAGTATATGCAATACACTCTCCTTCCTAACTGAGATCATGAATAGGTTTGATGCTATATTTTTTGTATCAATTCAGCATGTTTTTTCCCCCTGAGATTTTCCTTTGACTTGTTATAACTCTTGGTATAATGGTGAGACTCTCTAACGAAAAATTTTGTTCCACTTCTGTCATGCAGATGTTTCTTTATCAAATTCTTCGTGGCATTGCATACTGTCATTCTCATAGAGTTCTTCACCGAGATCTAAAACCCCAAAATCTACTGATTGATCGTCGTACCAATGCCCTGAAGCTTGCTGATTTTGGACTGGCAAGAGCGTTTGGTATTCCTGTTAGAACATTCACGCATGAGGTATGAATATACACTGGATGATAATCTTTTCAATTTTTGTATTGTGAATTTATTTCATTCCACGATTGTTTAATGGAATATTGAATTTCTGTCTTGGCTCTTTTTCTTACTTTCAATGTAGACATTGTGATACGATTTATTTCTCAGAAGAAAATATATTGGAAACATAATTTGGAGCACTAATATGATGTGCAGTTGGTTGTACTTTCAGATAATCATAATTAATGAGGAGAATTTCATTAAATGGGTGTAGGCGAGCCATATGGAAACTGGCTAGGTAAGTTTAGGGCAAGTTTTCCATCTAATGACAACATTAGCAGGAATTATTAGCTTTGGCTTCAGCAATCTATAGAAGAAGCCCTTGAATCATGAAGCAACTTTTTGAGCCCATGTATTAATCAGAAGAATGAAAACGCCATATAATTTAAAGTGTTTGAAAAATGTTCAGTAAGCTTTTATTCAAGAGTGCTGGGACTCACACTCTATAATGTTAATGAAGCTAGAAAACCTAATTGGGATCATCTATTTTTCCATGTTTGAAAGAGTATTGCAAGTGTGCTTGAGAACATGAACTCCAGAGGGTTCAGATTTCTAGCCTGTGACAACCTCACATTTTGATGGTTTTACTTTGTTTCGCTTTTCAACATCTTGTTAGTGAGAAAATTCAGCTTCACTAACAAATTTAATGTAAAATAAAGCTGTTGATTTTTCTTACCCTCCCAAAAGAAGTCAAAAGGAAAACCTCAGTAGGTTTCTTTGTAGTTGCTGAAAGTAGAATGTGCTATGGACATTTTTCCTGACCTGGCACCAATCTCTACCAAGGTTTGGAAAATGTATTGGTTTCCTTTTTCTGATGGCATTTATAGTTGTTCTGTTAATTTAGGTCCCACATTTTATTATCTCATTTTTAACCTTTTTTTCCCCTAATAATTCAATTTGTCTACGACTTTTTTCTCTAGTGCATCATCCTGTTATATTGTCGCTTTCTCAAATTAATAATAATAATTGGAGGAACTATCTAGGTGGTGACCCTTTGGTACAGAGCACCAGAAATATTACTTGGTTCCCGACATTATTCCACCCCCGTGGATGTGTGGTCAGTGGGTTGTATATTTGCTGAGATGGTTAATCAGCGGCCATTGTTCCCTGGAGACTCTGAGATTGATGAACTGTTTAAGATATTTAGGTAAGTAGCTTTATTTTGCATCTGTCCTCCACTCCTTGCGAGGATATAGTCCAATCTACTTGCCAAAATTTAAATTCATTTTACACTAGCCTGCTATTTTGTTGGTATCATAATATTTTTATGATCAGGAGTACACCAAAATCTCTCCATGGTAATACCTATATAGGATTTAAATATCCAACAAGTTTTACCAGAGTTGTTTGTTTTCCTATAAGATTAGTCTAGATGTATGCAAGATAATTCAACGATATAAAATAATAACAATAAATAAATAAATTTCTCTATTCCATTGTAGAGGGAGAAGTTTTCCCCCATTTTCTTGGTGGCTGGATTTTCCTTTCATCTCTTTAAATGAGACCTTTTTGTATCTCTTTGGATAATTTCATTAATAAAGGAGTTTCTTATGTGTGTATGTATACATGTATGCATGTATGTGTGTGTATCTATATTAGAAAAAAAAGCAACAAAACCCGGTTCAGAGTACGTGCAAATTGCGATGGAGAGTATGAAATATGTTTCTATAAATTAGGCCCTTAAAAGTGGAGTGACTGGGTTCAGAGTTTTTTTCATAGTAGTATGATTAGGATAGCACGTAAACCGATATTTCTAATCCAAGTCTGTTTGTCAATACTAACATATTCATGCTTTCAACAAACCTCTTTGTATGGGATTACAAAGAGTTCTGGGAACTCCAAATGAAGATACGTGGCCTGGTGTTACATCTTTGCCTGATTTTAAATCTGCTTTCCCCAAGTGGCCTCCCAAGGTAATTGATTTGATTTTTTGATTTTTTATTTTTTCAAATCTGACCAAATTATTGTTGTCCGGTTTGCTATATTCCATGGTTACAAGCTTGACTTCACTCATTCTCTACTCGCCCAGGACCTGGCTTCTGTAGTTCCTAATCTTGAAGCCGCTGGCATTGATCTTCTCTCTGTAAGTATATCCTCTTTCATTGGGGCATTGGGGAAGTGAGAGTAATACCAAATTGTTTTGTATCCTTCTTATTTAAATCCTCATTTATGATATCACATGATCTGGATCAATAAGTATTGGTAGTCAATGTTTTCTTTATTTCCTTTTCTTTTCTGGCTGTTCTCTATTTTTATGGTTTAAGGAGGGGTGGAACTGAGAGGCGGTCTTGTTAACCATAAATTTGTAACATGCTGACGTATGTATTTAGCTCCCCCAATCTAATCTTATTTTTCAAAACCAATCCCTTAGGAAAAAAGATAATAATAAATATCTCAAGTGTAAAAACCTTCGAATTCGACGCCTGATACAAGGCTAGAATGGTCCTTTCCTGTCTTTCACGTTACCTTCTATCAGAAATGAGCAATTCTTGGTTTCTACCGAAGATATTAGAATCAATATATCAAATTGCATGTAATAGTGACTAACGTATGTGCTTTATTACAGGGTCAACTGCAAATATAGCAACTATGGCTAAAGTATTAGCAGATATAGCACCTTAACACTATGTATTAGAATTTACAAATATAGCAAAATTTAAATCCAGCTAAGAGTCTATTAGCAATAGAGTCTATTACTGATAGATTTTGTTATATTTGCCATTCTTTAAAAATGTTGTTATACACTTAATTATTAGTCCTATAAGTGTTACTTATTGCCATTAATCTTTATTTTTTTTTTTTTAATATCTCTGACTTGAAATGGTTGGCCATTATGTTTCAGAAAATGCTTTGCTTGGATCCCACCAAAAGAGTCACTGCCAGGAGTGCCCTCGAGCATGAATACTTCAAAGATGTTGGGTTTGTTCCCTGAGTCTTCTACCAATCCTCCTAAGGAGAGTGTTTATATAGCTCCTCTATTGTGTAGCATTTTATGGGTTTTAATTGCGTGATTTAAAAAAAAAAAAGGGAAAAATATATAAATATATAATGAGTGTGCTGTCTGCTTATTAGTGGTTTTTATCATTCTTCTTTCCCCTCTGATTCTTGAAACTTAGATCAGGTTTTGTTAGATGTGGCTTTCAACAGAACATTGGCTTTCCAACTATACTTCTCTCTTTCATGTCTTGGTGCCAATATATATAAATACACGCATATATGTGAGAATTATTGATTCCTTCCTAACTATCCTCTACCCAAATTTTTGCCCCATGGAATGGATAAGCTATGTTTGAGAACCATATTTATTTCAATCTTTGCATTTAGATTTAAGGACTATAATAAGGCTTTGCAATTTATTTCTTTGTTTGTTTGATTGAATCTTTTATCTCGTAGTGAGTGTGCCTACTTTTCCATTCATGATATTTGTCTTAATTGAACTGATTCGTTTTTTCCCACCAGCTTAATATTTAGATTGGATTTTGAAAGAGTGTGCCTACTAACAATCTAATTCTACTTCTTTAGGTATTTTATTCACTTATAATGCTTAGGTAAAGAGAGATGTAGAGCCTCTTTGAAATGACTTCTAAAGTACTTAAGAAAACTTTTTTTACGTATAGCAAACACTTTTTAAGCACTAGAAAACTATTTCAAACATATTCTTAGAGCCGTTCTATAGTGTTTTATTTTATTCTTGTGATGGAGAAATATGTATAATTTATGACGTTTTAACCTTTGTTTGGCCTTTTGGAGTGAATGAAAATTTATCTTCATTATTTCATTTATTTTAAAAAATACCATTATTATTATTATTATTTTTTTTTGAAACTTCAGCTTTTTAAAACTTATCCTCCCCTAAATAGAGCTATATATATAAAAGGTTAAACTATTCTTGAATTTTTCTATTTGTTTATAAAGTATCTCTATTCTTACAAAAGTTGCAATATTAATCATAACATTTCATAATTGTCTCAAAACTACTATTGAAGCATAGATCCATTAGAATGTTGTACGAAGATGGAGACTTTAACCGGTATGGTGGTGACTTGAAATAAAAATTGGTTTGAGACGCTTTCCACTGTTTTAAGTCATCGTCATACCTCAAGTCTCAATTTCCATTTAACATTCTATTAAATTTCTACCTTGGGAATTTTGAAACCTTTATAAAAGATTTAAGGTTAATGTAGCAACTTTTGAAAGAATAAGATATGTTTAAAATAAAGAGTAAAATTAAAGGATATTTTCCATAATTTTGGAAAAGAAAAGAGTCTAAGTCTTAAGTCTATTGTGGTTTCTCACGTGAAGGGGGAGCAATTGGATAAGCTTGTGGTTAAACATGTATACAAGCCTTTTGTTGGCAGTGAGTGGTAAAGCTTCTGCCATGTGTGACTGTTCGGTACGCAAGAAATGAAATCGTGTTACAAATATATAAACACAAACTATCATAATTGTAAGAAATGTTAAATTATTGTGATTTTAAACAAATGCCGACTTCATAATTTTGCAATGTGTAAAACACGGCACTGGTTGAACCATAATTATTGGTCAATTATGTGTTATTGTCAAGCTAAAATTTCAATTATTGGAATATTTATATCCGTTTCTTCTTTTATTTATTTATTTTTACATGATAAAGTGTTGGATGTTTTTTTTTCTTTCTTTTTTTTTTTTCCTTGAAAAGGTTAAGTGTTCGGTGTTGATTGAGGATAATTGTAAAAAAAATTATAATAAAATCTTTTGAGGTAAACGTTGTGTAAAACTATTTTCTTTTTTCTTTTTCTTTTGGATAGTTGTTCATTCAAGATTTCAAAATATATTTGTGATTTCAATGGTTCCAGAGTGCCAATTACTCTCTTTAATGTGTAGATTTATGGTTTCTAAAAGAAAAATATAGTTAAGTTTTACTTACAATATTGTAATAAAAGGGAGCTTTACAAAATTCAATAATGAAATTTTTCTTTAATCGAAACATGATCCCTTTTGTTGTAATATTTGACTCTAAGAATAATAACTTTAGATTTACGAAGTATAAAGTTAGAAGTTTGTACAAGTGTGTACTTGGATCGTTAATCTAATATAAAGGTATAAATTGTTTGCTTTATATGTCTAAATTTGTGGAACATAGATTTATGCAGCTCATGAATTAACCAATATATATGATAAGATAAGTAACCCATATATATAATGTATAAGTGCCTTTTCTTAACTTTAGGTTATACAAATTTAATTTGTGAGTCATTTATCTTCTAATAATCAATGACACAAGTCTATGCCAAAGTGACATTTCAAAACAGTTGATTTTTACTTGCTTTGTAAGTCACTTAATTTACATGTATGGATTTTTATGCATACATAATTAACAAGAATTAAAAAAAAAAAACACTTGCACTGTGCTCCATCAAAGAAAACTATTAACCATTGGGGTATGAATGTGTAACTCAAATTATATCCATGAATGTTGAGTCTCATTCCATAGAGTATAAGCTCACTTACTATAATAAAGGTATGTCGTATCTTCTTTTTGTATTTAAAATAAATGTATTTGTCAATTGGTCACAACAAAGTCAACAAAACACTAAAATAATAGTATGATGAATGAGATTTGAATAAAATGACTGTATGGTAATTATCGTGGTTGATCTATATTTTTATTACCATAACAGAGGTCAACGATGTCTTGATTATTAAGTTATCCCATATAAAGAAATTTTATGATGATTAATATTTTATAACATGTATAAATATGGGTGAATTTGAACTAGAGAGCATAATCGACTTTACACAAGTTCATAAACTATCAGATTAAAAAAATAATGAAACTCAAGTAAAAAATCACACCACATCCTAAGGCCCAACTAAGCATAGGAACTTGGAAAGAGGAGAGTCTGGGTCAAGTCGAAGCCGACCCTCCCCATTTAATGAATGGGGGTATGCTCCGACCCATTTGGGTCTCAGGAGGAAAATAGTTTGGGTCAAAAACTCAAATTGACCTCATCAATCTCAAGCCTCCTCAATTGATGAATGAGACATGTTAAATGCTTCCTATGACCCATCTAGCTCTAGAATTAACTTAATATCACTTGAAAACCCTAATTTGGATGCGTTGGGTCAAAATTTCCTATAAATATATGACTTTAGAAGAAGTAATCACATGAATGTCAAGTGTGTTTTTCTTAGTTTGATTTTGGCATCAACACTACATATTACTCTCTTAAAAATTCTCGACATATGAATCAAACAACGACAATTGGCATTCACTCCTCAAGGTTAAATGTTGAAATCTTCGTACTGAACATTTATTCTACTGGAAAGAGAAAAAAAAAACTCCTGAAACTCTTTTAAAAAAAAAAGGGTTGAAAAGAATTTTCATGAGTCATAATTCATAATAGAATATTTTGAAGAAATTTTTAGAAAACGTACAAAAATTTGACCAATTTTTACTTTGAACAAAAAGAAAAGGAACAGAAAAGAAAAGGAGGGTTTTTAAATTTATTGAAAATTGGTAAAGTGAAACAAGGTTTTTAAATTGTAGGTTTGAATTTTTTCTTTGCTTTTGGAAAAAAGTAAAATTATTATAAAAAAGAAAAATTATACCATCAATTTTATTTATTTATGATAGACTGCGATATACATCTATCTATATCTATCGAATTTTACTATATTTATAATTATTTTCGACCATTCTCTATTTTTTAAAATATTTAGAGAAAGAAAAAGTGGAAGAGCTCTAATATATTATATATATAGCATAAAAAAATTATTATTATAAAAAACAGAGCATTGGAATGGAAAAATCGTGGGGATGTGGACAAGGGGACTAGAGGAAGAAAAGAAAATTCAGGTAATTGATTTTTGCCTCTTCCGTCCACTTGACAGATTTGTGAAAAACATGCTTTATATTTCTATTTCTTGGGCTTAAGACAGTGATCGTTTTTCTCTCTTCTGTTCTTCTTCTTTCACGAAAGCTCCGAAAATTTGTTCATATTTCTGCACTCATTTTCCTCTCTGCTCCAAGAAAATTATTGCATCATAAAATTCGGTCAGTTTCTACTTCTGTCTTCGATGATTTTGTTCGATTAACTTTCTGTGTTTTCGTTTTCCTCTGTTCATTCTTCTTCGTATCGAATCTGGCCCCGAAGTATCGTAAAACTTTTCTAATTAGTTTGTCGAGATTTGATTCGCATAGATTAATGCTATAAGTTTCTGCTTATAGAAATTTTTTTGGGCGATTAAACTAGAACTTTGAAGGTTATTGTATTTGATTATTTTATTCTTTTCCATGTTCATAGCATTTCTTATTTTGCTTTCGCTCGCTGTTTGAATCTAATCTCCATTGCAGAAGATGCTGTGGTTTTTTTAGTATATAGCTTATAGACTCGGTGTTTCAACAAGGGATTGTGAATCGTTTAGTAGATATTAGCTAACCTGATCGAGGAAACTAATAATACAAGTTCAGGTTACCTGTTGGCAGTTTCTCTTGTAAATAGGTTTTGAGGATGCGGACAACTTAAAAGATCGTTCGGTATGTAGCTTTTAGACTTTCTGACCCTAAATTTTTGTATTATCTCAGCTATTTTTATTCTTCTTGGAGCAGGAAGTTAAAGAAATATATGCTTTGTTTTGAAGGATGTGATTGATTCACTCGTTTGAAGTTCTATTTATCCTGTAAATTAAATATTGTGATGTTTCTAATTTAATCATGATTACGCTCAATCTCTCTTGGTGCAGATATTGTTTGGGTTCGTCAGGTGAAGTTGAAATACCGATAGGCCAGCGTTGGCATTGGAGAAGCTTAATTTAGATCAGATTATTTGGGCTCTGTAATTTCTAAAGAGATGGGCACATCTGAAGCAGCCCTGCAAATCTTGTCAGGGGTTGTACCTCCGGCTATATGTTCAAACTCGTATTTGAGCAATTTGGACTCCAAATTTTCTTTTAAATCGCAAGTGAAATATGTGAAGAAAGGGGTCTTGAGAAATAGGCATTTGTCCAAATGCTCGAGTAGGCTATTACAAGGGATAGAGACAGGCTTTAGTGGGAAAACAAAATGTAATCGTCGTCTGTTATACAGTTGCAGATGCCAACAAGCAAAAAGTGGGAGTGGTATGACTCCAGAAGGTGGAAATGGAACATGGTTTGTGGACAGTGCAGAGACATCGCATCCAATCAACAGGATGCCAAATGGATCAAGTGCTTTGGAATTTCAAGATGTTCAGTCTGCAAAACAGGAAATTAAGAATTCAATTTCTAATGGCACAAATGGAGCAGTTAGAGATTCCATTCAGAAGATTAGTATTGAATCTATTGAGGATGAGGCGTGGGACTTGCTTCGGGAATCCATTGTTTATTACTGTGGCAGTCCGATTGGAACGATTGCTGCAAGGGACTCTACGAGTTCTAATTTACTGAATTATGATCAGGTCTTTATACGTGATTTCATACCTTCTGGTATAGCTTTTTTATTGAAGGGAGAATACGATATTGTTCGCAATTTTATCCTCCACACGCTTCAGTTGCAGGTAATCTAAATATATGTACATCAATCTGTTAACACATGAAGGTCATGTTTAATTACCTTCCATTTTTACTTCTCTGATGAATGCTCGTGATTTGTTATTCCATAGAGCTGGGAAAAAACTATGGACTGTCACAGTCCTGGTCAAGGATTGATGCCTGCTAGTTTCAAGGTCCGAACAGTTCCTCTGGATGGTGATGACTCAGCAACAGAAGAGGTTTTGGATCCTGACTTTGGGGAGGCAGCAATTGGCCGTGTTGCACCTGTCGATTCAGGTACATAGACCATCAATTATTTCCTTTTCCTTTAGAAAATAAGTTTATTCATTGTATTTCTATATACGAAAGGTCACTCGCCTGCCCCTCTATATTAGGATTGTGGTGGATAATTTTATTGCGTGCATATGGAAAATGCTCCGGTGATCTCTCAGTTCAGGAGAGAGTTGATGTCCAAACTGGGATCAAAATGATCTTGAGGCTTTGTCTTGCTGATGGATTCGATATGTTCCCTACTTTATTGGTTACTGATGGTTCTTGTATGATAGATCGTCGTATGGGAATTCATGGTCACCCTCTGGAAATCCAAGTAAGAACCAACCAAGTTCTTCAGCACTCTCAACTTTAATTGCTTATGATCTAGAAGTTGTGCCTTTAATATATATTCAATGGCTGCCATGGCACTGGAAATGTAAAAAGAGAAATGGGGATCCAGTAACCATGTATAGTCTAGCAACTATACATTCCTTTTCAACGGGCTCAACTCAATCTGGGAGTTCCTCCCTCCACCTTCCTCCACCTTTTAATGAGAATGGTCACTTTTTTATGGTCTGTGGGGTGTGTGCTCTGTTATGGGATCATTGGGGAAGAGACATAATATAGTTTTTTAAAGGTATGGAGAGGGACCCCAGTGATATTTGGTTCTTTGCAAGGTTTCATAGTTCTCTTTCAATTTCGAAGACTTTTTGTAATTACTCCTTTATGTATGTCATTGGATTCCTTCATTTTTCTCAAGCAAATGTTTCTATTATAAGAGGAGGAGAGGTGGAGGGGGGCTCATGATTAAGTTTCTTGAGCTTAGTAATGAGCATGCCTGTGATTTACTGATTCTCTATATCCATTTACATTCTGAAAGCGAACATGTTAAAGGATTATACGATTTTGCAGTTGCATTCCAAGAAATTGATGTTTTTGCTGTATGCACCTTAGATTTCACTGGTCATAAAATGTACGTAGCAAGGTTTGTCCTCTATGAATTGCTTAGTAGTGTTTTCCCCTCTTTTGTAGGCACTTTTTTATTCAGCATTAGTTTGTGCACGAGAGATGCTTACTCCTGAGGATGGATCAGCTGATCTTATCCGTGCACTTAACAATCGTTTGGTGGCTCTTTCATTTCATATCAGAGAGTATTATTGGGTTGATTTGAGAAAACTAAATGAAATTTATCGTTACAAGACAGAAGAGTATTCATACGATGCAGTCAACAAATTCAACATCTACCCAGATCAAATTCCTTCTTGGTTGGTGGAATGGATGCCTAATAAAGGAGGTTATCTAATTGGAAATTTGCAACCGGCTCACATGGATTTCCGGTTCTTTTCTCTAGGAAATTTGTGGTCCATCGTAAGTAGTCTTACTACAATTGGCCAGTCCCATGCCATTTTGGATCTCATTGAATCCAAATGGGGAGATTTAGTTGCAGACATGCCATTCAAGATTTGTTACCCTGCTCTTGAAGGTCAGGAATGGCAGATTATCACTGGCAGTGATCCCAAGAACACGTAATTTACCTGACCTGATACTTCTGAGATTCATTAGAAAAAAAAATACTCCCTGTTTTCTTGATATCAAAATTTGTTTCTGTTAATGCAGGCCATGGTCATACCACAATGCAGGTTCGTGGCCAACATTGTTGTGGCAGGTACGTTACTCTCAAATTTCTGATCTTACTATTATGCTCTAGACCCTTAAAATGCAGCAAAATTCCATTAGAATTTGAAGTTGAGAAGCACTTTATCTGTTTCAATTACTCAATTAGTATCGCAGTTTGCTTTAATCTCTACGAAAATCATTTCGTAAACCAACCTATTCAAACTTTGACTCAAAATTTGTTATATTCTATTTTGAAACTCTCCACGTTAAGAAAGACGTAAACTATGTCTATATTTACGCCCGTTGTCTTTGGACTTGAGAATGTGAAATACAAAGTTGAAGTATTTGATCTACCATTCTCAGCTCACAGTTGCATGCATAAAGATGAACAGAACAGACATTGCAGCAAGAGCCATTGAGATTGCTGAGCGACGTCTGGCTAGAGACAAGTGGCCTGAATATTACGACGCTAAGAAAGGAAGGTTCATTGGGAAACAAGCACGCCTATTTCAAACATGGTCAATTGCAGGATACCTCGTGGGCAAGCTCCTACTTGCTGAGCCGAGTAAGGCTAAAATTTTGATAACCGAAGAGGACTCGGATCTTGTCAATGCCTTCTCTTGTATGATCAGCGGCAGCCCGAAAAGAAAGCGTGGTCAGAAGAACTCGAATTCCTACATAGTTTAAGTTAAGTTGTCCAGAACAAAGGTTGGTGTTTTATTAAGCCGCTCCTTTGAACTGGGTGCATCAGGAGTTAGAGCCAATGGGGTGGCTGCTACTCCCCAAATTTATGCTCCAACAAATATAGGTAGTTGTAGCGTATTTGTCATCTTCCCATTTGTTGAGTGGTTAAGTCGAGTTTATAGCAGGCTTATTCACATATATAGATAATAATATGCACATATCAACTTAACTGATGATGTTTTGTAACTCCCTAGGGTTAAGACCTCAGTGTGGAATCTTGATTAAAATAAATCTTGTAGCGTGTAACTCAATTATTTGAACATCTCAAGTAATTTGACATTATGGCGGGTTAAGGATGTTTTGTACCAACTCAGATTCTTTGGGTTGGGCAGTTCTCCAACCCCAACAACACGTACAAAGATGGCAGGCCATTCCTTTTTTATTACTGGGTTGGATCGAGTCAGATTGGGTTTAATAAATCAAACATCACGGGTGCATCGACGCCAGTGGTGCAATAGAAGAGGAGAGAACGAGAGAGCGATGATTATCGTCGACGATAGAGAGAGGAAAGATGAATTGCAAAGGGTGATGAGTCGATAATGAAATGAATGTGAGCCATGGAGTTGGAGGAAACGACTAGACTTGCAGCGAATGCAGAAAGGACTTTGATGTCTATTGCTTGAGGTCGAGAGGCGCTTTGAATGAAGGTAAATGTGAAAACTAATAATCGATAATCAACATGAGCTCCACTTTTTTACATACCTACAAAACACCATCGAGTTTTTTTTTCTTTTTTTTTCTTTTTTTTTTTTCTCTTTTTTTGTGTGTGTGTTAGAAGAAAGAAGATTTTCTAATGGGACTCTATAGGGATATTTTCCCCAAAAAGAGGCTTACAACAAGGTGATTCATTACCATTGTGATCAGATAAAGCCCACCCATCTTCGTTTGGCTGATGACTTAATGATTTCTAGTGCAGGAGACTGGTTTGCTACCTTCATTCAGGCTGTTTTGAGGCGGTTTTAGGGGTTGTCTGGTCTAGTTGCTAATGATGGGAAGAGTTTGGTCTAGTTGCTAATGATGGGAAGAGTTTGTTGTTTTGTGTTGGCTTAGCTTCTGATGACGCTAAGGATCTTTTAGCATTCATGGGTTTTTCTTTGGCTTCCCTCCCAGTCTGCTACCTTGGCTTGCCTCTTATCTCAAGCAAGCTTCTTATTTAGATTATTTGCTTATTTTTGGAAAGGGTTACCTCCCTTGTCAGGAGTTGGTGGGCTAGTGCTTTATATTATGCTGGTCGACTACAACTTATTCATTCTGTGCTTCAAAGTTTTCAAATTTATTGTGCCAATGTCTTTATTTTGCCTGCTAAAGTTGTTCAAGACCTGGATCGTGTTCTTCGTTCCTATCTCTAAAAAGATAATCTAGATAGTATTTGTGGGGCAAAGGTGACTTGGTAAGATGTTTGCCGTCCATTCAACGAGGGTGGTCTTGGTATTCGCCATATTTCTTTCTTAGAATGTTGCTACTATCTTAACGTTGCTCTGGCTTATTTTGATTCGTTTGGAATCCTTGTGGGTTGTTTGGGTGGAGGCTTATATCTTACACGTTGGAGTATTTGGTCGGTTAGTTACTCTAGTTCTTTGTCTTGGTGTTGGTGGGCTATTCTTCGTGTTTAAGATAGTTTGCAGCCCTTGGTTCGTTTATCTGTTGGAGATGCTTGCCAATGTTTGATATGGTTTGACCCTTGGTTAGAACTGAGTCTTATTTTGCAAAAGTTCGATACTTCCCTTCATGCGAAGGTTGATAATTTTCTTTGCAATGATGAGACCTTGAACTGTCCTTCGAACTCTAGAGAGCTTATTAATCTTTTCGAGCAAGTTCAATTGATTATGCTCGATGTTGGAAGGGAGGATTGTGTGACTTGGCACTCTCGTCGCTTGAGAGTGTTTTTAGTTGCTAGTGCCTAGGAGTCCCTATTGCATAGGTGCCTTGTGGTGGCTTGGTCTAACCTCCTTTGATTTGGTGGTAATATTCTCATACATTCTTTTATCGTCTGTCTTTCTATACTGGTTACAGACGCATAATCAGCAGGATGGTGGCCTTTGTATTCCTAGGGTTTGTGTTTTGTGCTCTATTGGAGTTGAAGAAGCATTTATTTTTTCATTGCCCTTTGAACTAGGTCGTATGGGGGAACATGCTCGTTCAGGTGCGTGCTCCTATATATCACTCATTAGGATACAAAAGTTCTTTGAATTTGCCATCAGTTAAGACAAAAGATATAAAAAGTCACTTAGTATGCGCTATTATTTATCGCATTTGTCGAGAGCTGTCAGTCTGAAATTTTCCTGTAATGTTCACAATGGTGTGAAACCTCAGGACTCAAGTGTGTTTTCTCCTTAAAACTTCGAGTCCTGAGATTCTCTTCTTTTTATTGCAAATTAATGTTTTGCAAAAGAAAAAGGGAGGAAACCTCAGAAGGGGTGATGTAATTAAGAAATAGCAAGCAGGTGAAATTTCAATTTGAAATTTAGCAGCAAGATATATGGGTAGAAAATTTACCGACCCTTAGCCCTATCCTCCCTTTTTGGTCAATTGTTGAAACGAGAGACGCAATTGAAAATTCCCGATGGCCTCCAGATTCAAATTCAAGATATAGCAGTAATTCCCTTTTTTCTCCATATAATAACACATGTTTTAGGGCATCCAAAAATTACGACGAAATTCATTAACTGAAAAGTACAACATTTGGCTCATCATAACACCACGATAATGTTAAAACACTACATGTGAAAAACAAAAATTCCAATCTAAAATCTTGAAGAATCTCTGAACAAACATTCGACTTTGTCATTATACTTAATCGAAAAGACTGAAGCCCATGTCCTGCAAAACATTATACAGGGAGTTAGAAGAAATTACATGAAGTGAAAAAGATCGTCCATAGAAAAATAGTTGAGCAAAAATTGGTTGATTCCAAAGACCCATCTGATAACCCTTTCTTATTTTAAATTTTATGTTTGTGTCCTTCAAAAATTCCAATTATGGTTCCCACACCTCAGACACTACTTTCCTAAAAGCAAAAACAAATTCTGGAAAACAATGGGATAAGAAAACATTGAAGTGTAGGGATGGTAAGCTTAATGTTAAAAAACCAACTGATTATCAATCGTCAGTTCGTTTTCAAAAACCAATCGGAAGTAAGGTTTATAGGCTGAAACATATCACAGAATCAATAGAGCTGTTCATGCTGTGAGATGTTACCATTTTCGACAGAATTTTGCTTCCAGTGGTCAAGAGTGAAAGTTTTGACAATTAAAATGCAATTCCAAGCAACATGTTCAAAAAGATTTAGAAAGCTTACATCGTCTGATTCTTCTTTCTCTTCAACCTTCTCCTCTTTCTTTGACTCAGCTGCAGCAGGGGCAGCGGCACCACCACCACCACCTCCAGCAGCGGCAACTGCCACAGCAGCACCACCACCAGAAGGAACAGATGCTAGCTTTTCTCTTCCGGATGCAATGAGCTCTGTGACGTCCTTACCATCAACATTAGAAAGCAGAAGCTCGATTCTGTCCTCATCAATTTCAGCTCCAACTGCAAAATGGTTCAGGAAAGAGAAATTATTACACCATTCAAAATATTTTACTCAATATCCAACGCAAATGTGAGATTAAATTCAGATATATAACATGACATTAGAAGAAAACAACTGTGGAAATATAACATAAAAGGCATTGAACTTGATCATTTCAAATAACAACTAGAACGATAATCATATTAAAGCCAAATAACTGTCTGATGTAGAATTGTTTCAAAACAAATAGTGGCAATGCAGCTCCAACCTCTTAAACCATCGAGAAAAGTAGGATATCATACAATTAATATCAAATCATGTCCAGCCACAGATAACAACCATTCTTCTTATTGTTCCCCAAGCACGAATTACTTATTAACCTACGTTAAAGAATTTGAAGTAGAACAGCCCAAAATGAGAGAAAACAATTAACTCTCGCTACTGCAAACCATCAAAGACGAAACTCCATAGCTTGAAATAGCAGAGAATCGCAATAAAGCGTGTCAAAGAACAAGACACCGATTAACAAAACATTCCTATAAGACTAACAATACATATTAACCAACCAAATAACACAACATTTTTATAAAACTAACCATACATATCAACCAAACAAACACCAAAAACTAAACATCAACACAGAAATTCCCCAAAAATCCCCAAAAACGACTGAATCGAAAGAAAATATGGGGGAAGATGTGAGAGATGCGGAATTTACCAGATCCGAGAATATCCTTCAAATCTTTAGCAGAAGGGCTGGAGTTGCCTCCCAAAACGGCGAGCAAATAAGCAGCAACGATCTTCATCGTTCTTTGCAGACAGCAAATCGGAAACGGAAGACAGAGAAAGAGAGTTTAGGGTTCTGTAAATGTTGCTGAAGGCTTCTTATTTATATTATATAGCGGAGAGGTAGGGTTTCTGATTTCCTTTTCGTGAAGTTGAGAAGTCCCTGGCCGAGCGAAGATTGCGGAACTACGAAGGTTTTGGGCCGACGGGATTTGGACTGGGCCTTATTGGATTGGCCCAGCAGGCCCAACCCACTCCACTAAATACTTTTACACCTGATTCAATTTTTTTTAATGCAGATTATGTTTTATGTTTTAAGATTTACTTAATTAAGTGAATATATATTTGGTATTTGATAGACAATTATAATTTTGTTTCAGAATACTATTTTTAGAATTTGTGACTCAAATTTTAAAATACAAAATTATATTAAATAGAAATAAAAACATTTAAAAATATAATATGTCATGTTATAAACTCCATTCATTTTTTAAAAAAAAATGTAATATGGATTATGCAATGTATTATAAATTATATAATATTACACAATAATAATTAAAAATTAAACTGACTAAATGAAGATATGTGAGAATTTTATCAAACTATATGGACTAAATTTTAATTAAAAATTAAATGGAATAAATTTTTTAACTTTCTCCAAATTTTAGAGTTTAAATTTACAATTTAATCCTAGTTTTTCTATTAGTTACACTTGTGAATTGTGTCTATATGCTTTTATCTCTTCTTTGTTGGATAAATTGTATGGTATAATGTTTTAAGGTTTGTTTAATTAACAAATGCAATTTTGAAAAATTGAAGGCTTCGTTGAAATTATCTTTTAATTGTTAAAAAAAACACTTTTTTTCTTTTAAAAGTATTTGTTTCAACACTTAAAAAGCAATTTTTAAAAAAACTACTTAAAAAATCAGTGAGGTAGTCATTTATAACCATCAATCTTTTATTTTTAATTATGTAAAAAAAGGTTATACATAAACTTGTCAAATTTAAAAGTTATCTCCAATAACAGTACAAAAGCAGCTTACACTAACGACCTTCAACTTCCTTTAAAGTTGGATTTAAACCTTAAAAAAATAACAATCACGTTCAAATTAATCCTAAATTCCTAATGCTGGATATGAAAATAATATTGTGGCTATTGAACGAGAGGTAGGTGGCAAGTGTAACGTAGTTTTTATTGTTATTTTCTATTATTTTAGGTCAGTGTAGGTAAATAATGTTTTTTTTCTTTAAAAAAAGGTACTTCTAAAAAAAAAAAAAATAATAAACAAGGCTCTTTAATATAGCAAAATGAATCAAAATATTTATAAATATAGCAAAAATTTTAATGTCTATCTACGATAAATCGTGATAGACTATTATCTGTATCACGATAGACACAAATAGTAGTCTATCGACCGTCGCAGATATGTTGTGTGTTTTACTATTAGTTGTATATATTTTCAGCAATTTTAACATTTAAGATAATTTTTCTAATAAATAAATAAATAAAAGAATAGGCAAGGAAATAACAATTATTTTGAGGATTGGCCCATCATTCTTCTCTCTTTGCTATATTTCCCAATAATTAAATCGTTACCAACTAAAGTTTAGAGATAAATTGTTACTTCTATAAAAATTTAGGGACTAAAAGTAATTTTTAATTTTTTTTAATTAAAAAAAAATGTGAATGTTTAAATATGGCAATCGCACTATTTGGTTAAAAAGCCTCAATATCAAATGGTGTTTTTTTTTCCCCTAATTGTTCAAAGGTAATTGTGTTTTGTCATTTGTGTATGAATATTTAGCATTTGAAAAACAATTCAATATTGTTTAAACACTCAAATTACAGGACTTTTTTTATTGAAATATTGTATTTAGTAAAAATAATTAGAAAAATATTGTAGTTAGGAAACTATTTAGAAAAATATGGTAGTTGGGAGGAGAGAGAAGATTGAAAAGTGGAAAAGGCAAAGGGCGAGACCTCAACCTTCCACAAAGGCAAAGGTCGAGACCTCAAACCTCGACCAATGCAAGCTTTCGACCAACGCAAGGCCTACTTCGACCAACGCAAGGAGGCCTGAGAGAGAAGATTGAAAAGTGAAAAAGGCAAAGGTTGAGACCTCAACTCTCGACCAACGCGTGCCCTCGACCAACGCAAGGCCTACTTCGACTAACGCAAGGCTTACTTCGACCGACGCAAGGAGGCCTCAACTTTCGACCAACGTAAAGAGGCATCAATTTTCGACCAACGCAAGGCCTACTACTAACACAAGGCCTACTACCAACGCAAGGAGATTCCACCGCACATCCCGTCGTCGCAGAGAATCCGCCGCACGTCCCGTCGGGTCGTCACAAAGAATCTGCCGCAGGTCTCGTTGTGTCGTCGCAGAGATTCCCTGCGACGGAGCCCGTGACTTATGGTCGAGGGTTCAACCCTTGACCAAATGTTTTTAAATACCGCTCCGGCCTCTCTTCCTCCCACTATTTCTTCTTCCAATCCAACTTCTTCTTCCTCTCATTTTTCCACTATATATCAAAATACTCTTTTTTTCCAAATTTACGAGATTTGTAAGTTTGATTTATGAATATATATTTTTTTAAGATAATATAAATTTTTTTCCCTATTCTCATGCTATTTTTATTTTTACAGTATTTGTTGCTATTTGAAAAGCAAAGATCGATCGTTGTCACTTCGAGAAAGAAAAATAAGTAAACCATTACTGAATTTGTAAGTTATCATTTCATTTTATGATATTTATATTATACTAGACATACCATTTAAATCTAAATATGTCATTTTAATATTCGTATTTATTTTGTTAATAGTGTTTGAATTGAATAATATTTATATACTGATGTTATGAGTTTTTATAAGTTAATGTTCTTATTTATATTATATTAGATTTATCATATTAATATTATATTAGATCTACCATGTTAATTTTTTAAAAAAAAAATAATATTGATTTTTAGAAGAAATAATATTGATCTTTATTAAAATAAATAATATTAGTTTCAGAATTTTTTAAAAATAATATTACCTTTTAATGTTCTTTTTGTTTTTTAAATTTAGTATTACAGTAAATTCTAATTTTTTAGTACAAATTTATATTTTCGTTGCATTTTAGATATTACTAGATTTTTTTAATATTAGAGTTTTTGGTTAAATAATTAGTGATGTATATTGTTGTTTTCTTTTTTTTAGAAAATGGCAGACAAGTGTTTGGGATTTATGTTGTTTACAAATAGTCATATGATTGATGGTGTTGATGGAGTTGAATATGATCAGCCAGCATGTGGGGGGTTTTAGCATAAATGTGAATAGTGGACTTGTTTTTTAACAATTTGTTGAAATGATTGGGCTGTCACTTGGTGTAGATATGAGATCAAACCACTTAGAAATAATATACAGACATCCTAATCTAACACCATTAGGATCTGTAAAGTATATGTCATGCCCCATTCATAACGAACAAGTGATGAATCTGATGTTTTCAATTGCAATGCCGCTCCCGAACCTAGTGCATTTATACGTTAATGTGAATAGGGTAGGCTTGGATGTAGACTTGAATGCACAATCGTTGAGTCAATTTGAAGACTCGAATCAATGTATTGATCTTGATCCTGAATCAGTTGCACCAGCCTATGACGATGAAAATATGATGGCTGGTAATCAATATAGGGATTTTAGAACAGAAACAGATGATGAATTCGAGGAGTTGGATTTCGATGGTCGTGAACATGAAATGCTGTTGTATACATTCGTTAATCTTGACATGGATATAATAGATAACGTTAGAGAAAAGTTTGGAATTCGACCTCTCCTTAGAACATGACCCAGTTGTAGCCTCGGTAGTCGTTGACAATACCCAATTATATAAGGGTATGATTTTTCAAAACAAAAAAATGTTACAACATTTGGTCAAGTGTTCTGCTATCAAGTGTCACGCACCATATGAGGTCGTGGAATCAACACCGAATATTTGGGCAATTCGGTGTAAGAAATGGGAGGATGATTGCAAGTGGCGACTTCGTGCAGCGAAGAAAAAATCTCACAATTTGTTCGAGATTACTAAGTATGTTGACCAACATACATGTTTTTACTTAGAGCTTAGCCAAACTCATGTGCAATTAGATTCTTCAATGATTGCACTGGAGTTTTGTGAAGCTGTCAGGAAAAACCGTCCATCAGTGTGGCACAAGTACAATCCGACATCAAAACAAAATGGGGATACCATGTTCCTTACCACAGGGTGTGGGAGGGTAAACGAAAGGCATTGGCTAAAGTGTTTGGTGATTGGGATGACTCATACAAACTGTTGCCCAAGTGGTTGTTATATGGTCAATCATACAAATCCCGGCACACGAGTGGAGTGGAGAATAAAGAGCACACCTACTGAAGGACATGTCATCCTTACTTCTGTATTTTGGGCATTTAATCCTTGTATAGAAGCATTTAATAGATGTCGGCCGATTATTCAAATAGACGGTACTCACTTGTATGGAAAATATCGAGGAAAGTTGCTAATTGCTACATCATTTGATTCGAATGGACACTTTCTTCCTCTTGCATTTGCTGTTGTAGATGAGGAGTCTGCTGACACGTAGGGATGGTTTTTAAAACACCTCAGAGAAATTGTTATACATGAAGAGGTGTGCTTGATTCCAGATCGACATGGTGGCATCATCTCGGCAGTGAACAATTCAGAAAATGGTTGGACAGGGCCAAAATGTCACCATAGATTCTGCTTACGCCATATTGTAAGTAATTTTAATAAAAAAATACAAGTTCAATACATTAAAAAATTTTGTATATCTTGCTGGATGTCAGTTCCAAGTTCGCAAGTTTAATAAAGCAGTGGAAGACATCAAGCGAATAAATAGGAGTTGTATGAGTTTTTTTGACAACATTGGTATTGAGCAATTGACTCAAGCGCACGATGGAGGGTTTAGGTACTGGTGGATGACGACGAATCTATCAGAGTGCATCAATGGAGTCCTCAAAGGAGCTCGAATGTTGCCGATAAATGCTCTTCCTCAAATAACATTCTACAAGTGTGTAAATTACTTTGAGAAAAGAAGAGAATAAATAAGAGCTGCCCTGGAGCGTCGAGATAAATACACCCGGTAATAATTTTCTTTTTAATAATCAACAATTTGTTCCAAATATTTGTATAATACTGAGTGAGTAAATATTCAGGTACGCACACGAAAAAATCTCAAAATGGGCTGCAAGATCCAGTAAACATGAAGTCCAATCATATGATCGATATGAAGGTGTATTTCATGTGAAAACCGGACGTCACAGCCTCAATTCTAAAGGAGGAAATATTCAAATACTGAAGCTAAGTGATTCCGAACGGTACTGTTCATCTAACAAGTGGCAAGCATTTGGCATTCTATGTTCGCATTTTATGGCAGTTTGCTCATGATTTAACATGAACTATGAAGATTTCATTGAGGACTACTATAAAATGTCGACATACGCTGCATGCTACTCTTCTCAATTTCAACCTGTACCGCATGAAGACTACTAGATCACACCTTCTAATATGCCTGTTTTACATGCCAACCCGACGTTATTGAGAAAATCTGGTAAACCAAAGAGTTCACGATATCATAATGAGATGGACTGGACAGAACCAAGTTCTCAAGTACGTTGCAGATTTTGTAATCAGTTAGGTCATAATTGAAGGAAATGTCATTCGTTACGAAGACAGGCACCAGACAGTTAGAGATTTTTTTCCTTAACATTTCTATCATGTAACCAAAGTTTTAATAATAAAATTAATATTTTTATCATATGCTCTCACTATATCACTCTCTCTCGCTTTTAAGTCCTAATTTATTTGTATGCTTTACACGATAAATATATAATTTGTTTTCTTCTAGATCATGGCTTTAAACCCAGGACCGATTGATCCCGATATTTTATACGATCAATCTGTTCATTGATCAACAAATGTATGGCAAGATCGGACTACAGGCGAGATATGCTGTAGACGCCGTGAGGCGATTGTTTATCGTACCATCCCACTTCATCGTAGCATACTACCATTTCTGCGTGTATCAGGCTTTTATGGGGTTGTCAGACTAGGATTCATTTAGTTAGATTGGCACCTCATCACTGCACTTGTTGAGAGATGGAAGCCAGAGACCCATACATTTCATGTGCCTACTGGAGAAGTCACTATCACGCTCCAGGACATAGAAATATTATTTGGGCTACCTGTCAATGTCGAGTCTGTTAGCGGGGTAATGCATGACGGCTGGCTGCATATTTGTCAATTGCTACTCGGTGTGACCCCACCTGCAAATAAAATTAGGGGATCAAGGTTGAGTCTAGCATGGCTGGGGACACAATTTCCAAGACTTGATGATGATGCAGACGAAGAATCTACCACGAGATACACAAGAGCATACATACTGCAGATGATGGGCGGAAGTCTGTTTTCTAATAAATCAAGTCACTTCGTGCACCTAATGTTCCTTCCACTTTTAGCCAATCTCCAATAGGCGGGACGGTATTCTTGGGGTGGAGCGTGTTTGGCATGGCTGTATAGACAGCTATGTAAGGCAACAAAACCTGATGTTCGTGAAATCGCTGGGCCTCTGATATTGCAACAAATATGGGCTTGGGAACGATTTCCAACAATGGCTCCACAACTCCGACATGTCAACGATCATCAATTAGCAGAACGAGCCTACGGTTCTCGGTATGTCAATTAATTTAATTTAGCTAATATTTTTTATGACTAATATAGTTAATTTTAAACCTAAAATATTAATTTAATAATATAGGTGGAGAGACCAATTTTGTGTAACTAGGTCAACTACACATGTAGTGAGTCAATATAGATATATGCTTGACATGCTTCAACCGGACCAGGTATGTGAATACTAAACCCAAATGAACTTTTTATACATATTTTTTTTATATACTTGTATTTAATATTTTTAATGTAATATGTTATGTTTCAGATTATTTGGGAGCCTTACAAAGCTGTTATGGACACTTTGCCCAATTTTTGTACGAGCGGTCAAGACATATGGCGAACGATGAGCCCACTCATATGTTTTCACATTGGTAAGTGGCATCTTCCTGACAGGGTAATCCGATAGTTTGGTTTCAAACAGGATGTTACATCATAGTGCAATACTGAACCCCTATTACATGACATTGACCTGAGAACTGCAGATTGGTCTGAAAAAGTTGCACATTTGGTAGTGCGATGATACTATCGTAGAAGGTTTATTGTCGTCGGCGTTTCACTTGGGCAATTCGATAGGGATGCAACTCAAGATTACATCCTTTGGTATAATAATATTACGAGACGCTACATTACTCGTCCGGGAGTGGCTTTGGGTCATTTGGTTATATAATCAAATATTGTCTAATTATTTTTTATTTAAATTTTATTTGAAATATTATCTAATTGTTTTGTAATTAACAGAGATCGAGCAATAGTAGTCCTCGTGATGTTGCAAATGATCCAGATCAAGTATTTACTATATGTAATAATAACGCAAGTTACATGGAGGAATTACACTATATATACGATATACCTATTGCACCTCCATCAATTCCTAGGCATAGGGGACGTGCTCGAGTAGAAGAAGATGAGTTTGATGCGGTTGACCATAATGTAGAAGAATTGCCTCCTATAATGCAGACGCAAACGCAGAGCCAGACTGGTTATGCTAGCCCAATGATGATGCAACCAGCCTTTGGTTCAGGATATTATGATTCAGAAGTCGGGCCATCGTCTTTAAACATGCATACACATGAACACGACGTCTATGAAGCGCCTGCAGAGGTACTAGAGCAACCAAATCCACCAGAGCAACCTACAGGGCAAAGTCGACGACGCCAACCAGCTCGAAATCGACGACGTCCGCCTTGTGGGACGCATTGAATTTTTTTATTATTACTAATTTTAGTAGAAAAAAATAATAAATTGTTGTTTTAATATTAACACTTTAATTTTATATTGGTTGGTTAGTGATAAAATATATGTTTGTTATTATAACGGTTTTTAAAAGAATGTTAGTTAAAATAATATTATTAAAGTATAATTCTAAATAATTTATTAAACCTACAATATATAATTTGGAAATGAAAAAAAAAAGGAAAGAATGTCGAGGGTTAAACCCTCGACCAAGGAAATTTAAAAAAAAAAAAAAAAAGGAAAGAAGGTCGAGGGTTGAACCCTGGACCAAATTAAAAAGTAAACTAAGCTAATCAAATATTTCATATCTTCGACATGATCAGAGAGAGATAACTTATACAACGTCCTTAGCAATCTTAAAAACTCAATCACACGAGTTCAAGAAGTTCATCAAGCAAACTCAATCATATATATACATATGACAATGTCATGTCATCCTCAATTATCTATTGTCGGGTTTGACTAGGTAACATGGTGAAAATATATTAGACTGCAAATCCTCAATTTCTTCCTAAATATTGACCCACATTCTCTCGACATTCAAAAATTGCCCCAGGCAACATGGCATGAATTTTAAATGATGTGATCGATTTCATCCAAGTGGTTAAATATTAGACTGTCTGATCATTCAATATTCATCATTCAAATTGTTACGACAACTCAAGATTATTTTCAACATCTACATACCAACACACACATATATTGAAAAAAGAAACTGCTTGAAAAGTTTGGATACCTTACAAGTAAAAAATTGGAACTTTTTAAAATGGTAATTGACCATATTGAAAATGACGTGAACTCAAACAATCAAATTATACATTCTACTTTTTGTAAATGTTTCTATAGGAGTATAAATATTGGTAGTCATCTTACGAAGTGGAAAATAACGAAACATTCCTATAATATTCTATCAATTTCTTTTACTCTGTTCAGACAAACGTATAGTAAACTCCAACACCAAAATACAGATTTAAGCAACTTCCCAATGCATCATCAGATTTGTGTCTAAACAATTTCAAATTATGAGATCCAGCCATCCAAGGTCCTTCAAGGAATCGAACAATTTCAAACAACAACAACAACGAGGAACCATTGAAGGCATCTTCTGTTGAGTTACCAATCAACCCAAGAACTTAAGCTGACAAGTTGCGATAAATTTAATTATATCGATACTTATTTTAACAAAGCAGAAATAGAACGTCGAAATGAACAAAGAAATGGGGCAAAACAGATATATATCCGTAGACTATAGTTAAGTTTTAACGTAGAAGGTCACAGAAGAGACGCTTAAATAAAAATATTACAGACTAAATAGACAAGTTTGCGTACTGTTACAATATTATTAGCTTCAGGAAGCAAAGACCTTATGCATTGAAATTTCCATGGAATAAATGGAGGATAGTTTAAGCAGCAGCCACAGTCTCGGCAGGTTTAGCTTCTGCTTCAGCCGCTGCAGGTGCTGCTGGGGCGTCGTCTTCCCAGTAGGCAGTCTTCTTCCCAGTTTTTGAAACAGTTTGGAAAACTACATCGGGCGCTACATTGCCTTTCACAGTCACCTTTTGCGCATCAATATCAATGTCAAATGTCTCGACTCCTGAAATGGTAGCCAAGAACTTTGAGAAGGAACTGGTTAAGTGTTCAAATGTTCACATTCAATGGGTAATAGCAAGCGTTTGAGAGATTATACTAAAGGATACTCTGATTTTGAAATATCGATAGATTTAACATCCATTAACCATCATTTAGAATTCCCTTTGATTCAGCACAGAGCATAGGTAATGGATAACACCAGATCTTCAAGTTCACTGAATTACCATGACAACCTTAGACACAAAACAGAACAAAACTTGCAATAAAACTAACCAAGCGTGCATATGATTGTTGAGATTGAACCATGGTCAAGTATAATATGCCCAGCATTTCTCAAAATGCAAAACGTCATATATTAGTGAAGAATACTTGGCTGCTAGCTGGGCTGCACTTAAACATGTCTTGTGACCCTATCACATGGTGCCGTGTGACAAACTTAACTTTATGTATATATTTTCTTAAGTTTCATTTTTCTGTTGTGACCTGGTTGGACTACAAAAAAGTGGCAGCAACCCAATTTAGCAGCTAGAATGTTGAAACATAAATCTCAAAAATGCAATACGAAACTCCAAAACTTGACCCTCGCAGTCCGATGCAAAGATTGCACATAAAAAACAAGGGCATAGAGAATCATGAGACAGCCAAAATTTAGCAAGTGAATTACAAACCTTCCAGTTTTCCCAAGACCCTTTTGACGGCCCCAACACAGCCTTGACATGACATGGCAACCTTGAGGACAGTAGTCTGCACAAAAACAAATTCCAAATTGTATTTATTAAGATGGAACCAAAGAACTCAGCTAGAAGGGGAGGGTGGAATACAGACTACCTGATAACAAGAAATGGAAGTTAGCTCATCTCACACGCACTTAAATGGACAAGACAAGAGTGTTTAATAACAATGGCTCTTTATCAAATTCTTCAATAGAAATTTACTCATCAGTTCTATCTAATGGAACTTGTATCCATGAGTTACATCCATAGATATTCTCACTGATTTTTCCACAACTCCGGTTCCCAAAATAACATAGATTAATAATTCAAAAACGCACAATAGGACAGAACATTCAAACCTTGCAAATTGGGAAAACATTCAATCAATTGCCAAATTATCAATATATGATCAACATAAAGCTTCTTTTCCAATTAATCAACCAATTACTAACCAATAAATTAGTCAATATGCGATACTAACGAAATAGTTCTATGGAGCTCTCTCAGACTTTGACCTCATTGCCTCGGTTACAGTAATTTCCGTCACTCATCTCAGATTCAAGTTATGGATTGAATAAAGTTTCAAAACCGATCCTTATACTTCAATTTAAATCAAAGATTCATGCTCCGAACTGCAGATTTGATGTTCAAAAGGAACGAACTAACGCATCTTCGATCTCCAAATCATACGAAAAACGGAGAGAGAGAGAGAGAGAGAGCGAGCGAGAGAAATGAAACAAAAGATAAGGATGAAATACGGAGAACGAAACTTCAACAATTGCATAGAAGAACAAACAACCGAGAAATTCGTAGCGCACCTGAGACATGGTTACAGATTATAGAAATTTGGAAGAGAAACTGAGGAAAAATAATTGGAAAATTCGCCCTCGCCGATCTCTGCGCTATGGGTTTTGTAGGCTTCCACGAGGCTTTAAATAGACTCTGTGTTGATGGGTCGGGTCAACCGAATTGATAATAATTAAAAGAAAAATCCTCGCACGATTCCTAACAGGATAACTTTCCAATTTCAACTACCAGTCAAGGGCCTTTTCGTCATTTCACCTCCTCCAACAAAAATATTTTTAAGAAATGAGTAATTTTGGTCCTTCATTTTCAATTTTTTAAAATACATTTGAGGTTTGTGATTTTCTTTTTTAGAAAATAAGTAATTATTATTATTATTTTAAATATTGACATGATTAATATTTTGGCGAATTCTAGAATGCATGTAATTTTATGCATCTCACACATCACACATCTCGAAAAGAATTAAAATATTTCAAGAAGTAAGGCCACGTTTATCCCATTCCAACGGTAATTTGAAAAGTGAGCTCCATTTGATCACATTTGGTGTTGTTTGCTTGTGTTATGCATCAATACTGACACATGGAGCTCACTACCAAATATGTAAACGATAAACGTAAACCGATTGAAGAGCGAAGTATGATCAATTTGATTGCATCCGAAAATTAGTCGTATCGTTACCGTTACGGTTATGGTTATGGTTACCATTATTGTTAATGATTCAAAAAAAAAAAATTATGAATTTTGACACATTTATTGTTACCGTTAATGTTACGGTTATGGTTTGGCCCTTAGAAGTAAAGGTAACCATAACAGTAATAGTAAATTTGACAAAATTCATAATTTTAAGTAAATGTGATCAAAAGTAATCCAATTACATTTGCGATTGTGACCAAATATGATTGATCTATTAATAGAATTCCATTACAATGACACAAATTTTCATTACAAAGTTGCAAACATAGCCTAAGCACGAAGATAATTTGTCTCTTAACAAATTACAATTGAAAAATTTGATGGAATGCATAAAGATAGGTGTAGCTCAAGATGCACCTAAGTATTTTCTAAAAAATTTTACTCAAGGTACACCTAAATATTTTTTTCACTTAAAATTTTTTTAACTATACATGGATGAATTCCAAACTATACATATTTTTGTGCATCTTACTCTCATCATACACAAAAAAAAAAATTAAAATATTTTAAAAAAAAGATAAATAATGTGAGATGTGATAAATTATAATTTGACAATTTACTGAGATATATAAAAATAAGAAACGTAATTTTATTAAAAGAAATTATAAAAAGGTTAAATTTTGTAGAGGTCAAACACATCGATAATTTTTCCTAGTTGTTGATCATCACCGTACTGCCTATACCTTTTTATTTTCAATCATTATTATTTTACTTATTTTTAAAGTATTTTAATTTTAAAATTTATTTATTGCACAAATACAAGAAAAACTTAACTTTGGCAACTTTTAAAAAGAAAAGTTGAGAGCTTAAAAAACCATGTTACTAAATTTTAGAAAATATTTTTAAATAATTCATAAATGAATCATTCGATGAAACCATTTTTGTAGGAAAAAATAATTTGACCATAATATAATTTACTTGTTGAAATATCTCCTATTGGAAATATTTCATGTCTATTCAAAATTGTCAAACAAATTGTGGTTGTTTCATCTTATACTTCCTTCTTTACCAGAAATAACTTCACGGCACATGTCAATCAAGAGAATTTTCATCAACCTACAAAACTATAACTTTTAAATTTTAAAATTAAAATGTTTTAAAAATAAGTTTGAACATAATAATATTACAAAAAAGACCGGTTGGACTTTATATTAATTTGAGATTTGTACCCATAATTCAACCATTTTTAATTTTTAATATTAGTTTAGTTACAATTTTAGTTTAAAAAAAAATTAAAATTTAATCTATGCGATTTTAAAAGCTATAACTTAGTCCTTATAATTTGACAACAACAGCTCCGTCAATCTAATAATATGTTCTAATTATAAAGTATACAGCACATAATTTTTTTATATTTAAAAAAAAAAAATTATTTTTTTGTTTAATCTTTTTATTAGTTACAAAACCACTTCTCGCAAATTTCTTAAACTACTTCTTACCACTCTAAAATTTAGCCGAACACAGCCAAAAAATGAAGAAATAAAGGGAAAAATCAGTTATTCATTTTAAAAATATATGTTAAACACTCGCTCGTTTAAAATTTAACTATAGATTGAAAACCAACAAATAAATAAAATAAAATATTGGATTGAATATATTTAAATATTTTTTTTATAAAAAAAACTCAAATTTTATACCCCAAGTCTTCTGACCTCAAGCATAGTTTTCTTAAATTTGGACTATCTAAATCCTCCGAAACGTAAGTTAACTTTAGGCTTAGCTTTTCCAGTCGCAAGATACCGAACCTTCGTGACATACATGCTTTAAATGAAAGCCACTTTTTCCTTCTTTATTTTATCTTTACCGAAGACAGAAAAAGAGAAAACTTTTCTTTAAAATGCCATTTTTAGTCACGGTATTTCTAATAAATCTTAATCCTCTGATGCTATTTTATTGTTAGACTTATTGTTGTTGTTATTTGACCAATTTCGATAAATTTAGATGTTTGACCGTACGTAAACTAAAATTAAACTCTAAATAGAGACCGAAACAATGTTTGAAAGGAAAAAATCTTCATAAAAACAATGGTCAATTAACAAAATTCAAATGTTTTGACCTTATTTCAATCACAAATTTAAAATCTTTTCAAACCTCTCTTTCTTTGAAGAAATAAAAGCAATATAACGATTGGAATTTGGCTTCTTGGTATGCCAAACAGACGTGGAAATTAAATCAAGTTTTTGGTGTGTGGTTGAACAAAGGATGGTGGAATCTATATCAACAATTGCCTTTTCTTTTTGTTTTGTTAAGGGCATCGATTTGTAGTGGTTGTACTACCTCCCTTATTGCTCGTATTTGAACTTGTACTACAAAAAACACATTGGTCGTACTGCTACTACCAAAACTTCTCATCCATTGTGAGGTACCATTCAACTTTAATTTGACATTATTTCTCAAACACTCCTCTGTATTTTTTGCAAGTGAAGAATCTAATATATGCCATTTTTATTGCATCATATATCGAATATTAGTTTCTTTCTTAAGGGATCGGTATCGACACTCTCGAATTTATTTTTAGGCAAAGGTTTAGATTTCATATATTCGCACTTCAAAGCTTTCCGTTTCAAATTTATTCGATTTCGATTCACGAGTTTATAGAATGTAGGTTTAGTTGTTATTTTGAACGTCGTTTATTTATTTGTTTACAACGAATGTGAATATAATGATTACGCTTTGGATGTGATCAATATACCTTTCTCTTTGGGAGCAAAAAAAAATAATCATTTACTACACTTTGAGTCTTATTCATACATTTACTTAGCATGTAATTATACTAAAATGATCATACAAGATGTTGAAATGAATAGTAGGTGATAATAGCAATTACTTCCATTTTTATAAGTGTAATGACTCAAATAATTATTTTTGAAATTTAGGAACTATGTATAAACTTGAAATTTTGTAGACTTTATTTATTATTGTTGTTATTATTTTATCTTCTCAAATTTATTTTAAAACTCAAATAAACATGTTTAAATTGGATTATCCAATAATGAGTCTTCAAATACGTGCATTAATTATTAATGTGCTTGTCTTCTCGAAAATAAATAAATAAATAATGTACAGGAATTAAGATGATTATACAAGATGCTAAAGTGAACAAATACGTAGGTGGTAGCAATTATTGCAAAATTTAAAAGCGATAATGACTTTATAAATGTCATAAAATTTAGAGAGAATAAACATCGAAATTTAAAAAAAAAAAAAAAAAAACACACACATACATATATTTTGGAATTTGTCGAATTTTAATTCTTATACTTTCAATGTTCAATTTTAGTTTTTTTTCTTTTTAATAAATTTTAAGTTTAGTCTCTGTTGCTAATTCATTATTGATTTTGTAAAAGAATTCTATTATTTATTAGCATTTCTACTATAAAATTTAAAAATATATTCACATATTAAATTTTTGTGTATCAAAATTATTGTAATTATTTAGTAGATTTAGATAAATAATTAATTTTGAGTGACTAAATTTAAAATTTATTGAAAGTACACAGACTAAAATTACACAATTGAAAGTATATAAATTAAAATTAAACTAAATTCAAAAGTATATAAACCAAAATAGTATTTTAACTTGAACTAAGAGCTTGTTTGGATTGACAGGAGAAAAAAAATGTTTTTCAAAAAGTTCATTTTCATTTAAACTCTTTTGATAAAAATGGTTTAATATACACTTCAAAATCTATTTTGAATGTTTGTTAAATACTCCAGTTTTTTTTCTTAAAAAATGACTTATTTTTCAAAATAAACACTAAAAAATGTATTCCAAACACAACCAGCAATAAATTATTATTTATCTTTTCGTATATCCCCTATTTAAATTTAGTTTAAAACTCAAATAAAAAATGATCTTTTCTTCTAATTCTTAGTATCTGGTTATAATAATATAAAAAAATGTTTAAATTGGATTATAAATAATGAAAATGTTAGTCGATAAAGTATGTTTTTTTGGAAATTAAAATCCAAAAATAAAAAATGTAATCAAATGGGCTCATAGATGATTGTTTTTTTTTTCTTTTTTATCAACCTTACGAAAAGAAGATAATTTTTTTATGGGAGATCGAGGCTTTCCTTCATTGCCAATCTTAATTAATTTACTTTGGAATTTTACATCGTAAACTATTCAAATGTGATTATCTTTTCATCGATTAATTCTTTTAAAAAAAATCTTTTAAAGTCATAGTAAAAATTACTTCATCGATTATTTTTTCTTATTCTCCCACATATTACCAAAAAACAAAAATCTTTTCATTGGTCATTCACTATAAAATTAATAAATGTAATAAATGCTCGATTTAATTAAAGAATATTCCAAACAATGCCATGGAAAAGATGACTTTAATTAAATCAATATACTAATTGGGTCCAAACGTCAATTAATCTTTTTTTTTTAAATAAAAGAACATGTTAAATCAATTTGCATTAAAACTGAAACAACTTAAGTTAAAGCTACATTTGAGTAGTAAATTAAAATGCATTTTATTTTGGTCGTTAACGACCTATTTGGTGGAAAATTCAGATTATGTTTTATATTTTCAGTTCACTAAATTCAATAAATATGTATTTGACAGACAACTCCAATTCTATTTTCGAACATTATTTTTAGATTATGTGATTCAAACAATGTAAATTCTAAAAGTAATGTTTTTATGTTTTTAATGTTTCCAAATTTTGAGTTTTAAATTTTAAAATGCATAATTATATTAAATAAATATAATAACATTTAGAAGTACAATAGGTTAGGTATAAACTCAATTCATTTTTTTGAAAAAATATTATATGTATTATGTATTGTATTATAAACTATATAATATTACAAAATAATTATTATATAATTTTATTAACATAAATTATACTCATAAATAAATTAATAATAATTTATTGTCAACGAAATATTGTTAGGTAACTACAACTACTATTTCATGATTTATATATATAGCGTTAAACACGTTTTAAATGATTGATTAAATTAGAATCAAATTTCTAAATCTACTATCGAACACATGTCTAAAAACATAAAATACGAGTATGTTTTTATTGGATTCCTTGTTTTCAAATTATCTACTGTTTGCTCTAAATTTTAAATGGATTGTTTAGATTTAATATTACAATATGTAGACATACACATGAAACGCAAATTTAGACGATGGACTTAAAAAACAAAAAAGACATCTTGATTATTGTTATTATGTTTTCATTTAATATACATGCACTCTACACGGGAAAAATACCATACTCCCATTCACACCATAAATTTTCCTTATTTAGTATTTTTGAGTTCCACCATGATGGCAATAGATCCCATCATATTTATAAAAATGCATTGACGTGACACACAATAAATAGAGATAATTTGAAAATTTTTTCATACTACCATTGTATAGGAAAATTTCCCCTCCGCACCCATACAATTATCCTACCATTACTTAATTTTAATGTACATGCTCATCATTCGTCAATATGTTAAATTAAATATTTAAAGTCACACAGTCTGTTTATTGAAATATTAACTTTGGATATTTTAAATAGGCTAATCAAAAAACACATGTAATGTACGTGAAATCTCGTACTTCTAATTATTATATTTTAAATAGTGCTTTTTTAGCATATAGTAAATAAAATATTATAGGACTTTGTTTTAGTTATGGATCAACCTTTAAAAATTAAACAATGTAGCAATTTTTATTTTAATGTTTTTATATTATAGGATTTTTTTTTATTAAAAAAAAAGTCTTCTATCTAATACAAAGAGAGAAAATGTGTTAATATTTCAATATATGCATTTTTATTATGATGTATTGTTTCATCGTATTAATTACTACTTTCATTCCATTAAATTGTTTAACCTTTTTTTTAAAAAAAAAATCTCTAAACTTTGGATCTTATGATATTATTTATTTTGTTTTTTTCTTACATGTGCATCTCATATATACATTGGAAGAATCAATGCACTAATTTGATGTGTGTAACCAACTCCACCCCCGAACAAATGCATCCAATTGACATCTATTACATCCTATCTCGAAAAGTCACATCCCGTCAATATCAATTACACTTATTTGTCCTAAGACTTTATTTTTTAAAAAATATATAAATTTATTTTGTAGACCAAATATCGGAAAAGTCACCTCTATTGTCTTTTACACGAACACTTACACTCCAAAAGTCACAACCAATTGACAATGGACAATATGAGAATTTATGAAAAATATAAAAGTAAAAGAGACATGTAAAGATTATTTCTACACGTCCCCTTTTAATATAATAGAGATGGATGTATTTGTTTAGTTCTACTATTAAAAGAAAAAAAAATTAAATTTTAAAACTAAACTGAAATAAATAAAAATGTTTAGCGACTATATTTTAAAAGTCGAATAACAAAATGAAATAAGGTGATGGTGAAAATGAGATTTTAAGTTTAAAGTATTTTAAAGAAATTGTTTATTTCATCCCATCAAATTATGCTGACGCCAACGGTATAAAACAAAATAAAATAGTTCAAGTTGACCTTCTCACAATATATTATTTATAAATAATCTAATTATGCTATAATATCTATCGTGGAAGTAGCAATTTAACTATTAAATTTTAAGGTGTTCAAACGTCTAATTTAAAAAATAAGTTATTTTTAAAAAATTGAAGTGTTTTATAATCACTCAAAATATATTTTGAAGTGCATTTTAAACCGTTTGTATGAAAATAGTTTAAATAAAAATGATCTTTTTGAAATTTTTTTTTTAAAGTCAATCCAAACGGACTTTTAATTTGTAATGATTTAGTCTCTATATTTTAATTTTATATCTATTAAATTTATAAATTTTAGTCGGTTACAATTTAATCTCATATTTTAAAATTTATAATAATTTAGTATTTATTGTGAAAAATATGGTTAAAAATTAATGAGTTCTTGTACAAGTATATTAATAAATTGGATGAAATGTATTTATAGAAATTTAACACTTCAATTTTATAGAATTTTTTACAATGAAAATTGAATTGTCATCTTATGTTAAAAATCAATAACTTAATATAACTTAAAATTTATGAACTAAATTGTAACTTATAATTAAACTTCATTTTCAGAAAACAAAATAGTTAACCCAACACTACTTTTAGAACTACAAATATATTTTAATCTATTAATTAAAATCATTTTTTGCAATTATGAGTAATTAAATCGATGAGGCAATTGGGCCACCCAAAAAGATAACATTGCCCACACGGCCACTCCATGATAATAATGAAGACGCGCACCCACAAAAGGGGAGGGTCGAGAGAAATCATTGAGTTAACCACGACATGTGGTCCAAGGGCGTTCACCAGAATTTATCAGTTGATGCGGACTCAACGACATGTCGTTAATTTTGTTTTGTTTTATTTTATTTATTAGTATGTATTTATTTGGTTTAAGTTAAACAATTGTGTGATAGAGTTAGAATTATTTTTTTTTGGTTGCTTGTTTCACAGTTTTTTTTTTTCAATTTTAAATAGATATTTAATAACTTTGTTTGTTTTATAAGATTTTATTTTTTAAACACGCATAATATTACTTTTAAGAAAACTTTAAAACATATCTGACATGAGTTTTCTATTTTCCTTCGTACATATGAGATGTTATACCTAAGAGACGAACAATAAAAATATAACTCAATTAATTAATAAATTAATATTAGTTAATTATTATTTTAATTTTAATTAATTATTAAATATAATTATGTTATTTAATTAAAAAAATTTATGATATCTTAACTATTTAATATAAGGATTATTGCTATTTATTTAATTGAACTAAATCATTAATATATAAAATTATTGACTTATTTTTATTTTTAATTGATTAAATAAATAATTAATATAATAATATATTGAATAATATTGAATTTAATTTATGGCTATATTACTTCGTCTCTTAAATTTGATTAAGTAATTATTTAATTTTGTTTTCTACATACAAAGTCGGTGAATCAAACACATATAGTTAACTTATAGACATTAACTACCATGTTTATTTAAGCACGTGCATTAATCATTTTAAACATCTAAAACCCCAAAAATTTAAATCCCAAACATTTAATATGGATCCATGAGACAATATTTGCAATCCAAATGAACCTTAAGATAATAATATCTCATCTACACCCAAAATTTTATTTATTTATTAACTTAATCACTATTTAATTGTAAATTTTGATTTCACCAATGCTTTTAAAAATATAGAGATTTTTTTTTTTAATTTTAACTCACAAACTTATCGAGTAGTGCTATGCTAAAATTCATACAATAAATTTTTACCTAATTTTCGCTAGATGCCAATGATGAATTTGTTTGAAAAAGAGAAGAACGTGACTTGCAAAAGAAAAAAATATACCTACCATTGTGGTATTTGTCCTACTTCTTAATACTTAAATTAGAGAACAAACGAATGTAGAAGTTAAGCAGTTTGAGAATAGGACGTCAGTTCTCTCATATGGAACCATGGTGCGTATTCAGAGAGGAGGTAGATCCATATCTTATCATATTATCTTTAAGAATCTAGTTATCTGGCGACCTCGTCGAATCTTACGTGAGTTTTTACTGGGCCTCAAGGGCTTGTTGGGCACACCATGTGGGAAAGTTGGGCTCACCAGCCCGAGGCTGAGGCCACCGGAAAAGTTGGGGCTAAATCATGCCCATAGGGGAGTTGGGCCCATAACAAGTAGTAATGATTTTTGCCACGTGTCATCAAATTGTATTGCAAATTTAGGTGTTGTAACATTAATTTTAAAATTGAAAAAAAATTCATTTTCATCTTTCATGAATTAAAAAATGAGTATTGACCAACTTTATTTAATGAATTAAAAATTCAAGCATTCATCTTGTCACTAAACCATTCTTGATTTGAGCAATTATTTAGGTGTTGCAACACCAACTTTGTATTGTAAATTTAGGTGTTGTAACATTAATTTTAAACTTGAAAAAAATCATTTTCATATGTCTTTGATGAATTAAATAAATGAGTGTTGACCAACTTTGTTTAATGAATTAAAAGTTCAAGTATTTATCTGGTCGCTAAACTACTCTTGGTTCGAGCAATTATTTTTAATATCATATAATTAAGGACTTTATAAATTAATTGGTTTTTCTTTCACGACTTAGCGTCATGTGTGTCAAAATAGCGTGAAAATTTTCATAATTTTTAAATATTGCCTCTTAGTCATGACTATTGTAATGATACAAAAAGAGTTGGTCAGTTAATTTAATTAGTAATTAACTGATCAACTCTTTGTCTATAATATAGGATTGACAAATTTTGACATTTACCTTAATTAGTCTATTTTAAATAAATTTTTTACGGATGATTACTTTTGGCCAAAGATTCGAGTTTGTTCGAAAAATGACATTCTGCTCACATCAGTTGCATGTGAAAGTACCATTTTATCCCCAAATTGAGCGAATTCTTGTTTCTTCTTCTCACTTCTTGCTCTAGATTATTGCTCCTTCCTTTTGTTATTCATCAAACACGATTGCAACCTTTTTCTTCAATTTTTTTTCCTTTGTTCATATTCCTTCCTCTCGCTTCTCGCTCTCGCTTCTTGTTTCTCATCAGACACAACTGTATTTTTTATTTCAACTTTCCTATTTGTTTAGATTCTTCCTCTAGCTTCTCACTCCTTCCTCTCGTTCCTTATCAGATAAAACCGCAAATTTTTTCCTCCAAGGAAAAAAAATTGCAGAACTAAGAAAGAAAAGAAAAAAAAAAATTGGAGAACAAAGAAGAAAAAGAAAAGTGCAAGAAGAATGCAGAAAACAATGGAAGAAGAAGAACACAACGTCACATAACCAACCAAAAATGAATAGTTAGAAGAAGAAATGTAAAAAAGACGCACAAAAAAATAAATGAACTAAGAAAAAAACAAAAAAGAAAAAAGAAAGAAGAAAAAATGCAGGAAAAAAAAAAAGAAAGATAGCTACAAAATAAATAGAAGGAATAAGGGTTAGAGTGGTATTTTATCATGAATACAAAATAAATAGAAGGAATAAGGGTTAGAGTGATATTTTATCATGATGACATCCAGAAAGCCAAAATGAATTATTTTGAAACTTGGGTATACTTTTCATTTGGGCCCCTGTAAAAGAGCCCTCTATACAATTATTTCTATTTTAAATTTATTTTTCACGTATTTATCTTATATATTTTTTATATAACATATTTTTCGTATTTGATAAATATTGTTTAATTTTAAAATTACGTTTTTAAAAAAGATTCCAAAATTATTATTATTTTTTTCAATAACCCTTTTTTAATAAAAATGAACATAGACGCAAATTTATGATAATTGGAGCAATTTATTACCACATAAACAAATGAGTTCTTTTCAAATATAACAAAATAAATCAAAATATTTATAAACATAGCAAAATTTTACTGTCTATCTGCGATAGACTGCAATAGATCGCAATAGATTACTATCAAGTTTTAATGAAGAAGAAAGGATTATAAATCCAACATTATGTATAGTTATCTCATTTGCAAATTTTATTAGACAAGAGTTTTGAAATTCATAACTAAACATGTAATTTAATTTAATATGGATTTATTTAGATAAATTATCTTAAATGACAAAACTGCTAAAAATATTTACAACCAATAGCAAAATACACAGTCTATTTACGAGAAACCGCGATAGATTACGATAGACTACTATTTGTGTCACAATAGACTAGGGTATATTTCACATACATATTGGTTAGAATATTTTTAAACGCTTAACACAATGTTATGATTCTTAGGTATGTTTAAAAATATAACCATGAATCCGTCGGAAGAACGAAAAAGCAAAAAATGCTTCATACGTGAAAATGAAAAATAAAATCACATTAATTGCAAATAAGAGAAAAATCTCAACTAATTAATAATCTAAATAAATGCATACTCTCTTTCTAACACACTCTTTAACATATAATTTGCGAAAATTCTCCTTCCATCATTAAAAAAAGCTTGGAAAAAATGAAAAATTGTGGTCTAATAAATAACAATAAATGTAAGCCAACTATCCATTAAAGAAAAAAAAAAAAAGGTATTTTCGTCCGATTTTTTAATTAAATTCTTATATTGAAAATATACAAAACTTTAGAGATTTGTGAAAATAAGTTTTGTAAAGGTCTATAACCATAATTATCCCAAAGGAAAGGAAAAATGGTTGGGGATTGAAAATGGGCTCGGTATTTGGGCCTAATTTCAGTTATGGGCTGTCTTAAATTTTTATACCAGGATTCATTAATTTAGAATTAATTAAATAAAAACTTAATTTTTATAACATATTGTTTTTAATAATTTGAATTTCATTTGAAATTTATATAGTTCAACAACATTCCCCTGGAAAGGGACGGTCCAAAGAATTGAAGACCACTATTGGGGGAAGAATCCTCGTGAATCACGAGGAAGGCCCATTCTAATTGGACTTTATATTTATACGCCAACGTGAAAAATGAGTACATTATTTTTTTCTCCCAACTTTGTTCCTCATGGTCTGACAACCACCACCATATAATATAACAAAACGCCCTTCTCTATATTCTATCTTTTTCTACACGAACCATACTTTAAACTTCTCAATAACTTATATATTATGACAACAATGTCACAAAATGTGTACTTAATAATAGGAACTAAAACAACTGCATATCACTTAAATTACTCGATATTGAAGATCCCATATATTGAAAGAATCAAAAAATTTCAAAACTTTAATAAAATATACGAGTTACTTCTCTTATTATTAATTAAATTTGAGATGAAATTTCATATTATCTAATATGGTATCAAAGTTCTATGAAACTTGAAAGGTGAACTCAATGAGTTACCATCTCGATGAAACATATTGAGGATCCCAAACATTGAAAAAAAAAATCAAGGAACCTCCCAATGTTAAAAAAGACTTGAGATTTGAGCTACTCCTCTTATTACTGATTAGATTTAAGGTGAACCCCATGTGATCTAGTAATCAATAATAGTTTTTTTTTAAATAATAAAAATCCATCGTAGATTGCATTTTACACGATTTTTTTTTCTTTTAATTATAAAAGTTGTGTTTCTCTAGTTTTCTCATTTTAAAACAACATAATTGAAATGTAAAATTAAAGATATGACAAAGTAGTTGGAAGGATGGATTTCAATGGGACAAGAGGACGAAAATGTAGAGAAATGATAATTGTAGTAAGAATAAAAGTTCAATTACATATGTTTTTTGGAACGATAATTGTGGGATGAAAGATCGAAACTTCAACCTCTAGAGAGAATAATTATGTCAATTATCATTAGCTAAGTGCACATTGATAATTACATATGTTTTAAAATATTAGAATAATAATGATGGTGAATAACATAAACATAGCTAAACAATTAATTGATATAAGCTAATCTTTTGTTTAAGATTGAATGTCTAAATCTCTCCGTACACCACCCATTTGTTGTTGAAAAAAAAAATATAATATATGCTTTTTTTTTATTTATTTTTATTTTTTTATTTTTAAGTTCAACAATTAAAGATATGGGAGATTTAATTAACGACATTTGGAATAATAGTTGATGTCCGATATTCAATGAGTTATACTAGGATAGATTGACTTTAATTTGTTATTATTTGACTCATTAAATAACATGAGTAAAAAATATAGTTCGAAATGTTTTAACCATCAAGATTAACGTTTAAAAATTACTAGAAGCTTTTTAAATATCCGATTTTGTTACCTAACTATTCGAATGTGAATTTTATTTTATTTTATTTTTAAAAATCTGTTTGTTCGGTAAACCTACAAAATAAATTAATAACTTTGTCATTATTCTTATTCAGCCTTTGAATGTATATTGGCTTTTACCTATTAAAAAATGGAATGCAGTTTCGCTTTGACAAAATCAAAGTTATATTTTATTTCAGTTAATTTGGTTGGATTTCTTTGTCAATATTTATAATATATATATCCACCATTAATACAACATTTTGGTCTTTTTATAAAAAAATCATTTTAATCTCTATTTTTAATTTATTTTCATATTTTTAAATATTCAATTTTAATTTATTTTCATATTTTTAAATATTCAATTTTAATTCATGTATTTTTAATAAATCTTAAAAGTAACTTAAATTAGTTGATTTTTCTACAAATTAATTTTTATCAGTATTTTTTTTATAAATTTGGAAATATACACCTACAAATTATTCTGACTATTCAACCAATTTTAATAAAATGCACTTTTAAGGAATAAATTTGAGTTTTGTTGAAACACAATTGGTTAAATTTAATATATATTGAATGTACAAGAACTAAATTTAAATAATTAAAATAGGGACAAAAAGAATATTTTAGTTATATAATTAATTAATGTCAACGCAAGTATGACTAAATTGATATATAGGAGTGTTATTGAATACAAAGTTTGTAGTTCGAATCCTATTTGTTTATTATACTCAAAACCAATATAATTAATTAATTAATACTTCAATGTTGAAGTCTTAGGCAACAGCTGTATGTTTGACGAACAGAAGGCCACGTTGATTGCATTATGAAGTTCTTATTTGCTCTTGAAGTTGAATATCCATCCTGTATTCAAGTTGTTAATAAAGAACAAATAATTAGGCGTGTTATCTGTAGATATAAATGTCTTGACAACAAATTAGTTGTACCATTCTTCATTCAATGGTTTATTAATTATCATATACGTTTGAGCTATGACAATAGACTGGATATAACTTTTTATATATCTACATCACAACTATAGATCACAAATTCTAGAATTCTTATAGCTATAGGTAGATTTATTGAGATGGAAAAAATTGAGTCTAGATAGATAGGATGTCTAAGGATAGAGATAGAGGCTTGAGATGACATACCAAGACCAATGAAGCCCACGTTCAATTAGTAGCTATGCATAGGCTTAAGAGACTGATCGTAGTTTGGTCAAGACGAGTGAGAGACCTAAAATGGCCCATAGAGAACTTTAATATGACATATGAGGGAGTTCAAAGAACCCATAACGAGCCTCAATAAAACCTAGGAGGAGCTTAGAGGACCTATGAGGGTGCTATGAGAACTTATGGGAGAAGCTTAGAGGATCCATGGGAAACCTTGGTAAGACCTATGAGGAGTTTAGAGGATTGATGAGGGACCTAAGAGAGCTCATGGGAAAGCTTGGAAGACCTACGAGGGAGTTTAACTGACCTATGAGAAAGCTCATAAGACCCATGGGGGCCTTAGTTGACCCATGAGAGAACTCAAAGAAGTTGAGAGGACCTATGAAAGACTTATGGAGAACCTTTGCAAAGGACCTAGTATTGGAGGACCTATAGAAGACTTCCATAGATAACCTAGGAGTACCAAGGAGGACCCATGGAAGACCTATGTTGATGACTTACCGATACCATGAAGGTCCTAGTAGTATAATGGATGACTCATGGAGGTTCTAGTAGTACCATGAAGGGCCCAGTAGTGCCAAAGAGGACCTTTGCACATTTTTTGCTAGGTCAAGCGGTGGTGGTCTAAGTTCATAACGGACAATTCATGAAGGAGTAGGTGGAAAGTCGGGCGAGTGTAGCGTCTGTATCACTTCAAGTGTTAGTGTCATTACCACACAAAGAGTAACGACTCAATGGTATCATGAATTAAAGAGGGAGTAATTATGAGCCTAAATGTCCATTACGTTAAATTAGGTTTATATAAGTGATATGATTCATTCGTCAAAGGTACGTCAAAAAGTCCTATACCATTCTCTATTATTAAGTTACTCACAAACCCAAGATTGATTTAAGTGTTGAAATGTGCGTGAATTGGCACCATATCGATGTTTAATTTCCTTTGTCATGTAAGACACTTTGACTATTTATCCAAAAAATACAAATTTACAATTGAACCTTTTTTTGATATCGACAGTTACCTTTATTGTTAATTTTAAATCTCCATAATTAATTAAAGTGAAAACTACACTTTTGGTCTATGAAATTTTGAATAGTGTCTATTTGGTTCTTAAGATTTCAAAAGTTACATTTTAGTCCCTACAATTTGGAAAATGGTTCTAAATGATTTCTATATTACTTTGATCATTAGTTAACTAATGAGAAAATGATTTCAAAATATTGATATGAAGAATTTTACTAATTTTTTATTATATTTTAACGGTACATAGCTTTTGTATTTTTTTTTTTTAATCTCTCTTCCCTTTCTTTCCTTTTTCCTTTTCACTTTTTAAAATCGTGCAAATTTAGTCTATAAGCTTTTTTTTTTTAATCTCTCTTCCCTTTCTTTCCTTTTTCCTTTTCACTTTTTAAAATCGTGCAAATTTAGTCTATAAGCTTTGAGGTAGGCACTTGAATTCAAGTATATACAAACCTTAAGCTTTATGGACTAAATTTGTAATTTAATCTTTATAATTAAAAGAAATTAATTGAAAAAATGGCATAGATGACCCAAATGAAAAATGGGTACCTTTTTTAAAACCAATAAATTTTGACCCTTTACTTATGTTATCATGGTGTGAAATTATCACTTTAACCCTAAATGCATTCTTCTTCTGTTTACTTTGTTTTGCTGTGTTTTTTTATTTTTCATATTTTATGAGTTTCTTCTTCTTCTTTTCATTTTTTTTTCTTTTATGTTTCTTCTTCTTCATTTTTCTTTCTTTTTCCCTACATTTCTTTGCATCTAGCATAAAAAATAGACTATGGAGCATCAGAACATTGAACATCAAGTGAACTTCTAAATTGAGCATAGAGCGTAGAGCATCGAGTACTGAACATCAAGTAAACTTCTAAATGGAGCATAAAATGTAGAGCATTGAACAACAAACATTAAGTGTTGAGTAGCGAAGATTGTCTACACAGCATAGAGCACAGAGCATCATGCATTGAGTATCGCCACTTTCCATTAAATTTTAAAATATGACATTCGAAAAAGGAAAAAAAAAAACCCAAATTAACTGTACAAGGTTGATCACGTGGTATACATTGTAGTGCACGTGACAAACATGGTTTCGCAATAAATAAAATGAAGTTTGGGAAGCAATCTCCAAGCAAGAAGGGGTAGGCCCCACAAAAGCAATTTTCAATTTCAGAAACTCCGACCACAGTGCCCACCCGCTTCTTCATCTCCACCTCCAACTTTCAACTTATAATACCCGACTTCACTCCCATTTCACCCCACAGATCTCGCTTCTCTTTCTCTCTCTAGATTCATTTCCCGCATTTTCTTCCTCCCTGTTTTTTTTCCCCTTGGAGTTCTTTTCAATTCTTTGTCCTTTGATCGGCGACGTTTCTTCCATGGCGATTTCTAGAGAATTGGCGGGTGAAAAATGGGTGTTGTTGACCACTGCACAAACGCCGACGAACATTGCGGTGATTAAGTATTGGGGGAAGAGGGACGAGGCCTTAATTTTACCTGTCAATGATAGCATCAGTGTTACGCTTGATCCGAGTCATCTCTGCACCATCACCACCGTCGCTGTTAGTCCCGACTTTGAGAAGGATCGGATGTGGCTCAATCGCAAGGTAAAGTTTCTTTGAATCTCTTCCACTCTTTAGCACAGTTGGTGAAATTACATGTGATTTTGGTGGGTTTTGGTTGTGAAATTTGGTATGTTCTTCATTGTTGGAACTTTGGTCAACGGTGATTTGTGAGTTGTGGAATTTACTTGATTTAGACTGTTGGAATTGATTTTGGTGAAATTGATGTCGGAGTCTTCTCTGTTTTGGATATCTGTGGGAATGCAGTAGAAATTTTGGAAAAATTTGGCATTTTTTCCTTCTATAATTTAAATTTAAATTTACATTTTTATAATTTATAAAATATGATTAACGTTGATGGTTGACGATATGCGCTTGCTAACACTAAATCCATAAATGGTTGTGGAAGTTTATCTTGAAAAGGATTCAGTGTTGACTTAAGCGCATGGGCTTGGTGCTCGGCTGGATATGGTGGTTCTAGTTACAAAAGCACTTGAAAGTCCCTTTTTGGCTGTAAAACTTTTCTAGAGGAGGTCTCTTCTTTGTTGTTGGGCAATGGAGCTACTTCTTGTTTTTGGGAAGCACCCGTGGGATGACTCTGGACCTCTTTTCGTTACTTTTCCTGGTCCGTTTGCCCTTTTTGATAGCATGAGTAGCACTGCAGTGGACGTTTTGGAATGACGTTTTGCATTTATGGAATCTCAAGTCTGGAAGAAACCTTAATAATGAGAAGGCTCTCGAAATGGTGTCTTCTTATGCGGAAAGTAGAATTTTAGAGGTCAAACATGGCTAGACTCACCAATCATGGGTTGGTGTAGTGGTCAATGAGGACATAAATAACTTTAAGGGAATAGGTTCAATCCATAGTGGCTACCTACTTAAGATTTACTATTCTACTAGTTTTCTTGAGATTAGTCGAGGTGTGTGCAAGTTGTTTAGACACTCACGGATATTTAAAAAGAAACAGGAAGATGTCAACGATTTGAGGAGATTACTTTTTTTGGCAGGTCCAGTAACTTTCCTTCAGAATTCCCTTTGAGACATTTAAATGAAGGGGGCAGCTTGAATCTAGCTTGATTTATCTAAGTCCATTTGAGGTCACTTCTGAAGAAGTTAAAGGTTTTCCTGTGTGCATCTTGTTGTTGGCTGTACCAACGCCGATTGATTGGTTCCAAACCAGAACTTCAACTATTACCTCATCCAATCTATGAGGAGACACGAGATCACTTATTTGTGAATTGCGCTCTTTTGCTTGGAACCCATGACATAATTTCTCCCTCTCGCTCTCTTGTTTATTTTGGATGTTGTTCTTCCCAACACTACCGGTTACTTATCTTGACATTTGGTTGAAGAAGAAAACTTAATTCAATGTGGAGGGCCATCTTGTGGGAGGTCTGACTTGACAGAAACAAAAGGATGCTATGACTTATGGGGGAAACAACTGTTGAGATGATTTGATAGGCCCTTTTTTCATTCCTTCCACCTGAAGTTCTTGGAGACACGTGTGTCCTTTTGAAAGAAAGCAATTGTAGCATCTCTTTGATATTTGCTTACTGGAATCCATCGATATAACTCCCTGGCCCATACAGAATTTTCCTTATCTGAAAGCTTTTATTATTTAAATACCTGAAAGTTTTTAGAAAACCAAATAGTTTTAATACCAAATAGTTTGCTTTCAATATTTTAAGGAATTTTTGTTGGATCAAGAAGTAGGTGGGTGAGGTTTTGGGAATATCTTTTTAAGCGAATATTTTATGTTACCTGCGGCCGTGGCATATTCATGTTAATGTATATGTACATTCACACATATACTGCCATTTCCTATCAAATTGTAGAAAATGTGATGAAATAAACTTTTACTATTTCTTTGTTTCTTTTGGTCTTGTGCTGGTCCATGATGGTTCTGTTTTTCTGGTTAGTGTAGGAGATATCCCTTTCTGGAGCCAGGTACCAAACTTGTTTGAGGGAAATACGCAGTCGAGCTAATGATGTTGAGGATAAAGAAAAGGGGATTAAGATAGCAAAAAAAGACTGGGAGAAGTTGCATGTATATATTGATTCATACAATAATTTCCCAACTGCTGCTGGCTTGGCTTCCTCTGCTGCCGGTTTTGCTTGTCTTGGTAAAACCTAACTTCACCTCTTAATTTAAGATTTTTCTCTTGTTGATTGGTTTTTGAGACTTAAGGTTTTGTGTACATAGTTCAGATTTGTTACAATTTATGGAGTAGTGAGTAATTATTTTTCTTTTTTTAAAAAATAACAATTCCACTTTTCACTCATATGTGATAATACAAAGGCATTGGAGACCCAAGCGAGAGGTAAGGTAAGGAACATAGAGGCATACTATTTCTCAAAATAAAATAAGGACATAGGTGGAAAAATGCTCTTTCCATTACATATGTGTAAATAGTGGGGAAATTGTAGAAATGTTTGCAAAAAGGACCTATTGTTTATCTCGATATGTGGTTCTAAGAATGAGTTTATTTGGATGTATACATCTTTAGAAATAATGAACACTATATATAATTGATTTTATGTATGTATCTACAGTCTTTGCTTTGGCAAATTTAATGAACGTCAAGGAAGATCATAGCCAGCTATCTGCTATTGCAAGGTATCTTTTTTTCTTTGGTCTTCCTTATTTAACGAAAAGTCAATTGTCCTTGATCCCTTCTCTCAAATACAATACTATGGTTGGTTTAAGGGCGCCGTCTTTTCTTTTTTTGGGTACAGCACTTCTGGGGGTGGAAGATTATACTTCTTTTTTCTTTCTTTCTTTGCCTCGTTCTTAAGCTTCTAGGTTGCTCTAGCGTTATTTGTTTTTGCACCTCGAATTTAATTGATTAAATGGAACTGTTTTCTAATTAAAATTGAGGCACTGTCCCACATAATTTCCAATATTACGTTTTGACCTTGTATTCCCATGTTTACTTCTGCCTGCATACAGTTTGTACGAATATTGTTATGCTATATTTTATATCAAAATTTCCCCTCTATTTGAAAAAAAAAAACATTTTGCTATATATATTATTTTAAATATCATAGATCTTTTGTTAGTATTCGTGATTATCTATACATGGAATAGAGTTCATATCATACACTCCTCTTGGGCCTTCACGATCTGTTTTCTCCATGGGAAACAACCTTTCAGATTCCATTAAAGGAAAAGAGGAAATGTACATCAAAGGAAGTGTTAGGGATCTCCCTAAGAAGTATAAAGATAATGAAAAGGCTCTCCAATTAGTCAAATGCACAGAATGGGGTTAATTTGGGAACTTTTCTGATCAGGGATTGCAACTAGATATATCCCGAGAAAACTGAAAGTTCTTCTCCCCATTGTGGAGGATTCTTCTGTTGCTCTCCATCCAAATTAAGAAAATCAGAATTTGTCCATACAACTTGTCCCTTGTCCTCGAAAGGATTGGCCACTAGAGTGATGAGCGAGAGAGTCAGGCCATGTATTGAGGAAAGGACGTGTGAGTGCGACACACTGAAAATCATAGCCCATAAACTGCTCATAAAAAGCCAACACTATAGAGAATGTACTATTAAGAGGAGACATCAGATGTAGGGTTCCTTGCTTGATGCCTCCCCTTATTAGAAGTATTCATCGCTCGAGAAAAGAGTTCAGCTGACTTTTATCTTCTTTGGGTATTCTATTTTGCTATTCATACAACTTTACATAAATCTTTTGGAATAAGCTCACTGGAAGTGGTTTGTTTTGAGAAAGATGTCAGCAGTTTCCTCATTTCTTTTTTAATGAGCACAATTTGATGTTTACCTTCTACATATAAAAAAGATGAGCGGCTTGTAGTCACAATATAGACTTCCAATGTAATAATGTTTTTTATTTAGTTGTTTTATGATTATTTCATTGAAATTTCTGCTCTTTAGCATTTGATTCACATATTACAAAGTAATCGGATTATGTCAATCATTTAGGCAAGGTTCGGGAAGTGCATGCCGTAGTCTATACGGTGGATTTGTGAAGTGGAGCATGGGAAAAGTAAGTTTCACTGTTCGTTCGTACATTTAAATCTGCGAACTTCAGGAAATTAGCTGGTTCTTTTACGCATATAACTCTGCTTTGTGATATAATTTAACGAGAATAGTGCTTATGTTTTCTTTTTTGTCTTATACCCTCGCTAAGGAAAAGGATGGAAGTGATAGTCTTGCAATTCAACTTGCGGATGAGAAGCACTGGGACGATCTTGTAATTATTATTGCTGTGGTATATAGCTTCTCTCACCTTTTTATTTTCAATTTTTTATGACAAGTAATGAACATATTTTGTTTAAAAAAGAAAAAACGAGGGAGGACAAAATGTTCTCCAATTGGCTTGGGTAACACAATGGAATGATTATGTACCGAGTATGGTTCTTCAGGATTCTAGTATGTAATTTTCTATCTTATCTTTCAAGGTAAGTTCGCGACAGAAGGAAACAAGTAGTACATCAGGAATGCGGGAAACTGTAGAAACAAGTTTGCTTTTACAACATAGAGCTAAGGTATTCTCAATCATCTTGATTCCTATTGAATTTAGTATTTATATGGTGTTTAACATACCTCGAAATTTCATCGGTTCTTTTCATTCTAGGTAATGTCTTTTAATATTTGCTATTATTATGTAAACTGGATTTTATGATTCTATGATTTGTGCTCCATAGTCGAGATACATATTATTCATGTGTATCTCTGTTTTCTTGTTACAGGAAATTGTACCAAAGCGTGTGTTAGCTATGGAAGAAGCTATTAAAAATCGGGATTTTGCATCCTTTGCACAACTGACATGCAATGATAGCAACCAATTTCATGCAGTCTGTCTCGATACGTCTCCCCCGATATTTTACATGAATGATACGTCCCACAGGCAAGCTTAAGTTCTTTTTTTCTTTCTTTTTCAAGCTACCTGATCCACCTCTGAATATTCACACGACTTTCCCTTACCATTTTCAATTAAAAAGAAATCTTTGTTTCATTCTGACAAAGAAACCATGTTTCAGGATAATTAGTCTTGTTGAGAAATGGAACCGTTCTGAAGGAGAACCTCAGGTCTGATTTTCCCCATTCTCGACGCATGTTGGCAGAGATTTTAAATATTGTTTTATGTTCTCCGTGATAATTTTGAGGATGTTAGTTCTTGATAATTTTCATTAGTTTCCAATTCAGGAATTTAAACCAAACTAGGATGAATGAAAAAGCCATATGAAAAGGAAGAAGCCTAAAACAAATGATAGCATCTTAATAACAACAAAAAGGAAGATTATCTTGTGGCTTACCTCTGCGAATTGCTGCTAATTATTTTTTCTGATTTCAATCAAACCTCCAGGTGGCATATACTTTCGATGCAGGGCCGAATTCGGTTCTGATTGCACGAAACAGAAAAACGGCTGTTTCTTTGCTTCAGAGGTTGCTTTTCCAATTCCCTCCAAACCCAGAAACGGAATTAAAAAGGTAACTGGAATTTGAGAATCAATCTTGTGCATTCAAACTATGAAGAACCTTCCCTGTTTTTTCTTTTTTGCCTTTTACTTTGAGAGATACTCATATCTTGGTATGTAGTATCACACAAGTTATCTGAGGTCAAAATTTGTCACCTTACTATTCTTTCTCCCATCAGTTATGTTCTTGGCGACAAGTCAATTCTTCAAGATGCTGGGATTAATAGCGTTGAGGATATTGAATCCCTGCCACAACCTCCAGAATTTAGCAGTTCATTCCAGAAATACCAGGGAGATGTCAGTTACTTCATCTGTACCAGACCCGGAAAAGGGCCAGTCGTGCTCCCCGAGAGTGAAGCTCTACTCGACCCGAAAACTGGGCTGCCAAAGAACCTCTAGAGACTTTTATTAGTCCTGTCCAATATTTGTACTGAAGGTGTGACTCTGAGAGTTCAGGTTAGATGATTAGTCAACTGACCTTTCGAGCCATTTTTCTGGAAATATGCAATTTGTAAGGTAGATTTCTGTTTGTTCGCTTTAATTCAGTCAGTGTTTTTTCGTTCAGTGACACAAAAGAATAATTTCATTGTTCCTTGTTGGCCCCAAGATCAAAAGTTTGTATGAACAAGTTATATATTCATTGTCCTACTACTTCACTGTCTTAAGTCTTGCATGTTTCTTTTGTGTAGGGCCGAGTTACTATTGTCAAAGAAAGTAAAGTCACGACAATATAAATGAATTGAGAATAAATCTTCCCTTCTTCCATTGTATGCATCTTAATAGTTGATATCTACAGAAGCTAGCGCTGAATCCGAAATTTTTCCATGGAATTGAAATCCAAACTAAACTTTTAGGTTGAAGATATATACTTTAATGAACTATATTTAAGTTGGCTCTCGATCCAAATATATGACCAAGAGTTAACGATTATGAATACAAATAAAAATTTGACCTCTCGGGGACATATATTTTAACTATGTGATATAATAAGTAATAATAACTATAACAATAATAAAAATGACATTAAAACAATTTTTATTATGTAGTTCTAACGTGTTTAATTGTCAATGTCAAGTGGAGAGTACCATCTTGCCTTAAATAAGCTATGATAGTTTTTTAAGTATAATAAATACGGAGTACGGAGATTTGAATATTCAACTTAAATATATATATATACGATTAATTAATTAGCTTAGTTTGATATACTCTTGCAGAGTTCGTTTAATATACTGTCGACGTGTACATAAGTTGGTATAAACATTCACAGATATAAAAAAATGTATATTATAAATCTCTTTAAAAAGTTTTTTTTTTTTAAAAATATTTAATACCATAAATTAATAATATGGGTTGGTCTAATAGTAAAAATGAGAGATAGTCTCGATAAATGACTAAGAAGCTAAATATTTAATTTATGATGGTAACCTAACTAGAAATTAAAATATCTAAAGTAATGGGGCCGAGAAGCAATTTACCAAATTCAAATATCTCTTTATAACAATCCATCGTATACCGGTGAATAATCAGACGAAGAAATGGCGGCAATATCTCGCCTGCAACTGCAGCTCCTCCACTTCACTCCTTCTCTCAAATCGCCTTCGATCTTCTCAAGATTCCCTCACTTACCTCGCTCTTCTCCTCGTAAATTACTCACTCCTCGCCCTCTCTGCTCCGTCCCCGATTCTACTCCTCAGGTTCATCTCCGTTTCTCTTTTTCATTCTAAATCTAAAATCATTTAATGTGTTCGTATATTTGACTGTGTTGCTTTCTCGTCTGATTGTATATGATTTAGAGTTCTTCTTCGGAGGTTGGATCGAGTTCGAGCATTGTTGGAGACCTTCTCGACTATCTCAACGAGTCCTGGACTCAGTTTCATGCGACAGGTATTGCATATTCTATTGTATGTGTATCATCCTTTATCGCTATAACTTTTTGGTGTTTCGGTTCAAATAGGAGTTCCCTGTGTATTTACCGTCTAATAAACCCTAATTACCGCTGCAGCTGCTAGTTTTTTATTCTCGTGATTTGCATAAAATTTATTGTTGTATTGTTTTGGTTTGACGCGTTCGTTTATTGTTATTCCCTTCTCATCTTGGAGATTGGTTCTAGTAATTCTTGATGGCGGATTCTTATATACTTTTGATTCGACATTCTGGTGATAGAATTTGTGATACTGATACCTCCTCATTATTCTTTATCTTTTTTTTTTCTCGCAGCTGAAGCGAAACGGCAGTTAGTTGCTGCTGGTTTTCATTTGCTAAACGAGGATGAAGAGTGGGACTTAAAGCCTGGTGGATGCTATTTCTTTACACGAAATATGTCTTGTTTGGTTGCCTTTTCCATTGGAGAAAAGTGAGTTCCAAGAAATTTCTTCTAGTTTTCAGATCTCTATATGATTCCGGTTAGTTGTAATTAAATTACTTAGCTAATGAAGCTACAGAAGAAAGCTGTGTAGTTAATAAGCTGTCTAGTTGACCAAGAGAGATGTCCTGACTCCTGAGTTTTATTCCCTTTTGACCATTTTTTTCACCTTTGCTACATGTTTGAAGGTTTTTCTTTTTCTCCTACGATTTCTTGCTGTTTTAGTTTGAATTAGTTTAGTTTGATTGATCAGACTTTCTCGGTTTTACAGCTATGTCCCTGGTAATGGATTTCATGTTATTGCTGCTCACACAGATAGCCCATGCCTAAAATTAAAGCCCAAGTCTTCGTCAAATAAGTGTAATTGTCTAATGGTCAATGTGCAGACATATGGGGGTGGTTTGTGGCACACTTGGTTTGATAGAGATTTGAGTGTCGCTGGAAGAGTTATAGTGAGAGGCAGTGATGGTTCATATTTGCACAAACTTGTCAAAGTAAGAAGGCCTCTATTGCGAATTCCAACCTTGGCAATTCATCTTGACCGGTTTGTACCTCATTATTATTGTTTCATTATTTTTTTTATTTCATCCATGGCTGACCTGCGTCTCAAGTTGGTTTTTTTGGGGTGAAATTTAAATAAATAAAGTTCGTTGATATTATTCAAAAGGTCAGCGTGGAACTTATTCAAAAGGTCCAAAGGACTAATCATGCACCAATTGGGAGCTAAAACATAATCTTATCCTACCATGATAAAGGAGGGAGATGGTGTAGTTCTCTGTCCTCTGGTGCCCCTTTCTAATAGTGGTCATTATTTTCTGGCTTGCCAGCTTTTGATTATCGAAAGTCATTATTGATTATATCCTATTGGCTGCTGTGGTGGGGTTTCATATATTACAATCAGTTTGTGTAATCTTTTTGGATGATAATTTACAAAATTCTTGCCTATATAGCCCTCGCAGAATCTTTTAGATTTTAGATTTCTAACACATACAGTTTTGGTGATGTCCCTTTTAAACATATTGTTGATATATTTTTCTTTTATTATATTATACATGTTTTTTTAACATATCCCAAATATTATGGTATTTTTAACATGTTTCAAATGTTTTGCTTTGTTAACTTTTGGAACCAAAAGAATAATATCGACTCTTCTAAATGAGCATTGGAAAAGAGCAAGTGTTCATTTACTATTCCTTTTTCATCTTGTCGTGGTGATCTTGGTTTCTTCAGCACAGTGAACCAGGATGGGTTTAAGCTAAATTTAGAAACTCATCTTATTCCATTGCTGGCAACAAAGATTGAAGACAATTCTCTTGAGTTAAAAGATCAAAGCAATGATTCATTTTTGAAGGATGCCCTGCATCCTCTTCTGAAACAGGTATTGTTTATTCCTTTAGCAACTATTAGTATTGTTTTATTTGTAGAGAGCAAAGGGGGAGGGAATAGTCTCCAAGATCATGGCGCACATACTCCCACTGCACATAGAATTGGAGCAAATTAGATCACTGAGCAGTTTCTTTATGAGGGACTGACTTAGGATGGACATGAACTTGTAATATCCAAGCCATCGATAAGCCATGATAAACAATCCAAAGAAAGAAGGAAAGTCATCCATGCGGCACTTGGGATCGGAATCAAATCCTTGTCCTATGGACATAAGCACTAAAATTTTCTACTGTATGGAATAAACAATGAAAACATACTTTTAAAAGTCTCTTGAACCAATGAATCACTTTAGCCGAGTGGTAAGGCGTGGAAAAAAGTTCTCTTAAACCAACATGCATGGGAGGGTTTTGATAGACAATTTTCATAGTTTTATGTTGGTAGTTCAAATAATTTTTATCTTTTTCTTCAAATTTCGATTGTTTTTTTTTTTGGAAAAGATTTGCACAAACATACTTTATTGTTGAACTAAATTGTTGTGAGTAGTAATTTACCGATTGGTTGTGAATTGGAACGCTTTGTAAGTTGCAACATCATGAAGTCCTTGCTAAACTAAAAATTTATTTATGAGCCAATGTTTTACTTGATTACCAGGTCATATCAGAAGAGCTCTGTTGTGCAGCTGATGACATAGTGAGCTTTGAGTTAAATGTGTGTGATACACAACCTAGCTGTCTTGGAGGTGGAAATGAGGAGTTTATTCTCTCAGGAAGACTAGACAACCTTGCGTCAAGCTATTGCGCATTAAGAGCTCTTATTGATTCTTGTGAATCTCGTAGTGACTTAAAAAGTGAGCAGGCAGTTCGAATGGTTGCTTTATTTGATAATGAAGAGGTAATATTTTTATTGTGTACTCCGTGAATGATTTGTGGACTGGAAGTTATGCATCTGATGGATTGATCAAAGATATTTGCATATTTCGTCTCTCGGCTGCATAATTTCTTTTCAATTTGATCACGTTTATTGATGATGAGATAGTCCTGCCCACTAAGTAAAAAATATGAATTCTATTTCTGTTTAGTTCAGCCATCAGAAAAATAAGTGGAAGTGGATTTTCTAGAGAAGGAGATGAATGTTCATCAGTCCGTAGTCTGATGGCACGAAAAACAATGCATCTTCCAAGCGGCATGACCACCAAAGAGATCAGAAGTTTCCATATCATTTTGATTCCACGAGCATTAAGTCTGTAGGTTTTGTAAAAAATTGGAAAGAAGTATATAGGAGGAACTGATGATAATTTGTCAAAAATACAGAGCCTCCTCCATATATCCTCACGATGTTCTCTTCTATTTTGCACCTTGATAAAATAAGGGAAAGCTATAGGCTTCTAAAATCAAACTGCCAACTGCCATTTTTTTACTTATTACTGTCCCACACCAGACACCATAACCTTTGTTAGAGGGCATCACAAAGAAGTGTTTCTTATTCCATGGCAAAGCTATGTTCCCCTTTTTCCATATAGCCTATTCCAAGGTTGGAACCTATCTAGCTTGAATACTATATTCACTCCGAAGCTATGTCCATTTTTTGAATATAGCCTATTCTAAGGTTGTAACCCATCTAGCTTTAATACTATACTCACTCCAAGGATGATCTTGGTTTTATTTTGTTGGATTTTGTGAACCCCTTTTTAGTTAGTTTTGGGCTTCCTCCGCTTTCTGTTTTGAGGGCTGTTTTTTTTTTTTTTTTTTTGTCTTT
>QLSR01000643.1:900296-968219 GCA_031780015.1 Citrullus colocynthis
TTTTTTTTTTTTTTTTTTTGCATGGTTTAGTTTTTTCTTTCATAAATGAAAGCTCGGTTTCTTACCAATATATATACATACATATTGATGAATTATCTAAATGAAGGGTTTTTCTGCAAATAAATACCTATCGCTTATCTTTATTCACATTAATATTGTATTGCCTTTTCCTTTGATTTAGTTAGTCCCAGTATGAATTCATTTCATTGACAGCTGTTATATATTTATATAGTCAATAACTTTTCCTAATTTAGGTGGGTTCAGGTTCAATTCAGGGAGCTGGTGCACCCACCATGTTTCAGGCCATGAGGCGCATAGCCAGTGACTTAGCTCAAGGATTTGTTGGTGAAGGTGCTTTTGAGCGTGCTTTTAGGCAATCATTTCTTGGTACGTTCCAATTCAAAGTAAAGAAGGATCTTTTTTCCTTCAAGAATCTGTTACTCTATATATATATATATGACGTCTAATCTAACTGATGGTAGGAAAAATAAACGATAATTTAAGACACCTAATTAGGAAAATATTAGGATTGTTAGTATTGTTATTAGTTGGGGCATATGAGTAAATACAAAATTGCGGGTAAGTTTGGGTTTTTTGTTATAAATAGTGGGCGAACCATCATGGGTTGGCTTAGTGGTAGTGGGAACATAAAAAAGAAGACCAAAGTGGTAAGGGGTCATGGGTTCAATCCATGGTGGCACCTGCTTAGGATATAATATCCTATGAGTTTCTTTGACACTCAAATGTTATAGGGTTAGGCGGGTTGTCCCGTGAGATTAGTCGAGGTGCGCGCGTAAGCTAGCTCGGATACTCACGGATATTAGAAAAAAAAAAATTATAAATAAAAGGTGTGGGGTTGGGAAAAAAGTGAAGATTTTAGTAGAATTTTTAGTGCGGAAATTTTGGGTGTGAGTAGCGCTCTTGAAGGAGGCAATGATATGCATGCTTAAACTTCCTTTGTTATTGCAATATATTTCTATCTTGTGGTTTTCTTTATATTCATTGTTGTTTTTTAGTGTTCTTGTTAGGTGGTAACCTAACAAGTAACTCAGAAGCCTTAGACATGTTATATTTTCATCTCAAGAGTAATTGAAATAATCAAGTAGCAATACTAAATTAACCGTGAGTATATATATGAACCTGAAAGTTGGATTTGGTATGATTTGATTTCGAAGGCTTTTGATGTCAATGAAATTCTTCATGAACCTTTGTGAATACTCACGATTAAATTAAAGATTGCTACTTGGCTTTCTCTTGTTTTGATTCTTGACACCTTGGAGTTTTGTTGTTTAATTTGAATCATTTTATCTCTTTCCTACTAAATAATTAATTTCTGACGTCTTTTTGGGACAAAAGATATGGTTATCCTTGAGAGCCGGAGCATCAATATTCTTGTTGAGCCATCGATATTCAAGTGTTCAAAAATACTCTTCTTCTTTTTTTAACACTTCAAAAACATTTTTAAAAACATTTAGTAAATCATTCCAATAGGTCCTATGTTTTTAACAGAAATTCTTGTGCTTGTTTGGTTTATAACAAAAATAATTTGAACAAAGCATTGGTAAATTTACTATGTTTTTGCCGAATGTCCGAATGACTAATTGCTTACCTAAGTAGTATTTTATTCTAATTAGTGTCTGCGGACATGGCCCACGGAATTCATCCAAATTTCACGGATAAGTATGAAGAACACCATAGGCCAGAAATGCAAAAAGGACTTGTCATAAAGCACAATGCCAACCAGCGCTATGCTACAAGCGGAGTCACAGCTTTTCTTTTCAGAGAAGTAGGCCGAATTCATAACCTACCAACCCAGGTATGTGGCTGCCTTCAAATTCTATTTTTAAGCTTCTACTACTGTTCAATATGATAGATTCTATTATGGTTGGAAAATATCATCTCAGTCTCCCTCCATGGTTCCATTTCATTTTAGTTTACATACTTTTAACGGTCTAAATTTAACTTAAATTTAGGTGTTTGGTTTAATTTTTCAAGTGTTTAGTTTTGAAAATAAGTCATTCGAAGTTTTTGAAACACTTTTAATATCTTAGACAATTTTTATCGAAATAGTTTAAATAAAAATGACCTTTTTGAAAAACATTTTCTTTTCTAGTGAATCCAAACAAGCCCTTAGGCGTTCGAAGTTTTTTTTTTCTTTTCTTTTCTTTGAAATACTTGTAGGAACTAACTTTAACTTTAAGATTTAACCAGAGTACAATAGAACCATACTTGATGTACGAGGATTAGAATGATATTTAAACTTTCTATTATTTTAGTTCTTGTGCTTATGGTGTCCTATCGTGAAAATTCTCTAAACCATGCTGATTCTCATTCTCTACCCTTGTGGCCAGTAACTAATATTGAAATAAAAAGGTTCTTTTCTGAATATTACTTAGGTACCTTATAACTTTGGTCGATTCCTTCTAAAAATGGCATTGTTAGCATTGGTAATGTTTTTCTTCACTTGCTAAATTGGTAATCTCATGGATGCTGGCTGTGATGATGGTAGGATTTTGTAGTGAGAAATGATATGGGTTGTGGATCTACGATTGGTCCAATACTTGCTTCTGGAGTGGGTATCCGTACAGTGGATTGTGGTATCCCTCAACTTTCCATGCACAGGTATACACTTTATTCCCCCTCCTGACCATAACGTATGTTATAGCATTCCATTGTCCATTCGTTATGGTTTGAATCTAATTTTGAATTATTACTATTTACCATCATATTATCGGCCTTAAATGAAACCTATTTGCTGTTTGAAAAATCAAGTCAGTTGACTACACTCTACGATGGTACGTTCATGATAAACTATACTATCAAATCTTTAATATCGTGACAATTTTTTTTTAAAAAAATAATTATATATTTTTACTATAAATTTTATTTAGAACAAAGATATTTTCAAAATCATGTTCAAATTTTAATTTTAAACCAATTTAAATATGACAAGATAAAGTGCATGTTTAGGAGTGATTTGAAAATTGTCAAAATTACTGTTGTCATTTTAAAATCACTCGAAAATACATTTTTCATAACTCAAAAATTAATTTAGTTTTCAATTTTACATTTTATGCAATTTTCATATCATCAAAATTAGTTTAGAAGGATTAAAAACATGTTTTATGGTAATTTTAAAAATGATAAAAGTGATTTTAGTCATTTTAAAATCACTCCCAAACATGTCGAGAAAGTTATAGTTGTGGGTTTATGCCATGAACTTTCACCTAGAGTTTTTAGGAACTATAAATTTGGAGTTAAATCATGAGTTTAGAATATAAACTTTTACATTTGTGTCAGATAGTTTGAAATTTAAAAAAGTGTATTACAAGTACCAAACTTCCTATTTGGTTGAACTTTTAAAATATCAAATAATTTCTCAAAATTTAAATTGTGTTCAGTAGGCTTTGACATTTTCATATTAACGCGGTAAAATTGATTGTTTCTAAAATTTAAAATTTTATGGGCTTATGCATTTTAAAAGTTCAAAAGCTTGTTAAAACTACTTTTAACGATTCCAATACACAGTTCGGAGACTTCGAGATAGAATTTAGATTTCACAATCGGAGCCTAAATTCTTTTTCAGTGTTTGGAATAATTTTAACATACGCCGTCTAAACCCATAGGATGTTAACTTAAGACAGAGTTGTTATGGATCATTTCAGATATTTGTTTGTACATGCACACTATTTCACTATAATAAATCATTTGATAAATGTATATAAGTGGAATCATGATCATTCTTTGTGCGGTGGCAGTATTAGAGAAATTTGCGGGAAAGAAGATATAGACACAGCTTACAAGTATTTCAAGGCCTTCTATCAAACGTTTTCAAGCATAGACCGAAAACTGAAGGTGGATGGCTGAACCTAAAGTGGTATTCTCAATTTATCTTTCTCCCGACATTTGATTTTTGAAAACAAGATCAAATGCAACATTCTTTCGATGATACTTTTAAAGTTCTAAAGTTTCACTAACATCTTTAACCTTTGTTGATTAGTTCTCAAATGATAATTTATATTAAATTTTGAATTACAGGAATATGTTTAAAAATAATATTAGAGGGAGGAAGTAAACTTTAAAAATTAATTTTCTAATTTAAAATAATAATACCTAATCTAAAAGAATTCAAAGGCTAAAAACGTATATTTTTTTCACCTAATATAATAAATAAGGTACTCATCAAACATCTGTTGGTGGAACCAATTACTTAAATTGCAATAGTCACACAAACGTTTTTTTGTTTACTTACTAGCAGTTTATATGAACGCGATCAAAAGCATTTTCCAGAGTATTTTTCTATTTAAGATTAAGTTTTTTTTATATCGATTAGATTTTATTTTTGTTTTTTTAAGCTTACAAACATTAATTTTTATAAATATTTTCAAAATTCAAGTTTTAAAAATTATAATTAAAAAATGTAGTTTTCAAAAACTAGTTTTTGTTTTGAAAATAGGCCCAAACTCCAAATGTTTCTTTTAGAAAAATATGAAAACTGTGGTTAAAAAAACTGAGTAAAGAACACAAATTTTAAACCCTAAATGTTATGAAACATAACTTTAATTAATTTATTTGATATGAACCAATTAAGTTTAAATCAATTAGGGGGTGACAATAAAAAAAAAAAATTTGCATGTGAATTGCAAATATAGCGATTAGAATAAAATGTTGTTTTTAAATATGGCAAAACTGTTGAAAATAATTACAAATATAATAAAATTTTACTGATAATACGATAGACATCTATCACTTTAGCAATAGACATTAATAGATGTGCAGTCTATAACATATAGAAGATAAATTTTGCTATGAAAAAAAATGTGCAAATATAATAAAATTAAAATCAGCTCTTGAAATTTACTGTTAGACGATATCGCTAATAGGAGTAATAGGAGAGTACTACTGATAGATTTTGCTATATTTATAATTCTTTAAATTGTTGTTACCTATTTAATTATTATTTTAATGAGTGGTCATTGTAATTATCCAACATATAAGTAGTAATAATAATAATTATTATAAATAATAAATAAAAAGAAGCCTTTTTTTACTCCAATCAAACAGGCATAATCTAATTTGAAATATATATATCATATGTGTATCCAGGAATCGGTACCTAAACATGTGGACGGTAGTAAAAGGAATTGGTACCTGACGAGGATGATACCCAAATGAGCAAAGCATCCAAACAAACTCCAGCCGGTGGCCAGAAATATATATTTAGGAATTCAGAGTTTTTGCATAATGAAGCTCACGAACGGGTCCCTAATAAATCAAGCAAATTACTTCCCTTACTTCGTCGATCCATTCAAAATAATAAACGAGGTCGTTGACTTTTATATAGCATGCTTTTTTCTCTATCTATTTCCACCTTTCTTTTGGAAGGTGGAGGGAGAAGTAATATCTGTTGAGAGCAAATATACCTTCATTGAAGACTTGTACATACTTCTCCGGACGGATGCATGCTTGTATTTCTATAAACTTTTCAACGCCACAGGCGGCAAAAGAGGGACTGGAGACCTCTGCCTGTCGGTTCAGCTTACAATCTGTGGACATCAAGGATTAAACTATGTAGGTGGAGATTTTGATTTTATGAATATATTGATAAAATATTCATATCCATGGAAATTGCTATAAGTCACTAAATTTATAAATTTTATTTAGATTAATAATTATTGTTTTTACTCCTAAACTAAGTTATGGATATTATTATCATTATATTTCTATTCATATTCGACTAAATAGATGACAGTTTTTATGTTTTATGAGCATCTATAAAAGATGTTGAAGATATCCATAGATATCAAACCCTTTGATTTACAGACATATCGATGAATATTGAATGATGAAACAATATATGGTTATGAATTATAAGTAGACCTTTTTAAGAAGAAGATATGCCATCAACAAATAATTATGTAATATCAATATCGACATATCGACGAATATATCAATATATTTTCATCCTTGACTGATATTTTCGATCATATTCTTTAAACAAGCAAGAACCATCCAGTGAAACTAATGGCGGGAAAGATCCATATAAAGTACATAAAAGTAATGCCATTTACCTCGGCTATGCCTGCCGAAGCCCTTAGTGGGTCAAGTTAATCGAATAGCTGAAGGTAAAAGAGCACAAGAAATAAATAAATTAATGAAAGAAAGCTAGTGAATTCTTTGAAAATAGGTAGGATAAAAAGAGACCAATTCACAAATAACTAAGAAGTCATGAGTTCAAGTCATGGTGGCCACCTATCTAGAAATCAATATCTTACTAGTTTCCTTAACACCCAAATGTTATAACGCTGGACACTCACTGATATAAAAAAAAAGGAAAAAAAAAAAGAAAAACTAAATGTATATCTAAGGGAGGTAGCAAAATAAATTTTGCAGCAGGGAGGCTTTACTACTTTAATATTCATTTATATCGAAAGTTGAGGGTGGTGAATGAACAGAGTTTATTCATGATCAAACCCGAAAGGGGCTGATGAACTTGCTCATGACGATGAATAAAAGGCATTCCAAATTTCTGAAGGGGATACTGAGAGGAATTCACAAATATGACTGATATGGAGTGTGAATCAACGTCGGCTTAAAAGTTGCATAGATGATAGACGACCTATGTGGGAAAAGGAGTGGCAGAGGTTGAGATTGAGAAGCAAACATCGGCTTAAAAGTTATGGAATTCAGTGTTATAACAGGCTACAGTAGATAATGCAAGGATTCTCTAACTTACTGATGAAAAGAACTGAATCGTAACTATCTCGTGTGCATTAGCATGACATATCAAAATGTCAAACAAATGGAAGAACTACTAAGTACTAAGAACGCCGCCTCTGTGAATTCAATGTAGACATGTATATAGAAAAGGAAGGAAACCAACGATATCTAATCACCAATTTTATTCAATTTGCTTCGTATCGAAAAAGTTATTAGCAAATTCATCTTCAGAGAATTGAATGGAAAAAAACTACTTAGATCATCACCACCACTGTGAACTTAATGTAGACATGTATGCATATAGGAAAGGAAAGAAAACCTATGACACAGTCAGCAGTTTATTCTATCTACATTGTACAAAGAAAAAAAACAAAAACAAAAACAAAAGACAAAAAAACAAACCAAAACAAACAATTATTAAAAAGTTAGAACAAAACAAATGGAAAAACTACTTAGAACACCGCCTCTGAGAACTCAACGTTGACGTACATGCATATTGAAAATAAAAGAAAAGGAAAAAAAACCTACCACACAATCAGCAACTTTATTCTATCTGCCTTGCACAAAAGAACCATTATAGGATTCATCCGACAAATCAAGTGTAAGAACAATGTAATATGTGAATACAGAAAAGGAAAGGAAACTCACAATATCGTAAACAATTTTATTCTATCTGCCTAACAAAAACGTTATTAGAGAATTCTCCCATGAAATCGCAAACGACAGAAACGAATACCGCAACAAATAACACGATGTTAAATAGAATGGTTCAGAAAAGTATAAATCGCTTACTCAAGAATTATGAAAGGCCTGGCGAAGGAACCGATCAACCTGAGTGATAGAATCCTCGGACATTTCACCAGCAATCCAACGATCTGAGAGAGCAGCACCGACAACAAAATGCTCCAAGGATTTGGAATTCAATTGTCTCACGGCCTCATCCAACGCTGCGACCTTCCATGACTCAGGACCTTCGATATCCTCCGCTACAGAGCCCTCCATGGTAAAACAAAGGACCGAAACTCTAAACTCCTGGCAGGAATGCAGGCATTAGAGGGAAAAAATGCAGCAGGTGACCGAAAACACCGATTGCAAGCTAAATCTCAAGGAATTAGGTTTTCGGAATCGGAAAGCGGCAGTACATAAAGATCAATGGAGGGACGAAATTTGGCGTGATTGATGGCGACGGTTGCAGCAAGAGAAGAAATGGAGAGAAAATGCATCAAAACGGAGATCGAAGATGAATCAAGGACGAAATTTGGCGTGATTGATGACGACTGTTGCAGCAACACAAGAATTGGATAGAAAATGCATCAGAACAGAGATCGAAGATAAATTAAGAAATTCATATTGCAAAGAATCTCTAGGGATGAGAGTCCATGAACTGAAGTTTGGCGGGTAAATGAGGAAGAAGAAAGAAAACTGAAGACTATGACTCAGCTCATTTTCTCAATTCGAATTTCGGTATTTATAGTGAAGGTATACGGGATTTTTGTAATTATTAATTTGTTATTATTAAAACTATCTATACAAATATGGTTCTCCCCAAACTTATTATAAAAATAGTTTTGTTTTGCATATCATTGTCTATCATATATTTTTCGCCTCCTCTTTTCAAAAGACGGGGTATTTATAAAATATATAAAAAGTCTGTAAATGCTAAAAAGAAAAAATCTTAACCTTTCCCATCAAGTTTGTTTGTCAATTAAATGCTAAAGAAAGAAAATCTTAACCTGCTCCACCTTCTAGAAATCTTAGAAAAGGTGTGTAATTTAAAATTAAACAATATTAATTAAAAAAATTATTTTTAGTCTGTCTCTATTTTTTATAAATTCATTTCTTTTTTCAATCGGTCCTCTAATCTCCTACTTGGTTTCTTGAAAAGAAAGAAAAAAAAACATTTTTTTTCTTTTTTTTAAACATTATAACTTTTTAATTATTTTTAGGCTTGAATTTAAATATTATTGAATGTTATTTATCTTCATCGATACAATTTTGTCTCAACAAATTTCACAACCATTAATAGTTTTTTAATATTTTTTAAAATTATTTTTATGATTAAATTTATATACCCATTAAATATTATTTATTTGGATTAATACAATTTTGTCTCAACAAACTTCATATTTTTCAAGGACTGAATAAAAAAAGATATAATTTTAGAAAAAATAGAGACCGATTAAAAATGATCTTTTTATTAATTTAAATCATACATCTTCCCCAAGATTTATAAAGGATGGAAGAGGTTAAGATTTTATTTTTTTAGCATTTGATCGACAAATAAACTTTTTTAAAAATCCTTTTTAGTACCTCATTTTAATCAATATTTATTAAACCAATAGTTAAAACCACACACGTTAACTAGCTTAATAATTTTGAGGCTGTTTAGAGATTTTTTATATAATATGTTTGGATTGAGCATTTTGGGCTACATATTAAACGCATTCCGTTCATTTTCACATTTTGGCAATTGTGTACCGAACTCTACCAAACTCTTTTTCCCACTGTTTTCACATTTCACAATCTCGTTCCGCTCATACATTCCAACACTTATCTTATTCTCAATAATCATAATTACATTCCAGCCTCTCACACAGTCCCTTGGATGCCATATTTCGGAATAGATGTAATCAAATGCTTATTTTAAAATTATTAGTAAAAAGTAATAGTTGCTTTCGGTAAACCTTCTAAAAAAAACGTCGCTTTTAGCTAAATGAACAAATACAATTTTTCATTTCTTTTGCGTGGATGTAGGAGATTCGACATTAACAAATAAATAAATATATATATATTACACAATACTTTAAAAGCACGTTTTCTTCGCATTGTAAAAATAAAATGGATAAATTTGACATGTATTTTTAATTCTCATCTTTTGTAAAAAAAATATATAGTCCTCTAGTCTTCGAAATTAATTTTTTTTTTCTCTAGAGTTTATAATGTTACCATCGGACAAGAATTCTTGTTGAATCTATTGAAAGATATCGATAAGTTAACTATAACGATAGGTTTAATTGTAACAAAGAAACTGGAGAATGACAAAATGGTTTAATAAGAATGTAGGATACCATCCTGATTACAAAAAGTTAAAATTTTAGTCCAACAAAATAATTTCTATATTCAAGTCGTTCAAGCCTCAGTTCCCACAATTTTGATATCATAATTTCAATGATAAAGAAATGACTGGAGTGTAATTAATATATAAGATTAATAATTTTAACAGATATACCCTTTACTTAATAATAAATCAAATAAGAATTATAACTCAACCAATCATTTTTGACGTGTTTTTTCAATATTTTACATTTTTAAAAGTACTTTTAAAATGTTTCTTCGTCAAAAAATTGGATAAAGAAGCACTACAGAGATGCTTGCTTATTTACACTTTAGCCTATAAAGCATTCTTAAATTACCCCATACAACTGTTTTGGGTGAAAAGAAAGCATTTACTGAAGGTAGAATTTAGAAGTGATCCATGGCCAAAGGAGTCAAAAGGACACATTCCAAACGAGGCAGGCAAACAAACCAAACATCACTAAAGCAGATAACCAACCTTCAAAAGTTCATTCTTGGTTAAATATTATATTTCAGAAGTTAATCAGAAATAATCAATTTAAAATTTAATAGTTAACATACTAAATGAAATTATAAAATAATCAAAAGACGAGACATTATGTGAATTAGATTCAGAAACACATTCAAATATAAGGGAAATTACTTGTCTTTGGTTAGACTCCTTTACTACTAAGATGATTTCCTATATATATACGTCAATTCCATGTACAATGTTTCAATAAATTTATATATTAATTATTTATTACAAAAAAAAAGGGGTAAATTAGTTTCTTCCTAAATCTGTGGTCTTAATAGAATTGTTTATTTTCGACAATTTTAACCCAATAAGTTTTTCTTAATATCTGCCATATTTGTAATTAACTAAATATATTTTCAATTATCTTTAATAAAAATCAGAAGAAAGCTTCCAAACAGTCTCAACTTCTCCACAACAATGTTCAAACCTATAATTAAAATTCACTCACATATATTCATTCTAATATGTATACTAAACCAAATATAGAAAGGTGTTGAAGTAGTACCGAGATTCTTCAGATATGAGAAGCTGAAGATATGGTGTATGCTGGATGTGTGCTGGTTGAGGCATCCCTCAACTTACATTCGAAACATGAACTTGATGATATTCATAAAGGGCACCCTCACCCTCCTTCCATTTTTCATCAAAGCTCGATGCAGACAAAAGTTGCGTTGCGAACAAGGATGAAGGAACTGCCATTCAAATCCCACGAGCAGCTGATCCCTAGATTTGCTCCAACTGCTAAAGGTGAACAGGAAACAAATCACAGTTTCCACTCACCGCGTATGCATCCATATTTGATCTTGAAAAACAAAGAATATTTATCGGGCATGGCATGTGTGTTGTTAATTAAGGATCCTCCTCGTGGTAGCATCATTGAAATGAAATCAAAACTAATCGTGCACTTACAGGATTTAGTGGAGTCCAGAGCAAGAAATGTGAAATCGATGTTAACGAAATTATGAGGTTCCTGACCAGTACAAGCCACTCGCCAGTAACAGATCTCTCTTGATCCAAATATTTTCCCAAGTTCAATCTTCACTTGGCTGTGTCACTTGAGGTTGCTTCCATGACATTTCATTTTGCTAAATGTCTTACAATCATATAAGCACATCTCCAGTTTTGCAATGACGAAAAACCATATCCTCCCGTGAGCTGAATATGAGACATTGAGAACCTGGAACGAGAAGCCAAACTAAAGAATACTCCAAGAAGATATTAAACCAGTTATCTACGACACAAACAAAAATCACAGGAAAAAGGAAAATAAATCCTGTGTGAGAGAGATGATGATGATGATGATAGGCCATGATGTGCCATAAAAGATGAGCAGAAAAAAAAATTAAAGATTAAAAGAATTTGCCATGTCATATATGCCTAGATGGCTAAGGTGTTAAAAGTACACAGGGCTGATATCCTTTTTTTTTTCCCTCCAAGGGCGGCAAATATCCATGTTTAAGAGTGGGTATGAAAATGATTAAGGTGATTTAAACGATTTTAGAACCACTCCTAAACATGCCCTAAATGTCACATATGACGGTGCAAGAGTGCAGGAAATCTGTAGGTCAAACATGAAACGAAGAAATCCCCTAGTTCAGAATCAACAGCCTCCAATATCATTTCAACTAATGTAACCTTAGAAAGTTAGAAACAACTACAGAACCAAAGAAGATGATAATACTATGTTAATGCTTAAAACTATACCCACAGACATAAAGCCAACAAATAATTAAAAATGACACGTATTTATCAAACATTCTCATTTTATCACGTTTCTATCAAGTTCAACTTAAAGAGTGAGAAGGTAGGGCAGGCAGGGCACAGTTCACGTATCACAAAAAATCCCATACCTTCGTCCAAGATCTTGCAGGAACATTCCCAGCGGGTTGCTGATTCTTCCACTTAACTTTCCATCATTATCAGTGGCAAGAGCAACCTGAACAGCTCAGCCTACTAACACAAATTTCAAAGCAATGAGCTTCGTTGACCATAAGAGATGTAAGAAGCTCCAATGAAACTGATGGTGGGGAGAAGCATATTAAGTCCCAGAAAATATAGATCCTTCTCCTATGCCCACCTCAGTTCTTCATGCCTGCCCCCTGCCATTTCAAGTAGAAAATGTTCACTTAAAAGCCCACGATATATCTTAACTACCAGATGGCAGGGAACAGGCATGGCCTATGCCCCTCACCGGGGCCGCGCTAATCCAAAACTTGCATCTGGTTGCTGTTGGTACTGCTGCAAAACCATAAGATCAGGGTCAACGATTAGTGAATGAGAATAAAACACATTCTAGTACATTGTCTTTAACTAGCCAGGAGAAACGTAGCAATTTAATCATTAAGAGACAACAAATAAAATCATTTGCAGAAAAGGAAACTTTGCTAGCTCATTTTCTCTTTCTTTTTTACACAGCTGCCCTTCTTTTTAACTTAAAACCGTAATCAATTTGCAAGAAAAATGGAAGACTTATATCATGTCCAGTGACTCCAATTTGATGGAAAAAGTAAATACTTTCAATATGTAGGATAATGTGAAAGCTTCTTGATATCACCCGCAAAAATATCCAAGAAAGAGAAGGGTTTACACCCAAACTTGGAATAAAAAGCTTTTGCACCGAAATTCAAATTCAATAAAACAGTTAATAAGTCCAAACCTGTGAAAAGGGTTGATGAGTTTGGTCATGAGGATGGATAAAATGTATTCCAGTCTGCTGACCGGGATACTGAGAGGAATGCAGATACACACCAGAAGATGAATGTGCATCAACATTTGGATTAAAAGGCCTCATCATTGCTTCTCGATGACCGTACCCCAAACCTGCAGGAGATGATTGGGTATTCCACGGCCCAGGTACATGGGGAGGGAGTGGTCTAGGCTGACATTCTGAAACAGCCTGTCTATGAGCAGAGCCAAGTTGTGGAAATTCAGTGTTGTAGTTCACTGCAGGAGCATACATGGGCTGCACAGGGTATGGGCCGCCACTGAAGCCAAACCCAGGATCAAATCTCTGCATATACCTGAAAGATAATTTACAGCCACAAACTTGGCTAAATTTCTATCCCAAGGATAAAATTCATGATGCACCTCAGATGGTAAAATTTATAAATAGAAAATTCACACTCGTCAATTAACACCCCTCTTTACTTCATCACCTAGCAGTGCTACATGAATTGAAAATGCCTTATTTCCTGAATTATAATAAGTTTTGTAATTTAAAAAATGTTCTGCACATGATTAATCTTCAAGAAAATCACACTGTTACCAGTTAATAATAAGGTGTATTTAGTTCAAATTATTTATCTCAAAAGAAACGCAGTAAAGAGGTCAAAAGAGAATAAATGAAACTTCATGCTGAAACTTCATTAAAGAAAAGAAAAAGGAGACAACCTAAAGGTAGAAAGGTCTTTACAATGATGCCTACAAAATCATTTTCTCATCTACATGATTCTAACTAGTACCATTAATTCAAGCACTTAATAATTAGCATGCACTTTTGATATTGTTGAAAACATGGTGTTGATGATCTATTTCCTTTGACTGATGAAATTGAATATATTTCATTGCTTTAGTTTTGCGCATGGAGCAAGAAGCTAGCAGCTCCTTGTCAGTCCACAAGAAGCTAGCAGCTCCTTTTCAAATCTGTTCATTCAACTCTTACCACAAGAAGCTAGCAGACAATTCAAAAATTTAGATTAAACCAAGAGAATAAGGGATTGTATTTCATACCTATCATAGCTCCTGTCATAATCAGGATCCTTGCTGTCAATCTCACGATCTCTAAAAATGGCTACTCTACTATTTGGTTTGTACTGCCTACTAGGCAGCTCCTTGTCAGTCCTACTTCTACTCATTCTACTGCTACTTGTAGAACAGTCAATCAAACCTCTACTAAAATTTGTATCAGGAACTCCAGAAATCATCTTGTCCTCAACCTTTGCAGCACTCAAGGACCCACGATAACTATCCTGCGGTTTAGGATCAGCTTCTACTTTCCCACCTGCATGATTACTTGAATTGCTGCTGGAGTTAAATATTCGAGCACGAGCTTTATTATACTCCTCCTTCCTCTCTTCCACACTTTTGGAACCACTTGTTTTTGACGAATTTGCACTTGCATCTCTGGCTAGTTGGGACCGTTTCTGTGGCCTCTGTTTGATAGCAACCTTCATGCTACTATTATTTTCTTCTGTTGGTAGACTTACGGGAATATCTGCAAGGCGGATAGCTGGAAGACGACATTCAGAAGTCTTGCGAACAATAATTTTGGAACCAGACCCATCGGGTAAACTATTATCCAATAGAACCATGGACTGCAGTGCATAATGTTGGGCAACCCGATGTGCAGCTAACCGTAAATATGACGTAGGCAGCTGCTGAAACTCTAGCTGCTGTCGAGCAGGATCACGGATAAATTTCTCGACATCTTGCTCCATGCGCAAAACTAAAGCAATGAAATATATTCAATTTCATCAGTCAAAGGAAATAGATCATCAACACCATGTTTTCAACAATATCAAAAGTGCATGCTAATTATTAAGTGCTTGAATTAATGGTACTAGTTAGAATCATGTAGATGAGAAAATGATTTTGTAGGCATCATTGTAAAGACCTTTCTACCTTTAGGTTGTCTCCTTTTTCTTTTCTTTAATGAAGTTTCAGCATCAAAACAGGGTAAAGATGCTTTCAAGTAATCAAACAACTTCTCAATTACAATAAATTTAATTCCTAACTATGCTTTCAGATGGTGATGGTTTTTCTGGAGAAACAATTTTCCTTGGTCAGGTGAAAAGCTACAACTCTATTTATCTTCTCGATGAGAAACAAGAAATATTATTAAGACAGCAAAAGCTTCATCAAAACAACCCAAGGGCCAAGGGGATAAGGCATCCCCTGCCCAAAGGAAGGGTTACAAAAACACCTACTCCGAAGTCCAATCCAATAGGAGTAACAAAACCTACTCCGCTTTGATTTGATAAAGACAAGAGTATAATTACAAAAGTAATTGAAAAGCACAGACCAATCAAAATCTAAACCTATCCCAAACCGTTTCCCTTTAAATAGCCCACTATTTCTTTCTATCCATATTCTCTCCAGATGAAAGTTTCGAGTGCGGTAAGCCACAAAGTCTCGTGCCTTTTCTCCAGAAAATGTGCCCACAAAACAATCCCTCAACACTTTGGAAGGACCTCCAAGCACCCAAGAGACTTCCAACTCAGTGAAGCAACCACCAAGCCATAGATTTTCTCTGACACCATATTACGTCTATATCTGGCTTGAGGCTATTTTCCAATCAATGCTGACCCTATTCTTAGCCATAGTTGGTTTCTAACACCAAAAGTACAATTGTTTCTATTTAATCTAATATTCCATTATATTTCAAGTGCCAAAGAAATTCATAAAGCCTACACTTCTCCTTTGGAGACCTCACAAATTCTTAAAACCAAAACCTTTTCTTCTAATCCCCAATCCACAAATATTGGGAGGAAAATACTTTCATCAAAATTACATCTTAATTGAAGTAACCACATTCTCTTGCTATCAATGGTCAGAAAACTAAGACTCTATTTGATAACCATTGAGTTCTTGGTTTTCAAAAATTATGCTTATTTTTTTACTTCTATAGACACCATGGTTTCATCTTTCCTAACTAATAAACTTGAATTTTAGTCAAATTCCGCACCTGAAAAGTGGGAGTAGATAACAAAACAAAGAAATCAATAGGCAGAAGTAGTGTTCAAAAGATTAATTTTTAAAAACCTAATGGTTATCAAACAGGGTCTAAATTACTTAATTCCAAATTTCCAACTAGCTTAAAACATTTTTTATTCCATACTAACCCTTTAACTTGCCATAGTTGATCTTTGACACAAAAAGACATGCAGTATGCACAAACTCCAAAATGTAGCCTTTTCCACATAATTCCATTGAACTTTATACTTCGCCTTAGGTTCTCACAAATTCTTGGATCAACCTTTTTCTTCTAATTTCCATTTTTTTAAAGCCACACCGCCCGAAGGCCCTAACTTTGGAGACATCAAGGGTTTTCCTTATTCACCTAACTTGAAGATTTCAATAGGTGACCTTTGGGTTGGTGGTTACTCAAGACCAAATGCCTTAGCCGATGGGGCACCCCTGTTGGGGACTTTGATCCCTAGTCACAGTCACACATTCCATATCATAAATGGTTTGTGACACTCGATTACTTATTTTCCTTTGGCTTAACCCTCCCTCCAGGATAAATCTTTCATTTCCCAAGTTAATCTCTAAAAACAAAATCCTATTGTTTTTTTTTCAACCGTAAAACCTACTTTTTTTAAAGAAACTAGATAATTATAATGGTAAAAAAACACCCAAATAATGAGGTTACAAAAAGGAAACCCGATTGGAAGAAATATGCACAAGACTATGGTTATGAAAATCATAAAAAATAGAACATCAAGCAAAACTATTCACTTGATCCCAAAATTCCTCAACGTTAGCCCTCAACCATCTGAAATGACTTAAATTAATTTATAACAGAGACCAGCACCAAATCTGGACCTTTTCTGCACCCTTTGCATAGTATTCAAACTTTCTAACCAAGCTGACCGTCAGAAAACTCACCTTTTTTTTTCATCCTTTCCTAACAATCTCATATGCTTCCTTCTCTAAAAGTTCGTCTGAACATGTCAAAAACCCTTCCTAGCGATCAAACTGAGAATCATCCTGAAGAATTCAACTCGTAAATTCTTCTATCCTCATCATTTAGCTCTTTGAGTATTCAGAACATCCAATAGCAACAAAAACTCCCTTTCTTCTCCATCTTCTAAATTTCGTATTGGATTCATTTTCCAACCGAGCATTTAAGTCCTACAACTCCTTCAACAATTGATTTTTCGAATCCACCACCCTATACAGACTAGGAAAACAGTCAACCAAGGAACTTCCGCCTATCCACACATCTTCCCAAGATTGACTTACAACCATTCCCAACCTTTGTCTTGGAATTGCTTTAAATCATATGATATCATTTAGTTTCACGATATTGTTTCATATAAATATCACGCAGCTTTTTGAAACCACTACATAGTATTTGGTAGTAATAATTCTAATACCATTGATCCAAATTGGAGCACCTTTTCTTAGTATGGCGTTATCGATAATCGATAAACAGTATATCTTATCTTGAAAAATAGAATGCAAACAATATCGCAAAGGAGGCATTTGAAAAACTAAACCATACTAAAAGCCTAGAAAAATCCGGGAAGCGCCGGGAAGCGACCGGCCACTTCCAACCCAACTTTGAGAAGGCCGTAGCTAGCAACTTTTTACTATCTCCTCCCTCGTAACGAACATAACATTAGATAACTCCTGAAACCAACCACACCATCCATGATACAAGAAAGCTAAATTTTTTTAAAAAAACACGTACTTGATAGACGCTCCCGAGGGTTATGCAAAGCCTCACGAAGGAACTGATCGACCTGATTGATAGCATCCTCGGAAACCCTATCCAGAGTAGAAGAAGCCGAAGCGGAAAGGGAGGGAAAGGAAGCGGATGAAAAATGATAAGCAGGAGCAGCATCGGCAACAGAGTGGTCCAAGGATCTGGAATTCTTGCTAGAAGATGAAGAGGGGAGCATCAATCGGCTCATGGCCTCGTCCAAATCGGCGACCTCCCATGACTCCGGCGCTCCGAGATCCTCAACCGCAGAGCCCTCCATGGGGAGACGAAGGGAGGAGAACTCTAAAGTCCTGCCACGAAGCGAGACATGAAAGATCAGAGAATAAAGGCCCCTAAACAGGAGATCGAGATAGTAAGCGAAATTCTGGATCGGAATTGCATTTAGAGATTAGGGTTTGGAGTTTCGACCACCGTGACGGAGGCGGAAGAAGAAAATGAGAAGAGTCTAGAGAGAATTTGGCGATGGGGATGATTTCGATTTTTGATTTGACGATGAAAAGTTGAATGGTTTGAGACCGTGTCAAAGGGTTGCGTGCCTGCGACGCGCACGATATCCTCTCGAGGCTTTTTTTGGTTCGTGTGTGAAGTTGAAGTGTCTCTCAATTGTTGTTGGGCCTCTGGATCAAGAATCAAGTGTGTGATTTTTAGGGCTTCTTCATATTCTTTCCCGCATATAACTATGAGGCGGAGGAATTTGTACGGAGGAATTTGTACGGAGGACTTAAATATAGAGGTTTAAATGAAATTTGGTCTCACTTTTTAAAAATATACGAAAATTGTCCTTCTATTTATTTCATCATGTGTAAATTTACTACTTTAACCTTAAATTTCGTCTTATTCCATTTTCTTTATTTTTTTTTAATTTTTTTGTGTTTGAACTTACTGGGAAGGAGCTCTCTATGACTTTTCCAAACTTCGACGCAATCAACTCCGGTGAGCAAAGTAAAAGAAAGAGAGAGCGAGAGATAATAGTGATTGTGAGTGAGAAAAGAACGCGAGAGTGAGAGAGTTGGTAGCGTCGAAGTTTCGCTCTTATCACTCTCGCTTCCCTTCCTCACTCACAATCACTCTTATCTCTCTCGCTCTAGCTCTCTCTCACCAAAGTTGGTCACGCCGAATTTTGAAAAGTTACGATCAAAACTTTACAGGAAAAAGTGACAGAGAGTTAATTCATTCCTGTTAGTTCAAACTTACCCGGAAGGGAGCTCTCTGTCACTTGCTTCTTCCTCTCATTTTGATTCACGTTCCAACTTACATTTTTTATTCAAAAAAAAAAAAGATGGCGAGAAGAAAATTTCACTGGAAAAATGAAAAAATTGGGCGACAAACATAAATCTTCCAAAAGAAAAAGGAAAATCACCGGGAAAACCATGAATGGAAGAAATCTCCATGAATGAAAAAATAAAGGAAAAAAAAAAGAGAAGAAGAAAAGCAGAAAAAACAAAAAAATAAAAAACTGCAAAAAAAAAAGTAGAAGAAAGAAGGAAGAAGGGTTAAAGTGGTAAATTCACACAATGACGACATCAGCATAAGGCCAAATTTCGAGTGAGCCCCTAAATATGGGTCATCCATACAAATATCTTTTGAGGTGAAACCAAGTTTCAAAATACCGAGATTTCAATTTTATGGAAATATCGATATACATGCAAATTTTGAAAAAGTAAGACAATATATAACTATATAAGATGTATATTTTAAATGTTTTTGTAAATGTTGACGCAATAACAAATATTTAAAAAATAAATGAAAAATAGTTACAAAATAATATAAAATTTGGGTAATTATTTAAAATGACAAAACTGCTATAAATATTTTCAAAAGACACTGGTAGATGTATTTTAGTATTAGATAGTGATATTTTTCTATATTTTTAAATAAATTGGCTTATTTTGCTATATGAAAACAGCCCATAAAATTTAGGAATATTTTGAGGTAAATTTATGTGAAAATGAAAGTTCTTTATGGTTAAAAAAAAAAAAAGACTCACATCAATTCTATTTTGAGGTAAAATTATGTGAAAATTTAGTCATAAGTTTGAATGAGATTAAAAAAAAAAAAAAGACTCACATCAATTCTATTTTGAGGTGAAATTATGTGAAAATTTAGTGCATAAGTTTGAATGAGATTAAAAATAAAGAAAATATTTTAAATAACAAAACTATTAAAAATATTTATAAATAATAGCAAAATATCACAGTTTATTTGCGATAGACTACTATTTGTGTCTATCATGACACAGATAAACACAAATAGTAGTCTATCACGATACGTAAAATTTTGTTATATTTGTAAATATTCTTGTCCATCGCAGTCTTTTTTGTGTTTTTTTCAATCATTTTCTTTAAAAGTGCAAGTTTCATATTGAAAATAAAGTTAAAGTTTGGAGAAAAAATAGAAATGGAAAAAATAGCATGTTGAAAAAGTTTAATCCTCTGTCAGGATGACACTGCCGTATGAAATTATACAATTATATCTATAATCAATACCATCAACTTAAAAAAATTAAAATAATAATAAATAAATGAGCTAACGTAATTAAATAAAAAAAATCAAAATTTTCTCGAAAATGTGTGGAGAAATAAAATTTAAAAGAAAAATCTTAAAATTTTCCATCATAATTTTTCAAAATTTTCTTGAAATCTTGGACTTTCATCGAAACTAGGGAATTTCCCCCTACTGAAATTTGGAGATTTCAATGAACAATTTCCATCATGGGTGTAAATAAATTTTTAATAATATAGTAATAAGATACTATTTTTAAAACACAATATAAATCTTTTAAATTTTGTAGGGCTCCACAAATATAATATATACTTCTTATTGCCCCAAAATGAGTTTATTTCAATAGCAAATGATTTAATCTTTCACTTTAGAGATTAGAGATATTTGGTCTGACATTATTTATATATATATTTCTTTAAACGTTACCTATCTATTCACTTATATAATTGTCATCAAGGCTAAACACTTGAATCTCACAAATAACTTACAAATGTTGCTATTTATTTTCAAGTTGCAATTGTATTGGAATAATGATCAAATTGTGTTTTTAATTGGTTACAATTTCTCAACGTTTCTCTATAATCCACTGAAAACAAAATTCCAATTAAAAACAAATAAATATTTATCGCAAACTATTAGAGTTATTTTCAAATACAGAAAAATGAACTAAAATATTTACAAATATAGCAAATTTTATTATCTATCTAAGATATGTTGTGATAGACTACTTTCTGTGTTTATCTGCGACAAAATACTGTTTACGTTTATCATCTAAACACAGATAGTCCATCGCGGTCTATCACATATACACTGTGATACTTTTCTATTATTTATAAATATTTTCAACAGTTTTGTTATTTCAAATAGTTTTTCAAACTATTAAGCATTTGTTATATAAAATAATTATGGGAAGTACATAGAATTAATTAAGGTGATGCTTACTACTTTGTAATTAAAATTGTTGCAATCGTAATAAATTTTCTTTATTATTCATAATTCACAAAATATTATTAAGGGTTGTTTTCAAATATGAAAAAATGAAGTCAATTATGTACAAATATACCACAATTTCATTGTCTGTCTCTGATAGGCCGAGATAGATCGCGATAGACTATGATATTTTACTATTATTTGTAAATATTTTCAATAGTGCTTTCATTTAAAATAATTTCTATATTATTAACTTGATTTTTGTAAACATATTTAAATGGGTCTCACTTTTCATATTACTATTGATTGATTACGTCGTGACCTAATGTATTAGAAATATTTTATTTATTCTTCAAATAATACTTCCTAATTTCATAATAAAATTAATAATGTTAACATAATTTAATATCAAACAAATTATTTTTATTTTATTGAAAATTAATAAATAAATTACCTACATTGACATAGGTGATTTTATCAGATTTAAAACTACTTTTAAACATGTCTTTAGTAACATGTACTTTGAATATTGCAACAATTTAGTCTTTATTGGTGGAAAAAAACTATGTTATGAGATTTTTTACATAGTAACTCGATGAATTAATTAAATACTAAACATTACACAAAATTGAAAGTTGATAGACCTAATATATACTTTTTAGAGAAAAATATCAACATTGACCCTTAAACTTGTCAAATTGTATCTATTTTAATATTGAATTTTCAACTTCATTAAATTGTATATGTATTAATCAACTAAATAGTACAGAGCATCAAAATTTAAAAACGAAACTTGTCATGAAAAGAAAAACACACCCACACTCTCTAAGCGTATGATAGAACTCAACAATCTCTTTTGGTGAATGTTTACGAATCATGAAAGAAAAAACACTTTTGACCCAAGAGAGGATAATTAAAGCTATGAACTTTTAGAGTGACAAGAAGTCAAAATGCTTGGTTGCTTGATTGCTCTGCCATTTCCTCTAGTTCATAATGTCCCGTAATTCATGCCAACCAACAAAGGAATGGAGCCAATGATGAACTAACAACTTTTGTTTTTCTTTCTATCCATGTAATTTTTTTAAAAGATATTAGTGATTTTTTTTTTTTTTTTTGCACAATTTGATAAATACGGATAATAGAGTAGAACCTATGTAATAAAGGACTTCAAATATTGTTTCTCACAGAAAAAAAAAAAAAAAAACCCTCGAATTCTGATTTAGAGTTTTGATTGTTTTTCATTTTGACTCATATAAGCATGTTTAAATAAGGGTATTCAATCATTTTGTTTTGGAGTGATATTTTGGCATCAAATTGAGGTTCATAGCCACCACTATTAGAGTTAGCTTATTAAAAAAAAAATTAGATATTTAAAGCCTGAATTATTTATGCATAAGATCATTACACGTTGAGTATTGAATAACATTTGCAATGTTTTTTACACTCAAGAAGTCATGTGTCTTGTCACTTTGTAGTTCTTGACCTAGGATTGCATGTATTGTTTAAGAAAGTTTGATAAAGTTGCTTGTAGAGTATTTAAACATTGAACAAGAAACTCGTTCTTCTTACTTCATGGTCTTTGATCACAAGATAACTTTTTCCAACTCTCCAAGGTTTCAACAAACTATATGGTGGGAATCGAATTATCGACCTTTGAAATGGTAATTGATGTTGATCCATTCATTTGCTTGAATCGACATAAAAACCTAAAAGCTTATAGAAAAATGAGTACTTTTCCACTTATATATACATGAATGAGTAAATGATAACAAAAGAGAAGAGAAACCAAAGTTAATAAACATGATCAGTAGAAAGAGAGAAGAGGGAGCCACTCATGGTGAGTGTTCTTCTAGCCAAATTGTCGATAATTATAATCTACAAGCATGAGAAGCCACCTCATGAACAACTGAGTTATAACTGCGATTGACATGAAAGAACTCATAGATTGAACCACAATATTGCAACTCGTGAAGAGAGTTAATAAAAGGTTAAACCTATTCAACATATTTTATTTTAGTTATATTACATACTCTAAATTTAATGTTTTCGATTATTTTAACCTTTCATCTTAGGGATGTTTTTAAATATAGGAAAATGAATCAAAATATTTATAAATATAGCAAAATTTTACAGTCTAAATTAGACCACTATCTATCTTTATCAAATAGTTATCCATTGCTATCTATTGCAAATAAATAGTGATATTTTGCTATTATTTTCAATAGTTTTGTTAATTATTTAAAATACTTTTCCTTTTATCTCAAGTAATTTACCCTTATTAAACCTTTTATCTTAACTTGTCAAACCTTTTGGACAAATATATGAAAAGGAAAAAAAAGTGGGCATTGGTTGCTAGAATCAAGGGACAATAAAGTAGAAAAAGAAGCTTGGAGTTGCCCCACCTTCCGCCAGTCATGCATTAAAGGAAAGCACTGATCGTCAACAAAAAATGCAAATGCTCTCTCAAACATTGCCTTCACTGCACAAACCTTCTTCCCTTCTTCAATGGCGAAATCAAACCTTCAGTTTCTTCTCTTCATCTTCTTCATCTTCCTCTGTTTTTACTATGGAAACTCATCGCAGTTGGGTTCAGAGGACCACCAGTCCTGGCTGACTGAAGAAGACGACGAATTTCACATTGTTCAGAGCGGCGGCGATTCACAGAGTCGGTGCGATTTCTCCGATGGAAAATGGATTTTTGACCAATCTTATCCGTTGTACGACTCCTCTTGTCCGTATCTTAGCCCGGCCGTCACTTGTCAAAGGAATGGCCGGCCGGATTCTGACTACGAGAAGTGGAAATGGAAGCCAAACGGTTGCTCCATTCAAAGGTTCTTCACGTTAATCGAAAATAATTAACGTTTCTAAATTTTTTGTAGGAAGCACTTAACAATGAATTACTTTGGTTTTACACACCCACAGAGAGTGTTTTTGAAGTGCTTCGAGGAAAAAGAAGACGTTACAAAGCACTACAAGTTTCTTTGAGTTTTCTCTCTCTCTCTCTCTCTCTCTCTCTCTCTCTCTCTCTCTAGAGTAATCTTATGATGATTTTGAATGACAAATTGCTTTTAACCATGGGAAAAGTATAAAGTGAGGCAGTGTAATCGTGAAGTTTGAGGTTTATAATATGATTTCTAAGGTTTTTTTTTTTTTTCCATAACTCTTCACTCTGATTTACAGGTTTGATGCCTTGAATTTTCTCGGGAAAATGAGAAGGAAAAGGATAATGTTAGTGGGGGATTCTATAATGAGAAATCAATGGGAATCTCTCGTTTGCTTAGTGCAAGGAGTTGTACCAACGGGTAGAAAAATGGTGACGTATAATGGTCCTTCCATGGCTTTCCATGCTTTGGTGAGTGATATGAATGAATTGGTTCTTACAGTTAGCTTCTCTTTCTAAGCTCTTGAATTCTGCAATCAATTTTGGGTATTATAAATTCAATCATTTTGATTCTCTTGAACAGGATTTTGAGACTTCAATTGAGTTTTCATGGGCTCCACTTCTGGTTGAGCTGAACAAAGGAGCTGCAAACAAGAGAGTTCTGCATTTGGATAAGATTGAAAAGAATGCCAAGTATTGGACAGGAGTTGATATTCTTGTGTTTGATTCAGCTCACTGGTGGACTCACTCTCAACAATGGAGCTCGTAAGAGAATGAATACAAAGACTTCCCTTATAGATCATATTAGCCTTTTTAGTTAACATTCTCTGATTATCACTCAAATCTATTTTTGCATTTGTTGAAGTCTATGTCATATAATCAACAAACACTTCGATTTTGCGACGAAAAAGAAAACACGACCATTGTTATGTAACTGAGGTTTCTAATGAACTTTAATTTTTCAGGTGTTTCACAATTTTTTTTAATTTTTTTTAATTTTTAATTTATCTGACTTCTCAAGAAAGTTGCTAATATCTTGTGGAAGAAGGAAAATGTTAGCATTTGTATCGATATAGTTCAACTGTTGCTGTGATTTGGGATATACTATTTTGTTTAGTTTTTTAGCTTTTATTGTTGGTTTCAGATGGGATTACTACATGGAGGGCCAGACTATGTACAAATACATGAATCCAATGGTTGCATACGAGAAGGGACTTACCACATGGGCCAAATGGGTAGATTTGAACTTGAACCCCAAAAAAACTCGAGTAATTTTTCGAAGCATGTCTCCCAGACATAACAGGTAAAAGATCACATCCATTGTAAGTTTGTGCAAAATTTGAAGTTCATATATCTGTTTTGTGTTGTTTTTCCAGAGACAATGGTTGGAAATGCTATAACCAAAGGCAACCTTTAGCCTACTTCAGCCATCAGCACGTTCCGGGCCAGTTGCTCGTGCTTCAGGGAGTATTGAGAAGGATGAGATTTCCAGTATACCTTCAGGACATCACAACAATGTCTGCACTTCGAAGAGATGGCCACCCATCCGTGTACCGTAATGATATGAATCAAGAAGGGAAGCAGCACCAGGAAGGTTTATCCTCTGATTGTAGCCATTGGTGCCTTCCTGGTGTGCCTGACATTTGGAATGAGATGTTAAGTGCTTTACTCTAAGTTCAAACATTGCTGGAATAGCTCAACATGAAGTGATTATAGTCACTCTTCTACCAGCATAGGTTTTTTCATCTCTTGATCTCACTTCCCAGGTTTCTACAATTGTATTGTTAGCTATTGCTTAGTGTGTTCAGTGTTGTATTGCAAAATCATGTCCTGTGTCCCGAGGCAAGTGATATATGTTATAATCTAACTATTAAATGATATTTGTATAAACTTCTTAACTCTAGATAGGGTATCTTGAATGAATCAGTGTTTTTTAAAAGCTTAAGGCGTAATCAAGTTTCTACAATTATATTATTGGCTATTGCTTAGTGTGCGTGTGCGTGTGTGTGTGAGAGCGAGAGTGAGAGAGAGATAAAAACACTACAAAAAGAACAGAATTCCAAACTTTTGGATATAAATAATGTCATCGACACAAAGACTGGACAGTGGATTATCAAAATGCCCCGTCGAGGATATTGTATTTGACTTTTGTAACTTATAAGATGTAATAAAACAACATTAATTTGTAGCTTTGTCAATGGGGAGCATTCCTCATTGTCAGCTTAGCGAGCTCCTCGGGACTCAACCCGAAAGCCTTCTCCAAGAGCTCGACTTTGATCCCGGATCCGAAAACAACAGATGGAATTTTCATCAGTCCAGGATTTTGGCTGTCAAAACTCCCTATAATGGTTGCTGGAGTTTCTCCAACATTCATTTGGAAGTGAACTAAGCCTCTTGGAAACACCATAACCTCACCTTTCTCAATCACCTTAGCAAAAATCTGGTTATTAGTATCAACAAATCCAGAATATATCTTACCTTCAAGAACAACAGCAACTTCAGTTGCTCTAGGATGGAAATGTGGAACATTGACACCTCCAACGTCGAAATCCGCCCGAACAAGAGACATTCCGAGTGTGTTTAAACCCGGAAATACGTTTGAATTAACAGCTATGGATGAAAAACCAGATCCATTAAACTTTCCAGGAAACTTTATGCCAGAGAAAATGAAGTCTTCTACTTTAGCTAGGGAAGAATTCTTGCACGACGAATGAGAACTGCCTGCAGACATTCCGCTTGGCAAGCAGAAGTCGAATACTGGATCGGGATCCGATGCCAAGGTCAGAGATCCATGGAAGACGATGATGAAAAACAGAACCAAGATTTTTGAAAGCATGGTTTTGCAGAGACCCATTTGAGTTTACTTTGGGATATTTTGAGATGACTTTGGTAAAGGAATTGAGATATAGAAAAGAAAAATGTAACCAAATTGGCTGAAAAGTAGTGGGTTTTGGTAAATTTTAATTGCTATTTCTGTTTTCTTCTTTCAGAAGACTTTGCTTGGGAAAGAAGAGAGTGGATTAGCTAAGCCAAAATGATTGATTGTTTGGTTTGTTTGCTTTTGCTTCCCTTTTTTAACACTTTCTGGTGGAATTTTTTATTAATCTTAAGAGTCTTAACTTCTGTTCATGACTTCATTATGGGTTGGAGGTTAGGAAAGCAACCAGGATTAGAAACAGCAAAATTAACTCTTACAACTTACAATTAATAAAAAAAATTACAAGTTTTCGGGGGTTTTTTTTTTTTTTTTTTTTTTTTTTTTTTTTTTTTTCTTGTTTTTTTTTTTTTTTTTTTTTTTTTCTTGTTTTTTTTTTTTTTTTTTTTTTTTTCTTGTTTTTTTTTTTTTTTTTTTTTTTTTCTTGTTTTTTTTTTTTTTTTTTTTTTTTTCTTGTTTTTTTTTTTTTTTTTTTTTTTTTCTTGTTTTTTTTTTTTTTTTTTTTTTTTTCTTGTTTTTTTTTTTTTTTTTTTTTTTTTCTTGTTTTTTTTTTTTTTTTTTTTTTTTTCTTGTTTTTTTTTTTTTTTTTTTTTTTTTCTTGTTTTTTTTTTTTTTTTTTTTTTTTTCTTGTTTTTTTTTTTTTTTTTTTTTTTTTCTTGTTTTTTTTTTTTTTTTTTTTTTTTTCTTGTTTTTTTTTTTTTTTTTTTTTTTTTAATTTTTAGAATTTTAGAATTTTTAATTTTTTTCTTATAATTTTTAAATTGCACAAATAGTTTTTGTTCAACTCTTGTTTTTGACTGTTTAGACTCATCTCACCCCAGATTCGGCCCACCTCGATTCCAACTCCATTTTCAATTTCATTTTAAAATGCCAGGTTTATATGTATATTTATTGAATTTCATTCTATTTTAGTTCATCTATTATACTAAATCTTAAATTTAGTCTTTTAAATTTAATTTTTATTAAAATTGATTATATAATAACAATATTAAATTTATTATAAGAAAACATTATGCAAGTATATTGACAAAATTAAAAAAAAAAATTAATGACAATGACTCGTTTGTTTTTAAGAAGATAACAATAATTTAAGACAATTGACTATTTTTAAAATTTATCGAAAGTACAAAAACTAAATTTAGACATTTGAAAGTATATGAGAAATAAAATGAAATTCAAAATACGATATTTTTAACCAAAAAATTACTATTATTTACTTTTATAAAATATTCCACCTGATTTCACTTTCAAACTCTTCGCAAGAGTCGTGTTCAAAATTTAGGATTGTTTTCAAATATAACAAAATGAGCTAAAATATTACAAATATAAAAAAAATTCACTGTCTAGCAACGATAGACCACAATAGACTTCCATTGTTATGTGATAGAAGTTTATTGTAGTCTATCGCCGATAGATAGTGGATTTTTTAAAAAAATAAATGTAAAGATTTTTTTTTCAGTACAATGTAAATTAGATAAACTACACTAAATATCTTCTTGTGTATTAGCTAACTATATGCATTGTGATTATTTCCTGGTAATTACACTAGTTGGTATTTTTAACATTTATACAAATATGCTAGAATTTCAATTTCAACTGTTTTCAATCTTTCTGAATATATATATGTGTGTGTATATTTGGTAAGCTGCATTTTTACTATTTATTCCTCTAATCCACATCCCAACCCCAAGGAAAGTAAGTGCTGAATTATCTTTCCAATCTGTCTTCAGGGATCAAAGCCTCACTCCATGGTTATGGAAATTAATTGTTCTACAGTCTTTGACACAAAGCTTACATTGGGAAGAAGAAGACCAGCACGATACTCGTTAGGGTCGAACTCCGATCTAGTTAGAGTCCTCCGGTAGTTCTCGGTAGCGAATCTCGGGTGCCCCTTGGCAACTGCCACCTGAGATCATTAGAAAACATAAACAGGAGTAAATATCATCAGGTTTCAGCAACTCTTTTAAAACTCAACAGTGAGTGGAGGGCTATCAAGTTTATAGCTTTTAGCTAATTTCAACAGATTTACACTGAATGTTCAGGAACAAACTACCTTATTTTCTACATGGTTAGTCCAGATCATGTGCACGGCCAGAGTGAAGGGAGACAGATTGGCCCCCTCTCGGTTCATCTCAGGTATAAAAATTATATACAAAAGTTCCAACTTTTTATAACTTCTCTCTCTAATCTGCTCCCTCCAAAGTTTGAGAATTGGAAGATTATATGTACAAAAAGTTAGAAGGTAAAAGTTTCCCTCTTCCTATGGAAAATTTCTAGTATTGACAACCTCTTGCATTAAGAAAATAGAGAACATGGGAAGTTATAGAGTTTGATTCTCACTTGTTTATTTACTTACTTTGACTTACTTTTCCAGTCACAACGGTGAAAATTGAAGAGTATTTCTTGTTGAAAGGAAATCTAAACTAAACTCTTTTAAAAGTAATAAAAATTTAAATTCAAAAGATTGGCCAGAAAGACTATAACGTAACTTACACAATGTCCATTTCCCAACTCTGAGATCCAAAATTTCCATTCTTTCAGAATTTCCCCTTTAACATTAACCAGTATGTCATTCCAGCCAATATGACAAAACTCGACCTGCTCCAGCCCGGATGCCATTCCATTTCCAATAGCTTTCACATATGCTTCTTTGAGAGACCAGTATCTGCTTCACAACAGAACGGGTTAAGAACTCGATTTATTTTATTTTATTTTTGGGGGATGGGGATTGATTATTGAATCCATAACAAAATTCAAGGAAAGACCAGGCCTAAATGAAGAAAACTAAATCGAAATGCATTTATCTGAGAGCTAAACAACAAAGTGGGAGTTCAACCAAACCTGTAGAACTCAACCAAAGCACTGGAGCTGGAGCTAGCATTCATGATATTTTTCCATTCTAAACTTGAAAAGTAAGAAGAGAAGTTTTTAACAAATTCAATGGTATCCCCATTTTGGGGAGTGGTGTAAGAGACAACGTCCAACCCCACAAGACACAGAGGTTCTGATGCTATAACCACATAATCACCATGATGTGATACGTTGAAATTAAAATTGGGAAATTCTGACACAAGTTTATCACACTCCTGAAAAAAAAAAAAAAAAAAGGTATAAAATTTGGGTAATATTAGTCAACATGACTTTGATGTTGTAAAACAAGCAAACATCCATGGAAAATGACTGTTGAAAAAGAAACATGATGATGTTTATCATTGTTGGGTAAGTGAGAGGAATAAATTAAACATAGAAAGAAAAAGTAACTGCAGACCATCAGAATAGAAATAAACCTTTCAATAACCACATAGACTAACAAACAGGGGAAACCATCCACTCATGGAGCTATCAAATATAAAAACCCAAACCCATATACACCTAGCAAGTAACCAACTTATTTAGGTCCCGGTTGACCACCATTTAGCTTTTAGTTTATGTTTTTTGTAGAACAAGTTTAATTTTCAAAAACCAAAAACCAAAATTCAAATGGTTATCAAATGAGGTCTTAACGTTTAAATAGAAAAAGTACGAAGGACCCTTGTTCTTTAGAAGGATTTCTTTCCCTCTCTTTTTCCTTTCTTCTCCTTACACTAGAGAATACCTAACAATAGACAGCAAAAATCTAAACCATTTTAATTTTGCATGGATCATGCTCATAAAGAAAATAAGTGTAACTTGTTATTTTTATATTACAAGCATACCAGATATGGCTTGCCTTCCACTGTGCGCTTTATAATTATTTCGTCAAATGGGATTTTCAATAAATTATGCACGAGAGCATACTGAAGCAAACGACTCACAAGTGCACGCTTCCTGTCTTCCATCTTAAAAAATCTACGAACAAAGAAATACATTGAGGTCATCCACTACTATTATTTATAACTTATACTACTTACAAACTAAACTTTGATTGTTTATTGGAAAGATATTTGTAAGATCATTGCTAATGAGAAGACGGTCTTGCTCAAATGCTAAGAAAGAACAAAAAAATGCAAATAGGTTTAAATCCCATCAGCTAATATAGTTGGCCTGGTGGTCAATGGTCAATAAAAGCCAAAAAGAAAATAGTAAAGAACTTAAAAGAAGAAAGAATGTGTTCAAGTCATGGTGGCTAGTGACCACCTATCCAAAATTTAATTTCCAACAAACTTTCTTAGCAATCTAACATAGGAGGGTAAGGCGTAAAAATAGTCGAGGTGTATTGCATGCAACTGCTCCAAGCACCCACAAATATTAGAAAGAAAGTTCAAATCTGTCTTTAACTTTCAAAATGTTTACTTTGGTCGGACCATTTTGATCTTTACCTAACATGGGCATGATCTAAATCACATAGGTCGGAGGCAAGTAGTGAACACGTGAATATTAGTTGACATTTGACAACATTGAATAGCAATTACCAATCTAATCGTTTTTAAAAAGTTCAGACTAAAATACAAATTAAAAAAGCGTAGGAACTAAAATGGTACTAAAATATATATATTTTGAGAGTTCTTGAACAAAACGAGATTTGTACCTACATAACTACTACAAAATATTTATATTCACCACGAATTATGTCAAATGTTATGCAACAAACTACGCAAGAATTCCACAGCTGATCTCAGAAAGAGTATCAATTTCTATACCAAGATTCCGGAGAAACAAACAGAAATGAAATAACCAAGTGATCATATCGAAAACGCTCATGTCTCCTCATTCAAAATTTGCGTTTCCAGAATTCAAATTTCGATTACTATGAATTTTCTGAAGAAGCAAACACAAACATAAAAGAAAAAGAGGCAAGCATAAAACAGGAAAATTTGAATTGCAGAAGATAACCTAAGGATGGAGGACCGTTCATGGCGAGGGAGTAGAGTTAGGGCAGAGGAGAAGTCATGGGGAGAAGGATTCCACTCAGAAATGTCAACAGCCCATCTCTGAACGCCCCTCTCCATAGCTACCTTCTTACATAAGCTTCAAGCTTCTTACGGTTAGCCATGGCGGCCGTTTTCTCTCTATCTCTCTCTTTTCCTTCCCCTCCTCGGGGCATCCGCTGAGACACCCGCCAAAGCTGAACCGTTCATAATAGGCGTCGATGAATTTTTAAATTTTAAAAATTAATATTTTGATGAACTCCAGTATATTCATTTTTTTTTTTTCAAAAAAAGAATATATATACATAAATTTTGAAGTGTTTTAAGATCAAATGTCAAATCACATGATCTAGGATTATATTTGTAACTTATCTGGCTAAACTATAAATCCTTTTAATATAATGTATTTTTAGCAGAACCTAAAAATTAAAACATCTAATCTTTTTGTCAAGACAGGAGTGCATGCGTAAGGTAGGAGTGCATGTGTATGTCTCGGTTATTACGCTCGTGTTAGCTTCAAAATAATGTAATTACAAACATTCTTCTATTTAAAAATATTCATTAATTCTAATTTTATTTTTCTAAATACAAAATTTTAAGTTAAATTACAAGTTTGTTCTTAAATTGTTGAACTTTATTATTATTATTATTTTTTTTTTTTGTTTGAGGAACTTTAAAATTCACCTATTACTTCTATAAACTTGTAGCTTTGTGTTTAATAAATTTATAAAACATTAAAAATGTCAAATATGTTAATTGTTTTAATACTCATTTGCCATTTTCAATGAATATCTAAATGATATATGCATGCTGATCAAAATAATAATAATAAGAGATGTTTTCAAATATAGAAAAATGAACCAAAATATTTATAAATATAACAAAATTTTATTTTATTGTCTATATGTGTCCTTATCATTATAGACATAATTATTAATTATTGTGTCTCTATCGCGGTGTATCACAGGCTATCTGTAATATTTTGCTATTATTTGTAAATATTTAACAATTTTGTCATTTAAAATAATTTTTAATTTTGTCATTTAAAATAATTTTTCTAATAATAATATACGTATGGGTTCGTGTATAAGCAATTCTTTCTTCTTCCAAACAAGATAGAAAATCTAAAATTAATTTTCAAATGGAAGTACTTCAAAAATTATTTTTCAAATAATTTTTATTCGAACAAACATTTGAATTCTTAATTAAAATTTCAATATAAAACAATTTTTTATTTTATTTTTCAAATTTAAAAACTTATCCATAAGAAAGCAAGCAACCAAATATACAAACTAAAGAGTGAAAATAGTGTTTATAAGTTTATTTTTCAAAAATTTAAAACCTAGAGTGAAATAGTTTTTACACCTCAAAACCCTAACTCCACGCACAAATACCATTCCAATTGCTTCTTTGGTCGCAAGAAAAAAATTAGATATTTTTTTACTCAAATAACTTCAACAATCACATTCTTGAAACTCTAAGATATTCTACCAGGAGTTAAAAAATTTCCATTAGGTCGATAAACTCTAAGATATTCTACTAGGAGTTAAAAATTTTCCATATGTACTATCGACCTAAGAGATCAAAAACTATTTCAAATCCCTCCAATCTTAGATGTGGTTGTTCTAAAAAAGGATTCTGAGTAGGAGAATTTTTCACTAAAAATATTAAATCTGGAAGACATTTTACTCGTTGAAATGTTGAGCGTTCTTATAATTGCCACTTTACTATTCTTATTTTTTTTAAGGCAACAAGTATGGGAATGAAGACTTGAACCTCGACCTAAAACAAAAGTACATATTAGTTCATATTGAGCTATGTTCATTTTGGCTGGCAGAAACCATTCTTATTACTCAACCAAGTTATAAGGCAAGCATGACTGTTCTCATTACCAAGTCCTATAACAAAAGAAAGTCGTGGGAGAATTTTATTATCTCATAACTCATTAGCCAGTTTAATCTACAGTAATATACATACAAAATTAAGAAAAAACAAATAATTAGCGGGCTTCCTAAGAATATAAGTAGCCAATGTAGAAATATTCTTACAACTGTTTTGAGTTCTTGTCAGAGAACTCTCTTGGTTATTGTCCTTGCAATTCCAGCAAAATACACAACAAATCAGCAACTGAGTTCCGAGTTTTTAAAACAGTGTTCATTGCTCGAACTGCCTCATTTTTTGTTGGCTTCTGCACTGCCTGTTGTCATAAAGGACTCCCCACAGCCACATTGACCTTTGGAATTTGGATTGATAAAGATAAACTCAGATCTACCAAGAAGAGATAGGGAGAGAAAAAATAAGTTTCATTGGCCATTGAATATAGCAGTACAGGTGGTCAAAAAAGTTGAATTTGGATTTCTTTGAGCATCAAGAGTCTTGAGACTCAAGATAACCTGAATCTAATAAACTTATTTTTTTAGTTCAACAATGGCAGGGTGGAGGACCACAAAGGTAATTTGGGCCTTATCTACTAAAATTGAATCTAATAAACTTAACAGTTCTCTCTTAAGTGGTAATAACTATATACATGCAAATCAATAATGTGGTCCTTGCATGTTGCAAATACCTCCATCACTCTAGAAAATTGATTTACGAGCCAACACAGAATCGGGTTGGTTTACGGCTGATTAAAACCTCTTAAAAAATGTGGACTCTGGAATGACAAAGTAGCGTTTCTGAGGAGTCATTATAAGTGTGAAACAATAGGTCTACAACTTTACATACAGATGCAGACGCTTATCGTTGACATTTAAATATACACAAGCTTTTTTATGTCAGCCTGATTTTGTAACTAACAACTAACAAGCAGGATGGTTCACCGACATATGGATGGAAATAGAGCTGAAAACATAATATTGTAGGAAAGAGATTTCGCAAATACCTCAATTTGTCATCGACAAAGTCCATCTTTGTTCCTATTACGTGCATCAGAGCCTTTGGATCAATCAATATTTTCACATTTTGATCCTCAACCAGCTCATCAAACTTCCCTTTCTCATCTGAAGTATTTGAAAAAGGAAAGTGTTAAAATGAAATACTGCAATCTTGAAGTTGAAGTATTTCGAAAGATAGAGATCATAACTATAGTCAATTTATGCAAAAGAAAAATATTAATGATAATGTGATTATAAAACTGAAGTAATGCTGAGTTAGAAAATTTTCCAATCATGAGCAACTCCATAAGAAACTGAATTGTAAATACTGATAACCGAGAAGATAGCCATATTAAATAAACACAGGCAATAAAAAATCCCAAACCACAGTGTATAAAATCTTAAATTTCTGACCATCTAACATATTAATAACTATTCTCTCCAAGTTGACCCATGGAGGCTTGCTAACCCATTTATCAGAAATTGAATAGAAACAGCACTTTGGTCCAATAACATTCTAATTAACCGTAGCAGGAGAGAGATACAGAGGTTCCCAAGTACAATTTAATCGATGTCCATTCCTGCTATGTTCTCACAATAGTCAAAATACACCTAAAAGTAAATGGTACTTAATGGAAGCAAATGTTCGCCATAATTTTGGCTAGAACATGCATTTAGTCTGGGATTTGTGATATATCAATAACAAAATGATCCCTATGTAATTAGTTTGTGAAGTAAACCATCAAATCCAAACTTCCTGTCCCGTAACACCATTCTTTCATAACTAATTCTTTAAGATGGAGAATGATTTACAGACGGAAGTAGTTAAGTCAATTCTCCTCTCATATGTAGGTCCCCTGCAAGTTAGATCATCTCTAGTTTATCGACTTTCGCATTCAGGCATGTCAGTTTTAGCTTTCAGATTTGCTGTTGTTAAGGTTAGCAAGAACTCAACAGTTCATCTTCGAACAACTTACGTACCATACCCAGGCTGAATTCCGGTTATAACAATTACAGAATCATTTAACCTTCTAATTTTCCACGTCTAATCATCATAATAAATCCTCGGTCTTAAAATCCTAATTCTTGGTAATTGGAGCAGGAAACAGCTCAAAGATAAATAATTCATCTTCTAAAAGACTCCAGTTCCGAAACGTCTCGTCATAACTATTAGGTTATATCGCTCAAATACACCAAATACCTATTTATCTCGAATCAAATCCAAACAGCAATATCTGATTCAAAGAAAAGAGGATAGATAATCGAAAAATTTAATCACGTCCTTAAATTCAGACATAAAATGAGTAAAAAAGAAATGGCGTTCAATCTTTAAAAAGTTGAAATTCATTAGGTTATTACGAACCTGCGTAGTTGAGAGTATAGGATAAACCATTACAACCGCGCGCCTTGACGCCAAGGCGGAGGAATGGACGTTGGCGCTGTTCAAGAAGTTGTCGAATTCTAGCGGCGGCGGCCTCCGTCAGAGTAAGAATTTGGCGGCGAGCCGCTGGTCCGACCTTCTGAGAAGCTGCGGCGAAAAACGAAGACGAAGAAGCTGCCATTTTCTCTCCTCTTGCCGCCTAACAACCAATTTTCTCCTCTTCGCGAAAGTTCATTTACTCTCCAAATTTCCAATTACAACTTTCACACATATATATTTTTTTCGTGTGATTTCCGTTATATTGCCATTTGCTTGAATTACAATTGTCACCCTTTTGTTAATTTGAAATTAATTATTTTGAAACTATAGTTCTAATAATTGAATTTTCAATTTTAAAAATTAAATTCTCAAATTATAATAAATATTAGAATCAAACCTTCAAACTCTTGTAAGTGTGTGGTTAAATCTTTAATCCTTTTTAGTCGTATTCATATTAAATTATATTTATAAACTACATAAATAGTTCTAAATTAGATTGAATCTCAACCATTATTGACTAGTTTTTTTATTTTGACAATATATATAAAATGTGGTTTGGCCTAGAAATCGATAATAAGAATTTCTTTATAAAAATAATGTAATTCGAAAAAACAAAATTAAAAAAATAAGGTAGCTTCCAAACTAATTCTAAAAATAGGGTTCATAAATCGCATACGCCATATACGGTTTGCACAAAAATTAACCTGAATTTTTCTCTCTTTCTCGTATTTAGTAAAATCATTATCCCGTTTTTTGCGCATTGGATTGTGAGTTATGCACAATTTTGCTATTATCAAAAAATTTATCAATAAGCTATACATTCTAAATTTTGTATACTTCTTTTTTTTTAAGGATAAAATTTGGATAAGTACTGTTTTACAATATTATAATTCGTAATATATTGTGTTTTAACAAAAAAAATAAATAAGTCTATAGTAGAAGAGAAATATGAAAATTATTATATAAATAAAAAAAATATCAAACTATTTATAAATATAAAAACTTTTTAATGTCTATTGCAGACTATTGTTGATAGATAACAAATTTTTTATATATTTATAAATAGTTTGGCTCATTTTGCTATACTTAAAAAAAGTCCAATAAAATACTATGTTTATTAGAAAAAAAAAAAGTCATTTTAATGAAATTATGCATCATCATTAAAGAAGAAAAAAAAGGTTCGAGTAAATGTCATGAATATCCTTGGAAACTAAATGTCATGGTATCAAGTAAGATAAGCTACGATGTGCTTAAGCTGACTCAAATAAATCCATCAAATTTTAATTTTGTGTGTATTAAATTTTGAACATACTCAATATTTTTAAAAAAATCAAACAATAAAGGTAAATTTTGTTCCTAATACAATATATATATATATATATATATATATATATATATATATATATATATATATATATATATATATATATATATATATTTCAGAAAAAATTACACTTTTGATCTCTAAGACTTGAAATTTATTTCAAATTCATCCGAACTTTAAACTTTAAGAACTAAAAATGTAAATATGTTCTTTCTAAATTTTAAGAATTTATTAAAGAGTTGTTATCAAATATAGAAAAATAAACCAAAATATTTATAAATATAGCAAAATTTTATTAAAGAGTTGTTTTCAAATGTAGTAGTTTATTGTGAACTATTTTGTCTATCGGAGATAGACGATAATATTTTACTATTATTTATAATTATTTTTAATAATTTTATCATTTAAAATAAATTTTCTTTATTAAACACGAATATAAAATAACTAAACTTGTAATTTAAATTAAAAAGTATTGTTTGCTTGATCCAAGAAATGGAGGTCGGAATACAATTTAAAAATAAAATCTAATTACTGATAACATGTAGATAAATCTGATTAAAATACTTTGACATCTACGACACAGTTTTTTTAATAATAAAATATATAAATAGAAAGTAATAATAATAAAGAAAAAAACAAATCTAATTAAAAAAATACTTTGACATCTACGACACAGTTTTTTTAATAATAAAATATATAAACAGAAAGTAATAATAATAAAGAAAAAAACAAAAAACCGTCGCCTGAGAGATTCGAACTCTCGCGGGGAAACCCCATGTACTTAGCAGGCACACGCCTTAACCACTCGGCCAAAGCGACTGCTTTTGGAATTCGTTACTAATATTACCAATTTCAATAATCGAGCTTCTCTTATTGACTAATTCATCTAAATATAACTCTCTCCATCTGAAAAGCTTTTAAGTCCTTCGATTCGGTCGTTGATTCAATTCAAATTCGGAGCTTACTTCTTTGTAATATACTAATATATGCTAAAAACTAAGAGTACATTATAAGTATAATTTTTTGATTGTTAAAACTATTTTTGTCATGTAAAAAAACATTATCTTTATCGTGGGGTAGAGCAGTTTCGTAGCTCACAGGACTCGCAATAGTACAATTCTATCAGTTCGAGTCTAGGTCTATAAGTGGGTCGACCTTTGAGCCATTTTCCAAACCTATGTTGCCTAAGCATAGGAAGAAATTACCAAACATCTAGCATTCTCTCACGCTTGACACCAATGAGTTATTTTTTTTCTTTCCAAAGGGACCATTTCATTTTTTAAGTTGGTCTGGTCTATTGCTCTTTCCTTGTGCCTATTTTGCCATTAAAGGTTGATTTATAAGTACAATCTTCGTAACTTTATGGTATATTATGGATTAGCAAGTTCCTATTTCGAAGGACACAACTTTTTAACTGCCGAAACATGTCTTAATAAAATAAAATTAAAAAAAAAAACTATTTTATTGACATGAAAATTGTGTTTCATAGTGTAAAACATAGATTAAATAAATTTAGATCAATTAAAGATGTTGTTGAGTGTGATTTTGGATTATCTGAATTCAGAAAAAAGAAGATGAGGCTTTTGCTATGCCACCAGAATGGACAAAAATCATTCCTTAAAGAGAAATTAGTGATTCAGTGCTTTCAAGGCAAAAGAAAAAAGTGCGAATCCCTAAGTTCCATGAAATTATGTACTTCGTTCACATAGAGAACAAAACAAATACCACGGTTGCTTTAAATAGATTAACGGCAGTTAAGCAAGTTAACACGCCACATGAGTTACAACTTACAAGCATAGAAGACTCATAATCACATAAAATTATACCTCTGCCTCTCCTCATGGCCTACCTACAAATCCTTAAATAAATAAACTTCTGAATTCCCCATTTGCAAGTTGGCATAGCTGATTGTAAGATTGAGTATCTGAAAGAGAGGGAGAGAAAAAAAAAAAAAAAGTAAATTTTAAAGTATATTACAAATTTACTACATGAACCTTTAAAAGTGTCTAACAAGTCTCTAAACTTTCAATTTTTAATTTCATAGGTTCTAAATTTGTGAGCCAATTGGTTTTTAGATAGAACTTCATGTTTATCTAATACCACTTCTACAATGGTTGAACTAATAAAAGATATCAATTTAAATTTTATGTCTAATGTAACTCTAAACTATCGGTTGGGAGAGCAAACCAAAAAGCTCAGCTTTGCGAAAAGGACTAATCTTCCATACTACTCCTTATTCTCGCTCTATAAAAGAAGTTGCAGTAAATGCAAAGGAGTAAGCCACTAATGTCGTGGCAAAGATAATTTTGAAAGTTCAAGGAGTATTTTTAAAAGAGAGAGAGTTTCAATTTTAAAACTGAATACAAAACAAGTCATTTAATCTAACATTCGTGAGGGGTAAGAGAAAAGATAGATCATGTCAAGACCAAATGGCATTTGCTGAGCTATGGAATCCATAGGCAACAGTGAGATATTATCAAAGGCATAATGATGATAACAGAAAGAAATGGTTATAGTACATACCAAAAGTGGTTCCAAAATCGGTCCAATGTTCAACATTGATGTTCTTGTTGTCCTCAGCAATACCAACCACCTCTACAAAGTTCATGAGAGGGACTGTAGGCAAGCCATGAACAGTCAATTGTTGTTCATCCGTAGATTTTCCTGTTACGATTCCACCATTACTTTGGATAACTTGAACCACTGCTCGAATCCTTCTTCCACGATGCATGCTCAATAACTCACCATTAACAAGAACTGCAGGGTTTGACGAATCCATATCCTGAAAAGACCAACCACGACGAATGACATGATGTTTGGGATTAAACAGTTAATGTGATAAGATCATTGCAGTGTAATATTCAAAGAAAACTAAAGTGACTGGAAATATGATAACAAAAATCATGTGAATGTCTAGGCACAAATTGAATAAATCTAGGAAAATATCAGTCTGTACTTCTAAATTTTAGGTTGTATCAGTAAAACCTCAAACTAATAATTGTATCAATTTAAAGCCATATATTAGTAATCTATAGCTATTTTCACTTGATTCCATTTCAAACCAGCTCTAACATCACCTAAATAATATCATTCTTATCCGATTATCCCAACATCGTACCAAAGTAGCAAGATAAGTTATTACGTAATACTTTCTAAATAAGTATTAAAAAAAAGGGAAGACAAAAAGATGAAAGATCATTTAGATTTAAAGAAAAGTCTTATGCAGGTATGAAAATTGTGTATTAACAGTTTTAATACTAATTCTAATATGAAAAGTCTAAATTGATTCACTGTTCAAATTTTAAAGTTTAGATAGATAAAATTATTAGTTTGGGTTTGAATTGATACAGCCCGAATGTTTAGATTATAATTTATGAATCCATAACGATAGCACTCCTACATGCAAGGGAGAAAACGAAAACGAAAACGTTTGAAAGCAAATTAAGAACTCTACTCTGCATAAGAAAAATGCCTCTCACCAAATATACTTTGTCTTCTAGTCTCAATGATAAACCATCAGAAACAAACAACTTAATGCAGCTATAACATTTAGCACAACAAACAATTGAGATCATGACCTAGTAACTCTGTTCAAGTTGAGAATAGCAGAATCGTACAAGAAGCGAAGAATAAAAGCAGAAATCGATAGCATAAGTGCAGAAACTGAATCCAACTTTTAAAGAAACGAACACAGAAAGGCTTGTCGGCAAAGGAATTTTAATTTCCATGGCTAATATGTCGAACAGAACATACAACTACAACGAGACCAGAAATCAATTGCAATGCTCTGGGCAAAGAAGATTACAATCTATCAAATTAGTAAAATAATTTCGATTCATATAACTGCAGAACGAAAGACTTCGATCAATTTCACAAAATATCATCACAGCCTATGGTTATGGAGGAAATCATCAAAACAACTACCTACATACAATAGAACTAAGTAGCAGAAAGCCTCAAACCCTAAATCTGCTGGCACAGAACGAGTTCAAACGCGTACCTGTGAGACTATGGTTCTTCCGCGCGGGATACAGAGAGATGGAGAGAGGGAGAGCGGCAGAGAGAGAGCTCGGAGTAAGATTGAGAATTTCAAGTGACGAACTACGAAGACGCGGGAATTTGTCGGCGGTTTTTGACCGAGGAGACATTTTGGCGGGAACGAGATGAAAGGGAATTTTGGGCCGATGTGATAATGTTGTTCCTGACAAACTTATTTGTGGGAAAAAATTGAGAAACAACACAATTTTGTTTTTTTCTATTTCTGTCTCTATTTTTATACTTTTGAAGAATCTATTTTTTTTTCATTACATTTCTTTATTTTTATTTTTATTTTTATTTTTCTTTATTAATATTGTTATTTACAAAAATAATTCTTCTATATTTATACAAGAAACAAAAAGTAGTTATCAAACAAATTTATATTTTTGTTTCTTGTTCTAAAGAAAGAATAGACAAAAAATAAAAAAACAGAAAACGAGAAACATGAAATGAGAACGTTATCAAACGGACCATTTGTTATTTATCCTGATTCGAAATAAGCCTTTATTTAACGGATAAGTAGGCTTCGTACAAGTTTGGAAATTATTTTGAAATTATAAAAATTACAATTGCTCGTGTTCAAAACAACTCTTAAATATATTATTAATTACTTAAAATCTATTTAATATTTAATTTTATATTTTCATATGTAATTTTTATATTATCAAAATTAATTTTAAATTATTAAAAACAAATTTTTTTAGTGAGATTTACGAACTGTCACTCTCAAATATTGTTATTGTCCAAATCAATTTCAGTATCATTTATCATTTATGTTTTTATGAGAAATCATTTATAAAGTTGTTAGCGTTGTAACAGTCATATAAAAAAATTGATTATTAAAAACTTCAACTTGTTCAAACACAGTTGAGGGAACCCAACGGGGCAAACAAGAGACCGGACCAACAACTTCTTCCAGACAGACACGAAATCCCTATGACTAGTTGCAGCCTGAGCGAGACAATGAGCAGCACCGTTACAATTTACAAAACTGGTTGATCAAAGCCATCAACCTCACCCAACTTCTAATCGACCAACCCGATTAATTCTCATTTAAATGATTAAATCACTAATTTCGATCAAAGTTTTGAACAAGTTTATGCTTGATCAATGCACAAATTAGTGTAAATTAGTCCTTGAATAGCTTTGTCAATGCTCACAAATTTTACTCTCATCACTTTGGTACCCTACATATGTTTTAAACGTTAAAAAATACTCTTATCTATAAATTTTGATTTATAACAATTTAGTCCCTGAACTTTAATATATGACAATTTAGTCCTTTATTTTCAAATTCGTGACAATGTAATCCCTAATATTAAAAAAACTCATCAAAATTAGATGTCAATTTTTATTATTTTATGATGTAGACTTTGTATTATTTTATAAAAATATCGAATCTCTAATTAGTTTATCAGTTTATTATACAAGGAATCTTATTAAATCTTAACCCTAATTTCTATAATAAGGACTAAATCGTTAAAAATTTTAAAATACTTAAATTGTTACATGGTAAAGTTCAAGAATTAAATTGTTACGAAAATGAAAGTACATGAACTAAATCGTTACAAACTAAAATTCAATGACTAAATTGTTACTTTCATAATAGTTTATAATAGTTTAGGGACTAAATTTGACTTTTAAACTATTTTATAATTCATTTGAAAATACAAATTCTAAAAACAGGCATTAATTTAACATAACCAATGGGTCAAATTGGTATTAACCAGCGGTGCAATGGTAATTGAAAATTTTATGGAATTTACATTCTATTAGGTAAGGATCACATTAAGCTCCTTAGTCCTTGATAGTAGAAAGGGAGAAAATGATCTTCTGGGGACTAAAAGTTTGATACATTTCATAGGATCAGCTAACATTGTTGAAGGAGCAAATTGCAATAGAATGGAGAATTATGCTATACACCATTTGCAAAGAAGCTCCCACCCAAAAAAAGGGTAAAAAAAATGAAAATAAAAAAGAATAATTTTGTTGATTAGTCTCTCCAGACTGGTATAATTCCTTGTGCAGCTAGACGCTTCTCAATCCAGAAAACTACAAGCTTTGCTGTAACTTTCTTCTCATCGACAAGAAAGGGTTCAACGGAGCTTCCTCCATTGCCATACGAAGACAGTGAAAACCCTTTTGGACCTGTTCGTGATTCAACCATTGAAGAGTCTCAAACATCAAGCTTAGATGTTTTTTCCGTTTACCAACAATACCTATTTTATTTTACAAGTTGCAATATTACCTTTGACCTTTTATAAATGTGTAAGACCCTTAGTTTGTTTTGATCATAGTAGGAATATTAATATGATTAGTGTAGTAGTAAGGGGTATTTTAGTAATTAGACGTTAAGTTTGTTAGATCTTTTGGGTTATAAATAGTAGGTGAGAGTGAAGAATTTTGGGTGGGACTACCTTTTGGGAATTTGGAAGAGACTAGCCTCTCGGCTAGGTTATCTTGTTACTTTTCTTATGATATTATAACATATTTACATATATTTCCATATTTGATTGTTCTTGAGTGTGTCTTGTTGGGAGGTATCCTAACAAATGTTGCCAAACTACTGTTTAGAATAGATATCGGTTAGAATTTTATATGGGAATCAGAACCTAGAATAGGCATGGTGTTCAAATCCTAATTTTGTCCTAATTTCTATTCAACGTCATTGCTCACTACAATGTTCTAGGCCCCAATTTTCGTCTAACGTTCTAATGGATTTTTATTCCAAAAGTAGTTTTAAAATATTTATGAAAGGTCAATGGCAGCATGACATATTTTAAAATAATATGAGTACTTTAAAGCTCAAGGTACTTTTGTAATTTACATTATCCAAGAATTTAAGTACCTGTGAGGCCATTGGGGAAGAAAGCCCAAAATGAGTAGGGAACTCCATTTTTCAAGAATGAACCATCCAACTGCCATTGTCAATCCAAATTCAATGAGCCCAAGTTAAGAGTTGATTAGTGAAAGAGAAATGAGCATAGTAGAAACTAACTCTGTCGTCTTGGAACGATAATTCAATATTGGAGACATCGGCTTGTGCTTCAAGAATGGCTTTCAGCGAAGGTATGACATCTTCCTCCATCAACTCAGGCAGTGGCTTCACTGGCGCTTTTGCTGGCGGTCTGGCCTTTGCTGGGGCTTCCTTCGGAACTGTCTTTATCTCCTTTGGCTCAGCAGCAACTGATAGAAAAGACTTCCATTTCAGCAGATGCCATAAATTGAGTATTAATAAACACAGCAGAAAGAAACAAATGAACCAAAGCCTGACCCTTTTCATTTGGAAGAGAAAAAAGATAAACAAAAATTATAGGAATCAACTAAGAAGCACAGACACTTTAGTTTCGTTGGTGTATTGGTGTCTAACACATGTTAGATGCTTGGACACTCATGGTACTTGTTGGATATGTATTTGATACTTGTTAGCACAATACACAAATTAAATGCAGGTCCAACATTTGTTAGACATGTTAAAAACTCGTGAAGTCTAAACAAACACCTAATAATATAGGACAAAAAAAATTTGAGAAATATATCAAACTCATTTTTCTGGCATATAAAAGTATAAAGTTATAGTCGTTGAATTTCCTTCCGTCAATCTTTCAGCGGTACTTTGAAAAACTGGCCAGCAACTAACCTGTTGGAGTAGATGATTCCTGCAAAGTAGAGCAGCATATGACTCTGCGTTCAGCTGCAAGCTTATGTACCACCTGCACAAGTCAACTTAAGTTATATCTACTCTTTTTGTTAACTAAAATTATAAAATGAAGAGCGGGATATATCCGTAGAGACGAATTGAGACGACAGATTCCAACTATAATCATAAATGCTAGGTGATATGATACTATCACTCCACTGTTTTAGTAGATTTTGGTATACTGACTATGCCTTTTCGTTTTCTTTAAGTGATTGAACTCATACGTTCTTTCTGGTATTGCAGGAATACAACAAGATCATGAATGGAAGAAAAACTTATATTTCTAGAAACAATTCAAAGAAAAAGATACCTAAGGCAGAAATTATGGCTCAACCATTCTGATGTCCTTTGCCACAACTACTATCATATCACCGACTTAAGCAAAGTGGTTATGAACTTATACGTGCCTCATACCTTAGGTTTAAATCCTCTTTTCTATATTTATAATGTAATTCATAATCTATATACATATAGAGTATAAACCATGACTCTACCCCCAATTGAAACAGGAGAAAAGATAAAGAAATAATTCAACACTGTCAAGAATTATTGATAATTTAATTTATTTTCCATAATCCCTCAACTTTAATTTTTGGGTTAGCAATATATCCTAAGTTCAAACCCGTATGAAGTCGTTTCCTCTACAGCTATATTGATAACTATCCGTTACTTATTGTGCTAATTTTCATATTAAGAATAATAAATTAATAATTAAATTTATCATAACCCAATCAGTTTAAGCTTTGGTGTTCAGTAATGATATAACAAATTCAGTCCCTGAAACAGTTCAAGTACAGTTTAAGCTTCTGTTAACTGCTTTATTTTGGCATTACAATTCCAAATCATGTAATATTATAGTTTTGCAAACCAAAACTACCTAACATGACACGATTCTATGGAGAAACTTTAAGCTTCAATTTCCTCTTTTCTTCTTCTATTACTCGAGCACCTCACAGCTAGTTACAACCGGAAGAACAAAACCAAGTAAAATCAACCAAAACAATAATACGAAACCCGAAAAAGGATAACTAAAATTGTAGGTCTATTCATAAGAGAACCAAAACAAGAATAAATTGACAAGAACAACATGGAATCGGAATCGGAATCAGTATGAGAACAAAGGGACGAATCGCACCGTGTGAACGGAGAAAACTGGGGAAGGTTTAGAATTGTGAGGAAAGTAAGTAGCAGTTGAAACTCCAATTCCGCGTCCTCCTTTGAGAATCATTGCCATCTGAAACTGAATCGAGGAGAGGGATAGCGAAGAAATTTAGGGTAGAGTTTTGATAGTGAAGATTAAAGGAAAATCGTTGGTGTAAGGAAGCTGACAACAATGGCGAAGAGAATGCTTCTCATTCTGCGTTACAACTTACAAGGACGAAGCGCACGGAGTTTTGTGATCCACACACACTAATCCAAACAATTTCTGCCACTGCTTTTATTATTATTATTATTATTATTATTTCCTACCCTTTTTCATTTTTAGTTTGATATAAAATTTTACAAAATATTAATTTACCCTTCTAAAGGTCAAACCTCTCTTGAGTTGTATCAATAAAATTTGTAAGATCGTGTTTCATTACTATTTTATTTTTTATTTTTAAAAATTAATCTACTATTTTTACTTTTAAATTTTTTCTTTTGTTGTCTAGTTTTTACTAATAATTTAAAAAACCAAGCTAAATTTTGAAAACTAAAAAAATTAGCTTTTAAAATTTGTTTTTATTTTTGGAATTTGACTAAGAATTCAACTATTGTATTTAAGAAAAATACAAATTATTGTGAGAAACGTAAATAAAATAGGCTTTAAGTTTCAAGAGATGAAATATCTACCAAATGTGCCCTAAATTTGTTAATTTTCATAAGTAAATCAATTTAGACTATTTGTCGCAATAACCTAAAATAATTTATGCATCAATTCTCATACACGTGTACATTTTTCCTTATGTCATTTTTACAACATGAATGATTGGAGTTAAACATTGACAATTTTTAAAAGAAATTCTAGCTAAGTTTAAATTGATATAGAAAAAAATTATCTTTTTAGTCTTAGAATTTTGAATAATGTGTGCGTTTGTGAATAAATTTTGAAAATGTACCTTTCTGAATAATATATGCATTTGATCATTAAGTTTTCAAAAATTACCTTTTTAGTCTCTAAATTTTGTAAAATATGTTTAAGTAGTCCTTGAGGTATTTTTTTTTTCTTAATTTTAAAGTTATTATATGATATTTAAATTAGAAATTGTAATTCTTATAAATTATTTTTGTAATTTAAAATAAAATAAAAAATTGAGGGACCTCAAACTTATTTTAAAAAATTGGGGAACGAGAAATGTATATTTTCAAGACTTATGGACCAAATCAACCTATTTCTTAAATACTTTGGGATTACAAGGGCATACTTTTGAAAGCCTAGGGATCAAACCCGCTTATTCTTTAAAACTCGAGAATCAAAAAGATAATTTTTCTATTGATTTATTTGTGAAAATTTGGAAGTTTAGTTGATCCAATTATAAGACTCGCACAATATCATTTACATATATTATAGAAAAATCACTTCCACCATTTATTTCGTCTCAAAAGATATCGTCAATGTCATTTCACAATCAATTTTTACTCATAAGTTATAAAGTCAATCTACGTGAATGACGTTGTAAATGATACATAAATCGGTTTAATATTTGCCAATAATGGTGTTAATTTCAATCTTATCTTCGCATATATACTGTTCCCGGATAATTCTGGGGAAATTTTCAAAATTTGAGAATAAAATGAAACTTTATTTTTCAGAAAAAGAAAAATAAAACTTTTTTTCTAAAGCCAATAACTAATAAGCATAATATTGAAACATGCGCCGAATTAGTTGAAGGGTGTTTTTGTAATTTAACTTGAAAATTTCACCACGAACCAAAGGAAGCTAGTTTATTATAGTAAAAGTCAAAAGCAAATACTTTAACTTAAAGTAGTCAAAAGTAAGAATCTATGTACAAACCAGCTAAAAAGAAAAATTACTTTTTGAGTACTCAACTTTTAACATTATTTTGTCTTTAAATTTAAACATGTACATTTTTAATCCTCAAATTTATTCGTTCATTTGGTTCCTATATTTCTAAAATATACATTTTTAGTCTCTAAGTTTCTTAAAATAAATTTAAGATATTTCTCAAATCATTTTTATTGTTATTTTAAATAATTATATGACATTTTAAATTAGAAGAATAATTTTTAAAGACCAACTCCTCTCCATTTTTTTTAATTTAAATATTATATAATTATTTTTAAAAAAATCAAAGAAAAAATACTTAAAGGACCTTTTAATCCTATTTTTAAAAATTCAAAAAATATATTTTAAAAATTTAGACACCAAATAGATCTATATTTATAAACTTGAAGATTAAAAAGTATATTTTTAAAATTCAAGGACCAAATATACATGTTATTCGAAACACGATGATTGAAAAGGTAATTTTCCAAAAAAATAAATGATAATAGTCTGTTAAAATAAAAGTCAAAAGCAGATTCATTTGGACTTTGAGAAATTAGATATATTATATAATTATGTCCTTTATTCAAATTTAATAATTAAACAATAATTTCAATGGATAAACGAATCACGAAACTCATTTGTTTAAAATGAATGGCAAAAAAAAGTCAAAGAAGAAAAACTCAAAGTCCGACATTTTCAGGTGATGTAAGAGCATATAAAAAAGTCAACTTCTTGCAAACACTCCAAGGGGCGATAGATAAGACCAATAAAATCCTTCATCATCAATAATATAATTGAATGACATAAAATAAGACTAAAAATCATTCTTCTACTGAATGACATCAAATGGGACGAAAAGTCCTTCCGATATATAAAAAAAAAAAAAAAATGGAAAACTATTATAAATAAAAAATATTAAATTATTTAGAAATAAGGCTTCTATTGCTTAAATTTTTTATATATTTATAAACCATTTTTATCCATTTTATTATATTTATAAATAGTCTTAAAAAAGAAAAATAAATAAATAAATAAACCTTCTTCAGTTTAATGAAAAAATAAGACCAGAAACCCTTCTTCTTCAATTAAAGGGCATAAAATAAGACCAAAAATCCTTCTTCTTTACATAATAAATGTGTTCCACCAACTAACACACAGTGAACAATAGAGGGAAAAAAAAAAATGGGAAGAAGAAGAACAGAGATGGCACTGATTTTAATGTTACTTTATTCATCTATGGTGGCTTCCCTTGCTTACAAACCACAACTCTTCACAACAGGTCATTTCCCCTCTCCCCTCTCTCTTCTTCCACTTTTCTATTTACTTTGCCTAATTATATCATAGGTATTAGGTTTACTATTATTCCCTTTAGTTTTTCTTGATATTTTTGGAGCTAATATTTTGTCTAGTCTCTAAATTTTAGAATCTATGTTTTATGCATCTTTAAACTATCAATTTTGTGTTTAATCGTTCTAAATTTTTTGATTGTGTCTAACAAATCGATCACTGGTTTATATTATAATTTCTAAAATTATATTGCAGTAAGAATACAAAACACTAGATTCAAATTTTATGATCTAATAGATCTGTTGATTTTTAATGTGAATATCTTACAATCTATTGACACAACAATATTAAAACTTTTTAAAGTTTTGTAGACCTATTCGATTAGAAAATTAACATTTAAATGATGTATTAGACACTTTTTTGTATGTTAACCTTAATTTTTTAAATTAATATATTCATTTACCTAAAATGATTGCAATTAAGTCGGTTCATTATAAAACAAAAGACTGCTAAATTTTGCTAACAAAAATTTGATGTGCCACTATTTACAACACCTATGGTAAATTGTTTAGTGTATAATTAAAAAATGATTTCTTTTCCTAAAATAAAATAAACACAACATCTTTCTTGACAGGATAATATTACAATTGAACATTAGTTTTCTTTTCATTTATGCATGTTGATGCTCTTTATAGTTTATACAAACCCAACAAGAATATATAAAAGTATTGATTAAATAATTTGAGAAGATATTTTACACCATGGTCGTAGTATATATTCTCTTATTAAATTTTGAAGCTTCAAAATAATAATTTAGAGAGATAAGAGAATGGAGGACTAATAGTGTTTCTAGTACACCTTAAATGACTTTCCTCTCTTGGTTATATAGAAAAACAATCCCCTAAAAGTCACTTAGTTAATTAATTCGACCGCTATAAACTTAATCTAACAATTACAAATAATTTTATTGGTTGATCCAAGCACATGTACAATTGGCCTAATAGGCAAATACTTGGGCATAGTTTGCCCATCACATATGGTTGACCTTCATGCCTTCTTTAAACCATGGATTTAAATATTGTTGTCAATATCGGTATCCATATTTCAATTTTACAGATATATCGATATCAACAAATAAATATTTCTGTAAGTCACACGAAATTTATAAAATTTATTCAGATTAATAATTAAGTTGTTTTACTCTCAAATTAAGTTATAAATTTTGTTATTAATATTTCTGTTCATACTGAACTAAATAGATGGCATTTTTTGTGTTTTACGAACATTTATAAAAGATGTTGGAGATATCCATGAATGTTTAATATCGATGTCAAACCCTTCGATTTACAAATATATCGACAAGTCGACGGATATCTTCATCCTTGCTTTAAACTTCCAAGATCAACCTTCATGGGTATTTATTGATTTCTTTAGCTCTTATGGTTGATCCTAAGGGTCAGTGTCCATACTTAGCCAAATAACTCACTTCTCTCAAAGTGACTCATTGGTTCATCCTTATAAGGCCATACACTTCAACTATATGGTTTACCCATAACAGATGTACTATGTATGTATGTATAGCAGATAATGGTAGACACCAAGAAAGTGAGCATATGGGAAAACATGGTACCAGATACAATATAAGTACAATAATACCTCATGAGGGTCGACATGGAGATGCAAATGTGATCCCAATACACATAGCTCTCGCAGGTGGAGGCGCAGGCAGAGGCGGAGGCGGAGGAGCAAGAGGCAGCAGCCACGGAGGAGGAGGTGACAGTGGCACAGGAAATCGGCATCAAAACTACATAAGGTCTATAGTAGGTGGAATTTCCATATCAATTGCATATTTGTGTGCACTCATTTGATATGAAAACATATCAAAAGAAAAAAAAAAAACATCAATAAGATTGTGAAAGTGTGGTTTTATATTTTGGATAAAAACAATCAAAATAATGTGATGTTTGTCTGATTGAGTTATGATATGTATGTAAATTTGATAAGTGTTTGAATTGTACAGATTTGATAAGTCGACTTTGTTCAACTTGTGTTTTGATTTTGTTAAGTGGAATTTGTTAATTTTGCGTTTGAATTTTATTTTGTTAGAAGTGTATTTCGTTGGTAAATTCGAATTGCGGAGAAAGCGGAATCAAAGAAGAAAGCGAATTCCGGCTCTTTACTAGGATTGGAACAAGCGAGGAACGAGTGACCACAAGCTCCGCTTAAGCGCTCGACATGCAATTAGCTCAAAACATGTTCATCATGTGGCCGAGCGAAGCGCGTAATAAATAAAAAATAACTTATATATCGGTTATTTAACTAGAGCAATAAAAATTATATATTATTGTTATTATTAGAGATGTTTTCAAATATAGCAAAATAAAACAAACTATTAACAAATATACCATAAAATATTCCTATATTTGTAAATAGTTTGATATTTTTCTATTTATAATAATTTTGAATAATTATTATAAGAATAAATAAAATATTTCTTATACATTTGTTCACCCAATTCTTTTCGAATAATTATTTTATATAATAAATATTTGATTGTTAATAAAAAAAAACATTTTTGGAGTATTTATAGAAGTGTGTATAAATGTATAAATTATTGTATATAAATATATCCAACATGAAATGAGGCATAGAAAATATGTTATCAATTGTTTATTTAATTATTTATTTACTTGCTATGTCGACTATATTTATTTACCAATTATCAAAAACTTACAACTAAACTCGAACTTTCTTTATTTTAACTTATAGACATGATTATGATTATAAAGTTAAAATATTTTAAATAATAATTTTATAAATTACTGACTTCACGACAAACTAAGATAATATAATTAATTAATTCTACAAATATCAAACATATAAAGAATAGTAGTAAACAAACCAAGTGGGTGTGATTTGTAGATTTTCTTCGTCAGTGCTTTAGAAAGGGAAAAAAGATTGCGTACCTGATTAAAAAAAGACCTCGCCTACCGTGATCGACTTCAGTGGAGTGATATCATCGCTTACCAAGATAGTGGCTTCCAGCAACACGATTGAGATATCAATTATCACATTGCACAATCGTGTACCAAAAATCACCTGATGCAATCACAAGAAATTATTTTAGAAATTATTTCAACTATCTATTTACATCTTAATCTTAATATAAATATAGTTCAACTAATATAAATTTATATTATCGACGATAAAATTTGAGGTTTGACTTCTCCAATTTACATTTTCTAAACAATAAAGTAATTCATATTTGGGAGAATAATACTTAAGTGCAACCTAAATTACACTCATATCCATGCATTCCTTCAAACACACACACACAAACATATATAAAGAAAAAGTTTACCACGTGTCAACTTATAATTGGATACTTGGATGTGCTACACAAAGATAAGTGCAACCCAAAATGTACCCAAATATTTTTCTATTTAAGAATGACAAAAACAAAAAACTTCAAGATCCACTTCATCAACATTACTAGGAGTGTAGTTTAAACCATGATATTAAAAATTAGGATGATTGTTTTAAAAGACAAAACTACTAGAAATTTTTACAAACATTGCAAAATATCACTATATATTCAATGATAGACAACAATAGATGTTGATAAACATGTATCAATGTCTATCGCTAATGATCAGACAATAATAGATGTTAGTAGTCTGACATTATATTTTGCTATATTTGTAAATATTTTAGCTCATTTTGCTATATTTAAAAACAACCCTTAAGTTTATGTCCATAGATAAAAAAATTTCATCAATGTTCTTGCATTTCCACAAGTTTGACATTTGACATAAGAGATGAATTGACATTTCCAAACCTCGATATTCCAAATAAAATAAAAAAAACCATAAAAACTAAGCAGTGATACATAGAAATCAAAGCAATTACATCTTCAGATAGTCGAAGAATATGAGAAAACTCATGTGGTCAGAAACCACAAGGATTTGAGCAAGCATCATCTAGGCATTTGATGTTTTGTTTTTTGACTCAAAGGGTCAAAAGGATATGTTCTCTTTCAAAACCAAATACTTTTTTAGAGAAGTTTTCACCAGTTGGGTCGTCTCTACTTCTAGCAATTGCCCCCTCCTTTCTTGCCAACTAATCGCCATATCGCTGCTAATCTACCAATAAGAAATAGAAACACCAACAGAGAAAAGGTGAGAGAATGGATGTGAAAGCTCTCAGTCTCAGCCGTGTATAGATCAAAGAAGATTTCAAAGATCACCAAAGAGACAACGACAAGAAGAGAAGAATATTCGGTTTTGATTAATGTTGGGTTAAAAAACACTTTTGGTCTCTATACTTTCATGAAAGTAACAATTTGGTCCTTAAAACGTTAATTTGTAAAGATTTAGTCATTGTACTCTCAATTTCATAACAATTTAGTTCATGAACTTTAGTATGTAACAATTTAGTCCTCATACTTTTAAATCTGTAACAATTTAGTCCCTAACATAGAAAAAATCATCAAAATTTGATCTAAACTATGTATTTTATAAAAATATTGAGTTTTTAATTAATTTATATTTTTATTTATACAAAAAAATCTTATTAAATTTTAACACTAATTTCTAACTAGGAACTAAATTGTTATATAATAAAATTTAGGGACTAAATTGTCACAAAATTGAAAATATATGGGCTAAATCATTGCAGATCAAAGTTTACCAAATTGTTTACTTTTATGAAGGGTTAGAAACTAAAAGTGATTTTTACCTTTATTATTATCATCAAACAACAGTAAAGCAGAAGAGTGAAAACCGTGTCCTAATCCTGAATCAACAGTTTCAAAAGGAGGAAAAAAAAAAAAAAAAAAAAAAAAAAAAAGAAAAAAAAAAAAAAAAAAAAAAAAAAAAAGAAAAAAAAAAAAAAAAAAAAAAAAAAAAAGAAAAAAAAAAAAAAAAAAAAAAAAAAAAAGAAAAAAAAAAAAAAAAAAAAAAAAAAAAAGAAAAAAAAAAAAAAAAAAAAAAAAAAAAAGAAAAAAAAAAAAAAAAAAAAAAAAAAAAAGAAAAAAAAAAAAAAAAAAAAAAAAAAAAAGAAAAAAAAAAAAAAAAAAAAAAAAAAAAAGAAAAAAAAAAAAAAAAAAAAAAAAAAAAAGAAAAAAAAAAAAAAAAAAAAAAAAAAAAAGAAAAAAAAAAAAAAAAAAAAAAAAAAAAAGAAAAAAAAAAAAAAAAAAAAAAAAAAAAAGAAAAAAAAAAAAAAAAAAAAAAAAAAAAAGAAAAAAAAAAAAAAAAAAAAAAAAAAAAAGAAAAAAAAAAAAAAAAAAAAAAAAAAAAAGAAAAAAAAAAAAAAAAAAAAAAAAAAAAAGAAAAAAAAAAAAAAAAAAAAAAAAAAAAAGAAAAAAAAAAAAAAAAAAAAAAAAAAAAATTCGAGTTCGTGTTTCTTTTTAGAAGTATGTCTTTATTCTAAACCTGAGATAAATTGCTTTAGTGGATTGGAAGAAGAAAAACCTAAAAACTTCCACTTCCCCACCGTTTTGTTTATAAATCAGACCATTTTCCTCTAACCACATAGAGAAAAGCTAGCTGTTTCTATTACAATGGGAAGAAGAAAAGGGATAATATTGATTTTCTTGATGTTTTGTTCTACCATGGCCATTTCATCTGCTGCTCTCCAACAACAAATCTTCCCAACAGGTCAGTATCCTTTCCAATCTCTTGAGGAAATTCAATTCACCCAATTTTACTCATTCTCTATGGTTTTATCAGAAATCTTCTCTGTATGTTCATTTTTTGGGCCAGACAATTTCAAAATTCAATCTTTGTTACTGCTGAATTCATCTTTATTCTCTTCTCTTGAAAGACGTGAAAGGAAATTCATTGTTGGGGTAAAAAGTAAACTTCGGTTAAATTGTCCATCTCAAGAGCTTAATCTTGTGGGTTACTACAAAATTTTAGTCATACTAATATTAAAGATCTGCATGACTTCTAATTTTAATATTATGTTAAAAGACTCGTTAGCTCATAAGTTCAGGTTAGGATAATTTTAATTATAACAATGCTTTGATTATCACAATCAAGCACAAAATAAAGTATGTATGACAAAGTTGAAAAATGAGACCCACAAGGAACAGAAACAAAGTGCGCATTCTAGATAACATGTGTGGGTGTGTATAAACGACAAATTAGCAAAGATTGAAGATCTGAATAAAATAGTAATGTGAAAAAAAAAAAAGAAGAATAAAAGATTAATAGAAGAATATAGGTGAATGAGGAGTGCAAGTCAATATGTCTTTTACAACGTCGAATGAAAATGAATATACAAATAAAACAAAGTTCAATATCCTGTAAATGGAGGGGCATAACAATGTATCGGTTTTCCACTAACTTTAGCTTTTGGGAGAGAATACTTTAAATCAATATCTGTCAAGATGCTGCAACTCAATACTGACAGAAGTGATCCAATAATCAACTATTCTAATTAGTCAAGATATTCATAATCTTTGATTTAGTTTTTTCTATTTGAATGGTAATACTTAATAAAAACAAAGTTATCAAATGATTAAAGTTTTCATTTATTTTATGATACAGGATGCTTACAAGTTACATATATGTTTGGTTGCAAAAAGTTTGTTTTCTTAGAAGTGTTTTCTATTACTATAGCTCAAAAACTTGTTCATCAAGCTCTTCCTATTAGTCTGCATTTAATTAGAGAATATATATACTAATACTACAAATGTAATTTAAAACTTGGGTAGAGACAAAAAGGAGTTTCAAGAACAGAAAAAATACAATTGAACAAAATTATTAAGATTAATTACTAAATGACTACACACACCTAGCCTAAGACTACAACATTTGGGTATCAAGGAAACTCGTAGATATTAAATCTTAGGTAGGTGACCATCATGGATTGAACCCATGACCTCTTAACCATTTTCACCACTAGGCCAACCAATGATGATTGTATCTACGTATATTAATATGAATGTGATTTCAAATCGTTTAAGTTATAGACAAACATTGGACGAGCGAAGCGGTATAAGTAGAAAAGTAAAATAGCAAAGACAATCAAATTATTGCTTTTTAAAGTTTAGGAATTAAAATAGACATTTTGAAAGTTTAACGACCAAAATAGAACAAACCAAAAAATTTATGTGACCAAGACAGACATTTTAAAAATTACGAAAATAGTGCAAACTCAAAAGTTAGTCTAAAATGAGATTTAAATCAGAAATGTATTTGGAGATAATTGGAAACTTATAAAATGGAAATTTTTGTGCCTCAAAAGTGCGTGCCACGAATAGTATATACCTACGCATTTCCAAGAAAATAAAACAGAAAACTTACCACTAAATAGTAGTGTGTTTTTTTTAATATGTTCTATATGTATGCAGAGTCTAATTACCAACAGAAAACTTACACAAGAAAACATGGCAAAGATGGAGTTACTAACCAGATTGACAGAAGATACAGTGCAAGTCCAGTCACCGTTTCTAATGGGATTCGTCGTGGAACTGCAGGTCATGGAAGTGCAGGTCGTGGAAGTGCAGCCGGCGGCGGTGGAGAAAATGGTGGTGGCAGTAGACCTCATACAGGAGGAGGAACAGCCGTAATCCCTGTTTATGCAGCTGGTTCAGCACAAGCACGTCACCGCCAAGGTCGACCACATAATGCAGGAAATCGCTATGAGAACAACATGGGGCTTCTGACAGCTGCAGTTTTGGCCGCCATGCTCATCTCTATAGAGTTTTCTGATATCAGGGCTGTCTCCATAGGGACACAAGAGCACTGTTACAAATTTACATGTGCTGATTGAGGTGTGTGCTTCATCTTTCTTGTTGGACCTTCATTGCCTGTTAAGGTCAAGAAAGGGCAAAATATTTGGCTTGCAAACGATTGTATGTACAGAGACAGAACCTCATAAAATCTTCTTTTCTTTTCTTTTCTTTTTCTTTCTTGGGTAACCATTGTATTGTACATAGACAGTAGTCTTTTAATTGCGTCAATTAGATCATTTTCTGACAGGCATTACAATCACATAACTGAAAGTATTGAATGTAAGAAACCAGGGAGAGATTCACCTCGGTTAGAAATATTCCTGTGCTACCTTGATGATGAGAGTCATGAGACCAATTGCAGAGTCGTGATCATGGATACCTTTTTTCCCATTCGATATATCTCTTTTATGTTTCCACATTGCATCCAAATGTTACCCACAAAAGCGACCGAGTACAGCTAAATTAAACATTCAGAGCTACAAAATAAAATTTCTAACAGGCTTAGAGGGTGGATATAGAAGCTGTAGAGGCAATCTTCCCTTTCCATGTTTACCTCTAGTCCGTTGCTCGACCGAAGTCATCTTTGCAAACTTAAATATAATTTTCAAAATTACTATAAAAATTTGCCGGTCACCTATATTCTCTTCAGAGAAATACGCTGTGCTACGGAGGTTCAATTCGACTAACAGGGAATTTTGATAAAGACAAAATTTTGCTTTATCCTGTTTCAATTGATTGATAAAGACAAAAAGTTCAGAAACAAAAAGCCCAGAAGAGACGATTTTCCTATGATACATTATGTCAGTATCTTTATTTGTGGGCGTGGCACAAACGAGTAATATTTCTTGATGAAGAAGCGACCGTCACCCTTGGATGAACATAAATTAACAATAACAGAGATGCTGGGGGAGTATTATCTATCCTAACGTATAAGCCTATACTTTTGAATCCATGGTGATTAAATAATGTATAACAATGACTTCCTAAAATATTATTTCCTCTCTATTTTATGTAATAAGTGTTAAGAACGTATTTTAAGAAATTTAAACTTCCTCTAACTTGTAAGCTTAAACTCAGAGTGATCTAACACTAATATTCTTCAAGAGAAACAAGATTCGGCCTAAGATCCATCTTCTACATAGTAAAAGAATAATAATAGTAAAGCAAAATGGAAGTGTATGTACGCAAAATAAAAGAATTTCTAAACTACTACCTACCGAGTTATTTGCCGTTTTGGATGTGAGAGACCCCGTGGATCCATGACATCAACAGCCATCCAATTGATTTAGCCTTCAAATTTTCGAAGAATTCCTCTGTCTTCTCTTCTTTGAATGTTTTTGATTCTGCAAGTCAAAACATCAAAACTCAAGGAAATGAAACGATTCAAGCGATATGTGATATGAGAAACAATTAGAAAGGAATTAGAAGACGAAAGTACTTTCACATAGAAACAACAACCACAGTCCGAGTATCCATACACTAGTGGTCCTGAGAACGAATGGTAAATTTTCAAAAACAAAAAAGGTTCACAAATTCGTATCTCGAAATACGATGCGAAAATGCGAAGAAGAAAAATGCAAAAACCTCAAACAATAACTCGACCAACTTCTTCGACGGTCATCCATTAGGGATCGGCTCCTGAGAAAACATTGCTGATTCCTCTCTGTTCATCGGCGCATCCTTTCGAATAGAAACGCCCGCATTACAAGCATTCATATATACATCATCGACTCTGAGATCGAATCGAGTGAATATTGAAAAACAAAGTAATTCACAAATTCATGTGCGAAAATTCGACAACCGGAAGAAAATCAAAGATGCGAAAAGTAGAATAAGAAAATGCAAAACCTAAAACAAGGCCTCACCGAGCTTCACGCTTCACTACATCGATGAACATCCATTGCACAAGGCCTTGAAGCGGCATTTGGGGAATGGCTCTTGAGAAGAAATTACTGATTTCTGTTCACTACGCCAGTCTACCAAATCTCTCTTCCTCTCTCTACTACAGCGTTTCGGTGGTGTTTCCTTCGATCGTTGGCTCCCGCCATCGAAGCTAGTGGCGGCAAAAGATTTGTTTAGGTTACAAATTATGAACTAGATACCTTTGAAATAAGTTAAACTACTAAATTCGTTCAATTTTAGTCCAATACTATATTATATTATCAAATTATGCTTGAATTATAGTTTTTTTTTTTTTAATGATGGAATTAGTTTCAATAGTACTAACTTTAAATTTTTCATTTTAATTTTTTTATTTTTATAGGAAACTCGTAGTTCTATATTTTATCCTAGGATATAAATTTTTAAAATACAAAAATTATGTTGCTTTTTTTTTTAAAAAAATACAACTGAGAATAAGGAGAATCGAACAAGAGATCAGCATGGTGGTTACTAATTTAACTTTCAAACTTTTTAATGAAAATTGCAAAAAATAAAATAAATAAGATAAATAAAAGTTGGGTTGTTTTCGAATATAGCAAAATTAGTCAAATTATTTATAAATATATAAAATTTTTAGTATCTATCAATAATAGATTTATATTACTTGAGTGATATACAATAAAAATTTTAATTTTCTATATTTGTAAATAGTTTGATATTTTTTCTATTTATAATAATTTTCTCTAAAAGTGTTGGTCAAATAAAAAATATGTTAAAATACCATGTTGGTCTCATACTATGAACTTTATTTAATTTTAGTCCCTGTACTTTTAATTATCTAATTTTAGTCCCCAACTTTTAATAAACTTTTAATTTAGTCACTCAAAATTATTTTTTTTTCAAAACTGATTAAATAATAATAATAATTTCGATTTAAGAAAACTAACCAAATGACACTTGCGATGCACGTGATTTAAAATCTCTAGAACATGAAATATTAAATAAATATACTTTTTTTCTTACATTAAAATAGTAAATACCTATCATGAAATTTAAAAATAATAAAAGAGATGATGACTAAAACTATATATATGTTTTATTTGGTTAATTTATAATGAATACGAAAAGTGTTAGATGTCGTTAATAATGTTTGAACCATAATTTCATATAGTGAAATATAAATTGTTGAACGAATATAATTTTTTTGTAAACATTAGACATGATGTTTAATTTATAGAAAAAAGTTAGGGGCAAAGAGGGAAGTTAAAAATTCTTCCCTCTTGGCCCCTTTTAATATAGTATAGATAAAATATGTGAATGTGTTTTCAAATTTTATAGTGAGAATGACATAGATAACAAAAAGTTCTTAACAAATCAACAATAAATAAGTACTTGGGAATTAAAATTAAATAAATTTCAAAGTATGGGGACTGAAATGACATTTCAACCTAAAAAAATATGATAGATAACGCACCTCTCAAATTCAAACTAGAGGATGAGATAAGGCGGTGAAAGAGTTTATCTACAAACTCACCTTAAATATTTATTTCGAAGAAGTTGACTTGTTTCGAAATTTTAGGGCGTGTTTGGTTATGTTTTATGTTTTCAATTCATTAAATATCTGAATTCTATTTGTGAAAATTTTTTTTAGATTTTGTGATACAAATTAAAAATGAAAAATAAAAATAAAAAAACAACAACAACTTTAATGGTTTCACTGCATCCAGATTTTAGATATTTCTATCTACTAGTCCCTCTGTCAACTTGTAATAATAATCGTTAAATTTGATTATTATATTTTTAATTATCTAATTTTAATCTCCAATATTCATATATCTTAAATATAGTCTTCAATACTAGTTTATTGTTTTTTTTTTTAAAAAAATCTTAAATTAACTATTAACATTTTTACTATAAATTTTGAAAACATGTTTTATATTCCTTTGAATGAAAAACCATTATTATTAATAACTAATTTTAATAAAAATTAATATTAAATGACCAAATTTAATAGTTATTAAAAGTAAAAAAACTGAAATTTAAAAATTAAAAATATAATGGCTAAATTGAACAAACTTCAAAATTAAACAATCAAAATAGCATTTTAACCTATTAATAATAATAATAATCTAATCTAGAAATTAAAATAAAAACAAAAGCAACAACGAATAATAAATCTTGTAGTATGTTACAAAAACAAAAAGGTAGAAAAAATCAACCGATTAATTCCATTATAATAAAGACTCTTTTCAAATATATCAAAAGTAACCAAAATATTTACAAATATAGCAAAATTTTACTGGCTATTACGATCTATCGCCGTCTATCACAGATAGACTATGTATTTTGCTGTTAATTGTAAATATTTTTAGCGATTTTGTCATTTAAATAATTTTTCTTATAATAATAATAAATGTAAGAAGAAAAAGTGTAAATATACATTAAGACTTTTTTTTAAATAATAATTTAAAAAAAAAAAGAAGAAAAAGTGTAAATATACATTTTTCTTTTTCAAGTTGAAGTGTATCTCATCTATTCTCCACGTCCATCGTGAAGAAATTAAAATATTGGTTAAGATATCAACTTGGTCAAATATTTAGAGTTTTGTTTAATTTTAGTTTTTTTTTTTTAATTTTACTTTTAACAAAATGTAAATTTAGTATATCGAAATTAATTTTCTATTAAAATTGAATAAATAATAATGACAATTTTCATAATACAACAAGTGAATTTATTTTTAGAATTTACGTTATGGACAATAAAAAGTTTTTAACAAGTTAATTTATTTTTAGAATTTACGTTATGGACAATAAAAAGTTTTTAACAAATTAGCGAGTACTATGAACTAAAATTTATGATTTATTGAAAATATAAATACTAAAATAAAAAATCTAGAAGTATGAAGAATAAAATTGAACTAACCGGTAAAATGACCAAAATAGTATTTTAACATAATATGTACGAAAAATATCAATTTACACCCATAAACTTTGAGAGTTGTATTAATTCAAACCCTAGACTTTTGTAATTGTGTCAAGTAATACTATCTTTCTAACTTAGTTCGAAAAATATTGTGTTAATTTTAAGTGATTCAACTTAGATTTTTTATTAATACTACAAAAATCATAAGCACATTCAATTCTTACACGTGTGTAGTTTTGACTTCTTCAAATGTTGGATCTGTGAAGTTGATGATCATAGTTGACATAAAGACAAATTTCAAAAAAAGATCTTGAGAGTCTAAATTAATTTAATTATTATATATGTGTAGTATAGATTTTTTTCAAATGTTAGATTGATAAAAATTAGTAATTAGAGTTAACACATAAATAATTTTAAAAAAAATATTAAAAATCTAAATTAATTTATTCGTGAAAATTTAAATGTTTACCTGACATAATTATAAGCCACATGTTTGTTTAAACGAATATATAAATTGATATACTTTGAAATTTTAGAATTTAAATCATCCAAAATTTAAAGGTTTGTATATATGTACTTTAAAAAAATGATATAATATTATATAAATTTACAGGTATATATATATATAATGTCCTTATTTTGCAGTTTGCTCAGCCTCCCGCGTGCTAAAAGGAGGCGGCGCCTTCGGATTGGACCAAGTCAACGAAGGAGTCATAAGTAATTTGACACTCCATAATAGCCCAATATTTTTGTTAAATTACAAGTTTGGAAATTTGAAATCTTATATTCTTATTAAATAACACCTCGTTAATGGTTGGTGAACAATTTTAGAGCGATGATCTTTTTAAGGCTACTAGTGCCATGTGAAATTTGTGGAACCATCAAAATCACTTTCTCAATTCGGATTCTCGTCGCAAAAAGTCTGATGTTCAACAAGTGCTTAATATGATCGATAATTATCTTCTCAGCGGTTTGATTGGAGAGTTGTGTTTTCTAAGCAAGTGAGGTTCGGGAACCGTGAGAGTCATGACACAGGGGTCCCCTTGCTGGAGAGGTGTTGGAAGCTTAATGTTGATGCCTCTTGGAGCAATAGAAAAAAATTTGGAGAGTTAGGATGGATTATTGGTGACTATTGAGAGTCCCCAATCCATGTTGGTTACAAATGCATTGACCATGACCGACCTATAAATACTTTGGAATGCGAGGCCATCAAAATGGGTATTTTATCTAATCATCAAGGTTTTTAAAGATGACTCTGATTTTCCTAGTTGGTTGTCTTCGGTTTTTCACGAAGACTTATGCTCGTGGTCGGTTCTTTTTTTCAAAAAGAAAAAATTGTTAATAATTTTGTTAAATTACACGTTTACACTTTAAATTTTTATGTTTTTATTAAATAGCAGCCATATTAAGAATTTTGTTAAATTACAACTTAGAACTTAATTTTTTATGTTTCTATTAAATACGCATTTGAATTTTAAAAAACACTTCATAAGATGATAAATTTTAAATTTTGTATACAAATAATTCTACAAATTTGAAAAGTGTCCAATAAGTGCTTTAATCTTTCAATATTCAATATTATGTTAACAAGTTTTTAAAATTTTTAATTTTTTGACTTCTTAAAATTCATTAACCCAACAAATAGAAACTAAAGGTTTAGTCTTCTAGATTCGCAATTTAATTTATATCTATTAGATTGTTAACATTGAAATTGGTTATATATACGTAATCTATTTATTTATAAAATTATTAAAAATTAAAAGACAAATGGAGGAATTTTTATAAATTTAAAGGTCTATTAAACACATAATAATAATAATAATAATAATAATAATAATAAATCAAGAACTTATTAAATACTCCCTAAATTTAGGGATCATATTTTATAGACATATCCATGAAAGTGAAAAAACAAAACTTGAAATTTAAATTTAAAATCTGAATGATTTAAATTTTTTTTATCCATCCCCTCCAAATTAAGTTGAGGGGCGCTTTTGCATACTCAAATTCAATTAGGGAACGTGAGACTTACTGAATAAAAGTGATTAGAAGTAAATATTAACTATTTTTTGTGTTTGGTAAAAGTAAAATAGATTAGGCTTAAATATGTTAAAATCACTTTTAAAAATATATTCATTTTACGGTTGATTTAAAATCAATTTTCTATCAACATTTTTATTCTCGAAAATTAGAGTTGGTTTGAAATTAATTTTTCAATTTTAGTTTTATGCTTTAATGGTAAGATTTATTTCATATGTTTATTTCTTTCTCACCAAATCAATTATATATCTTATGATTTTAAAATAATTACATCATATTATTTTTTTAGTAAAGCTATTTTTTTAATATTTAAAAATTAATTTAGAGTATTTCAAATTAAATATTATAAGAAAAATAAGAAGTTATAGCAACATGTCCATTTTAGTTGTTATAATTAGAAAAAGAAAATTTATTAATTATTTACCAAACACCAACACTTACTTTTTAGGTTTAAAGCTTAAATCTACCAAATACTATGGTGTTTTTTAAGGTAATTAAAGCACAAATATGAGTAATTAATTTACTTTTAACTCTTTTACTACTTTAATTTACAAGTGATCTTTTTTTTTAAAGCGCAACTATGAGTAATTAATTTACTTTAACTCTTTTACTACTTTAATTTACAAGTGATCCTTTTTTTTAAAGCGCAACTATGAGTAATTAATTTACTTTAATTCTTTTACTACTTTAATTTACAAGTGATCCTTTTTTTTAAAGCGCAACTATGAGTAATTATTTTAAAAGTTGAGTCTCAAACAAAGCCTATATTTGGTAATGCTTACTAAACTTTGCATTAGAAATGAGGATGTGGCCCCATGATTTTTAATTACAAATCAATTCTATAATTAGATTTCATGACTACGATTCTCTAATTGCATGGTAGGACCTACCTATCTTGTATTTTACTAAAATTGCTTATTCTCTATTCTTCGCCACCACACTATCTAACGTGGATTTAGCATATTTCTTTTTAGAAAATATCGAAGTTTTTAGGATAAATTGTAAAAATTATGGTGGTAGTTGCAATTGCACCCTTAAACTTTCATTTAATAAAAATAAGGGCCTCAAACTTTTCAATGTTAAAATTGGACTCCGAATCCATAATAGTTCTAGTGTATAATCGCAACTATTATCATATTTTAAGCCAATTTTTTATTATATAAATTTTATCTCAATCCGTAAAAGCACTTTTATAAACAATTGAAGGAAAGTACTTTAAAAAAAAAGTTGACACAGATGATTGGACACCAAAATATTGTCGATTTGTAAAAAGAAAAAAAAAGTTGGGTTGGGAGAATATATTATATATTGGATACTCTGAATTTGCATAATTAATTACACGTTTTTGCCGCCAAGTTGGGTTGGGACATAGGAGTCTATGTTGACTAAAAGTCAACACAATATCCAAACATTTTTTAAGATTTTCAAAAAATAATTGAACAAATGGAAATTTTTAAATAATTTTTTTTTTCACACATACCCAAATCATATGATCTCTATAAATGGCTTCCGAATCCAAACAACTCATGAGCTCACATCAAAACCTTTCCCTTTCTCTAATTTCAATGTCTTCTCTAATTTCAAGGCTTTTATTTCTCAATTTCTGCTTCTCTATACTCTTTTTCAGCTCAAATTCACAAGATAATGACTCTCAAAAGGTAATTCCCTCTCCAAAATCATCTCAATTTTATTTTTATTTTTTAAAAAGAATACTAAAGGTCGAGAAATTATTTCAATTTTATTTTTTAAAAAAAGAATACTAAAAATCGATGGATCAATGGTGCAATTTTATTTCCTTTTCAGCCTATCCTTTTATAAATTATTATTATTTATTATTTTAATTTTTGCAGACATATATTGTGTATATGGGAAGTCATCCAAAAGGGAAGGTTTCAACTTCATCTCACCATATAAGATTGCTAAAAGAAACCATTGGCAGGTTGTTATTAATAATCCATCTCTTTTTCATTATTAATATTATTATTAGCTATTAAAGTCTTAAATATATATTGTCATCTAACATGAATAAAAAATTCACAAAGAGACAACATCTTAACAAGAAATAGGTTTTCTTTTCTTTTTTTTTTTTTTTTTTTCAGTACTTTTCCTCCACATTCTTTGCTCCATAGCTACAAGAGAAGCTTCAATGGATTTGTGGCGAAGCTGACTGAAGCTGAAGCAAGAAAGGTTTCAGGTATATTAATGAGTTGTTTAGAAGATTTTTATTTTATTTTATTGAGAAAATCGCAAAAACTATGGCTGAAGTAGGGTAGTAGTTGCAATTAGATCATCAAACTTTCCATTATAAAAATTAGGCCCCTAAATTTTTGCAAGTGTTAAAATTGAACCCTCAAGTTTACAATAATTGTAGAAATTGAACTCACAAATGATAAAAATTGACCTCAATCTTATACAAATATGTAAGTTTGAAGTCCAATTTGACCTAATTTTAAAATTTATATAATTTTGAAGGTTTAATTCTTAAAATTAAAAGTTTAAGGGTACAATTGCAACGACGTTTTTGCAATTTCTTCAATTTTTTTTTTGTTTAATCTAGTGAAAATTAAAATCGTTGCACTGAAATTGAAAATTTTAGGTCCAAATTGATACAACTAAACAAACTAAACTTGGGTAATAATTGATATTTTTACTACTTGTTTTGATTCTTATGAAATTGAATTTTGTTTGTAACATATAGCATTTTTTATTTCAGAAATGGAAGGGGTAATATCAGTTTTCCCAAATGGGAAAAAACAACTCCACACAACAAGATCTTGGGACTTCATGGGTTTCTCCGAACAAGTGAAGAGGGTTCCGGCGGTGGAAAGCAACGTCATTGTCGGAGTATTCGACAGCGGAATTTGGCCGGAATCTCCTAGTTTTGACCACACAGGATACGGTCCGCCGCCACCCAAGTGGAAGGGCAGTTGTGAAGTCTCCGCCAATTTCTCTTGCAACAAGTAATACAAAATATCTACAAAACTTCCGAGTTAAAAGCATTGATTAAATATACTTAACATCGGTTTGAATGGACTTTATAAGTATTAAAAAATACAAATTGTTAAGTAACCATTTCATTTTCTAATTTTTTATTTTTTTAAAATGAAGTCTGTATTCTCCACGTTTCATACAATATTTTGTACAATGATTGACTTCTTAGTCCAATTCCAAAAGCAAAAACAAAATTTTAAAAGCAATTTTTTTTTTAGTTTTTAAAATTTGCTTGATTTTTTAAACCATTGTTAAAAAATAGACAACAAACGCAAAAATTTGGAGATAGAAACAGTGTCTGTAGGCTTAATTTTTTTTTTTTTTAAAAACAAAAAACGAAATAGTTACCAAACGAAACTTTAATTTTTAATTTTTGAAAATTGAGTTCTTGGATATTAAAGTGTTTGTTAACTATTTAATTTTTATTTTTGGAAATGGAGCTTGTTTTTTCACAATTTATTACTCATATTTTTGTTTTTATATATTTTTTTTATGTAAACATTTGAATTCTTAATCAACTCTAAAAAACAAATACAAATTTTTGAAATCTACTTTTTCTAGTTTTCAAATTTTAGCTTTGATTTTGAAAAATCTAATTATAGATATAAATAATGATTATAGGTTTAATTTAAAAAACAAAAAACTAAATGGCTACCAACCAACAAACAGTGTTTGAGTTTTTATTTTTATTTTTATTTTTTATTTTTATTTTTTTATACCCGAAAAAATTGGGAAAAAATAGTTTTCAAATAATTTATTATTATTATTATTATTATTATTTTTTAAAATAGTGCTTATTAAAAAATGCGAAGACCCATATTCTAAAATTTGGGAAAAAAAGTAAGTATTAATAATTTTAAAAA
>QLSR01000643.1:969011-983317 GCA_031780015.1 Citrullus colocynthis
TTTTTTTAAGTCTAACATGATATCGTGTGTTCTTTATAGTAAAATCATCGGAGCTCGATCATATCGTAGTGACGGTAAATATCCAGAAGGTGACATCAAAGGTCCAAGAGATTCAGATGGCCACGGAACGCACACAGCATCAATTGTAGCTGGAGGGTTGATTCGGCAAGCGAGCATGTTGGGACTCGCCCTTGGCACAGCAAGGGGCGGAGTCCCATCAGCACGCATTGCCGCATACAAAGTATGTTGGTCTGACGGTTGCACCGACGCTGACATTCTCGCCGCATTTGATGATGCCATTGCTGACGGTGTCGATATCATCTCCGGCTCTCTTGGGGGATCAAGGGTCAAAGATTACTTCAACGACTCCATAGCCATTGGATCTTTCCATGCAATGAAGAAGGGAATTCTTTCGTCATTGGCCGTTGGGAATAACGGCCCTGATTTTACAACCATTGTGAACTTCTCGCCGTGGTCGTTGTCGGTGGCGGCTACTACCACTGATCGAAAATTCGAAACTAAAGTTAAACTCGGAGATGGAAGAGAATTCAATGTAAGAAAATTAATTTAATTTAAGCATTTATCATTTTATTAATTTTCCAAAAAGAAAAAAAAAATTTATGAGACTAATTATAATATTTTCATTTTGGTATATGAAGGGAGTCAGCATCAATACATTTGATATAAATGGAAAACAAATTCCATTGGCTTACGCCGGAGATATTCCTAAAGCTCCCTTTGACAGCTCCGTGTCAAGGTATTTTCAAATGCCTAACTTTAACTTTTATATTTTCAATAAATTTTCAACTATTTTTTTCGTTTAAAATTGATCCTTAATAATAATAATAATAATAATAATAATAATAATAATAATAATAATAATAATAAATTTTAATTGAGAAAAGGTACAATGTGGATATGTTTCTAAAATGTATCGAAGCTAAGAACATGTTTAATTGAAAGTGAGAATTTTGAAATGGTTAATCACTTTTTTCATGCTTAAATTTTGTCAAAAATACAAGCGTTCAATCATTCAAAATTAATTAAATGTTTGTGTTTCTCAATTTTCATGCCATCAAAATTGAGTTTGAATGATTGAAGGTTGTGTTTGAAAATCATCTTAAACTTAATCCAAGCCATTTTAACCATTTCAAAACCACCCACATCATGTGTTTTTTTTTTGTCTAAGGACATTTTTTTTTATAGCAATTTTAAAATGGTTAAGATCAATTTTGTTAATTCAAATCGCTCTTAAACATGCGTAAATAATTTAAAATAAATTAAGTGTTGGTTTTCTTTTACACTTTAATTTTAAACTCGATTGTTACCATCAAATTTAATTGGGCAAATTGCAAAAACTTGCCCAAACTATCTTTGAAGTATGATATAGTAGTTGCAATTAGACTCTCAAACTTTATATTATTGTACAAACCACTCCTAAAGTTTTACAAACGTCCAAATTGGAACCTAAAGTTTACAATAATTGTAAAAATTGGACCAACAAATGTTAAAAACTGAACTCTTAAACTTGTACAAATGTTACAATTTATACAATTATGTAAGTTTGAAGGTTCAATTTGACCCAATTTTAACATTTTATATAATTTTGAGAGTTAAATTTTTAAAATTAAAAGTTTAAGAGTCAAATTCCAACTACCACCATACTTTAGGAGTAGTTTTTACAATTTGCCCAATTTAATTTTGAATGATTCAAAACATATTTCAAAATGATTAAGTGATTTTAACTATTTTAGAACTACTTTCACCCTCCCTCTAAAACTTCGAATGAAAAAAAGAAAAATGAGAAAGTAACAAAATGACCAAATTGGCCTTTGAAAAACAGGATGTGCTTTGAGAATACAGTAGACTTGGAGTTGGTAAAGGGTAAAATTGTAGTATGCGATTCATTAACCGTTCCAGAAGGAGTTGTGGCCGTAAAAGGTGCGGTGGGTATTATAATGCAAGACGATTCTTCACAAGATGATACCAACTCTTTTTCATTGCCTGCTTCTCATCTTGGCCCAAAGCCTGGTGCTCTCATTCTCTCTTATATCAACTCAACCAACAGGTAATTAATCAAATACTTTAACCTTAATTCCATTCTATTTTACACTAATTAATCACTCACCTACATTTATAATATTACATGAAAAATACTTACGTGCACCGAAAGGAATAACTCATGTATTTTATGAATATTGTAACTGTCCAAAGTTTGTCACCGACCAACTCTTCCTTCTTTTTCTTTTAGAAAAATAATAATAATTATTATTATTTTTTTGCCGTGTGATGACGATAAACTACAAATTAACACTAAATGCACTACAAACTAACACTAAATATTGGTTAAAAAGCTCCCTAGTCACATATTAGATTAAGTAAGGGATTAATTGGTTAATTACTTGATGATTTGTTACAGCCTTCCAACAGCAACTATAATGAAGAGCACAGAAAGGAAACGTAAAAGAGCTCCTTTTGTTGCTTCTTTTTCTTCAAGAGGTCCAAACCCAATAACCCCCAACATTCTCAAGGTAGTGATTATATTAATTTTAATTTAGTTTAATTATATTATTGATCAATAAATAATAATTAGCTAGTAATTTTGTTGTAAAATTGGTGTTTGCAGCCGGATTTATGTGGTCCAGGAGTTGAAATTCTTGCAGCTTGGCCTCCATTGGCTTCACCTTCGGGAGCTGAAGAAGATAGTAGAAGAGTTGTTTATAACATCCTTTCCGGAACTTCAATGGCTTGCCCACATGTCACTGCAGCAGCTGCCTATGTTAAGTCGTTTCATCCTACTTGGTCTCCTGCTGCGCTTAAATCTGCCCTTATCACTACGGGTAATTTTTATAAAATATTCAACTGACCCTCGTTTTATAACCATTTGATTTTCGTACTGTGCTTTTCATAGTTATTGAAAAAATAAAATGAAATTTTCAAAAATTTAGTCGCGTTTTAGTAATTAGTTGATTTTAGTTTTTTTGTTTTTCAAAATTAAATCTAAAATCACTCATTAAAAAGTCAAGCAAATTTTTTAAATTTATAATTTTCTTTTTTTGAATTTAGATAAGAATCCATCTCATATACTTAAAAAATATGCAAATTAGGGTAATACATTAAGAAGAAATAGATTTAATTTTCAAAAATGAAATGATTATCATTTGAAGCCTCGGAGTTTTGTAATTTGGTAGACAATATGAATTATGTTTTATGTTTTCTAATTGAGTTCTATGAAATATATATATTTGACAAATGTGTTTTTGCAAATCATTTTTCAGATTCGGTGATCTAAATTACCGTGCGAATTCTAAGAAACAACACTTTTTTATTATGTAATATATTTAGGTTTTGGATTACAAAACTAAATGTTATATTCATGTTTTGTAAACTCAATTTTTTAAATTTAATATATTGTAAAATTGTATGATATTGTAAAATAACAATGATACACGCTTTTCGCATCAAACTCCCAATTAAAAATGAAATGAGTAATTCATGCATTTTATAAAATAATAATTGTCAACAATCAAACGCTTTTTTGTACTTCTGTTTTTAAAAGATGTAAGCAGAAAAATAGATAACAAGAGTAAAAGCAATGTTTTACAAGCTCAAATTTTTTAAAAAAAAAAAAAAAAAAAAAAAAGAAAATTCAAATAACAAGTGTTTTATTTTAATAAATTAACCGATCTAAATCTATATACGTGCAGCATTTCCAATGAGCCTTAAACGTAATCCAGACAGAGAGTTTGGACATGGCGCCGGTCACATAAATCCACTAGGCGCAGTGCATCCTGGATTAATCTACAATGCTTATGAGATTGACTATGTAAAGTTTTTGTGCGGCCAAGGTATTACGTTGGAAAATATGAATAAGAATAATTTATTATGATCATTATTAATTTTTTTTTTGGCAAAAAACACACAACCTTAATGGAAGGATATATATATATTTATTTATTATTGGTTAACATGAACTTGTTCAAATTAATTTCTTTCATCATTTTCTTACACTCTTTTAATTTATTTTCTGTCAGGTTATACCACTGAGTTGCTCCAACGAGTCTCGGAAGACAACAACACTTGTTCTTCGAACAATTCCAACACAGTGTACGACCTTAACTATCCTTCCTTTGCTCTGTCCACAAATATCTCGAAGTCAATTAACCAAATTTACAAAAGGATTGTCACCAATGTTGGATCAAAAAATGCAACATATAAAGCCACCATAATTAATCCATGGAATAATCTTGAGATCAAAGTTAAGCCTTTTATTCTTTCATTCAAGAATTTGGGAGAGGAGCAAAGCTTTGAGCTTACAATTAAAGGAAGAATTAGTAAAAATATTCAATCAGCTTCTTTGGTATGGGATGATGGGAAACACAAAGTGAGGAGTCCAATAACAGTATTTGATGCTAATATTCACTCTTCTTAATTAAATTTCCAATTTATTAATTAAATAATATCTTAAAACATATGTACTCATCTATTTTTCTTAAATTCTAGGGTCTATTGTTTTGTTGGTTTTTGCAGCTTAATTTATTTAAATTTACTTTGTTGGTCAAAAAGACATATTTGACCTCGTGATGTATTATGAATTCCCTCTAATTGAAGATACACTATCAATGAAGCATGTTTGTCTTCCTTCAAAATTGTTAATTTTTTCATCCAAATTTCATTCTCTCTCACTCTTCTACTTTATTTTATCTGTTCATTTGTTGATGATTTCTTTATTATATTTCATTTGTTTCATAAGCCAATCTATTTCATATTCTTAAGAAAATGGGTTATATCTAAGAAATCGAGATGTATTTAAAATTTCTAAAACAATTAAAGATTTATTAGATCCAAACATGAAGGTTTATATACTAAAATTATAATAATTTAATTTGTAAATAATTAATCTATAATTTCACTTGAGGAAACAATTTGTAGTTATTGTAAAAGACCTAAAAGCTCCAAATTTGATTTAGCACAACCACAAGAAAGAAAAGGGAGTTACTAGGAAAAATTTCATGGACAAAACTCTAAACTCAACTATGTGTATTATTATATATATAACATAATTAATTTACAACCTTTCAATTTTGTACTTGGACATTTTAGTTTTAAATTTTTTAATATTCAAACTAGAGATTAAAAATTTAGTAAAGAAAAAAAACACTTTATTTGTTAATTTATTTATTTTTTATTTTTAAATTACATTTTAGATCGTGACATTTCCACTCCGACATTTAAAACAGTACATTGTAATTTGAAATTATTTAACCAAAAAAAAAGAAAAAAAACATCTACAAGATTGGAAGTTTTGAGTCGACACTCGATAGCTGCATGAATGAAACAAACCACGAGGCTAAAGAAAGATAACAGATAATGGATGTTCGTTCCCTCTCAAACACCACCACCACCACCTCCTCCGCCTCTTTCTCCGCCGTCTTTCCCCCACATCGCCGCCGCCACCACCACCATTCTCACCCTTCTTCCGTCGTTATTCTTTTCTCATTGAAGCCCCCTCCCCCGCCGCTGCCTCGTTCAGATTCTGATGATTCTTCCAGTTCAACCCCCTCGTCCGGCCGCATCCGTCGCCCTCAAACCCTAAAAACCACTTCCTCCCCTAAACGCACTCTCTCCAAAGTTCCCTCTAACCCTCTCAAGAATCTGGTCGGCTCCGCCTATGTTCCTGTTCTTCCTCCGCCGCCACCGCCGCCGCCCCCTGTTTCCCACTCGCTCTCCGACAAGCTCTGGCTCTCGAGTAAACTCTCGCCACCGCCTCCCTCAATTTCCGAGATGTCGGAGGAAGACCAAAATGAAATTGAAGAAATTGAAACTGAGAATTCTACGAGTAAGGGGCGGAGAGAAGTTGAATTTCGTCAAGAGGGTAAGGTTTTTGTCGGGAATTTGCCTAATTGGATAAAGAAGCATGAGGTCCAAGAGTTTTTCCGGCAGTTTGGTCCTGTGAAGAATGTGATATTGATTAAGGGTCACGATGCTATGGAAAGAAACGCAGGGTACGGATTCGTCATATACGATGGGCCAACTGCAGCCAATTCCGCCATGAAGGCCGTTGAATTTGACGGTGTGGAGTTTCAGGGAAGGGTTTTGACTGTGAAATTGGATGATGGGAGGAGGTTAAAGGAGAAGACGGATGAGAGGGCGAGATGGATGGAGGGAGATGATAGCGTGGAGTTTCGTTCCCAGTGGCATGAAGAGAGGGATAAAGCACGGAAGAGCTTTCGCAAGGTTATTGAGACAGAACCGGAGAACTGGCAGGCGGTTGTCTCGGCTTTCGAGAAGATCAAGAAGGTAGTTTCTTGAATTCCTTTAAAATGTTCTTTGAATTAGCGGTTTCTGAATTACGCAAATTCTCTTTATATAGATGAGAATAAATTATATGTAAATTCACTAGGATTGTTTCTCAAGTTATATGTAAATCCTTTTCTTATTCAGAATGTCAAGTCTATTAGTTGTATTTCGACTTCGGGTCAAATAATTTCAATTTTTTTAGTTCAACGCTATGGTGTGGGGTCGGAGATTCGAGCATATGACCTTTTCGAAGTTATAATGGTTTAACTAGCTGAGCTATGCATGGTTGGGCAATGTATCAAATAATTTTTATTACCATAGTTCTAGCCAACCTTGCCAACTTTAGGCAATGTGCCTTGAGCTTTCTTTTTTGTACCTTGTTTCCATAGCTTGCATTTTTCATGGTTATTGAATCTGTGTTCGGTTGGATAGCTCCATTGTAGTAATAGAATATTGTGGTTGAAATATAGATATTGTCTTTACTCAACATTTGTGTTCTTTCATTTATCTAAATGAAAGCTTTGTTTTTCTCTTTTTTTGAAAAAGAGAAAGAAGAAAAAAGAGGTGTATTAGTCAGTGAGCTGGGTAGAAATAAATGACGACTTCATGGTATAGTATAGCTACTTTAAACTGTTAGTTTACATCAAATTAATGAATGCTTTTGGAATAAATTTCTGGTATCCATGTGTAGTTTTATCCTATAACTGACAATTCAGAATTTCTCATTAATTTTGGAGTTTTTTGTAAGAATTATAGACAACCGGAGTACGTATGTTTTGGTATAACAAAGTATCGTCATGCCTATTTGTATTCATTCATTCAAGCTTGCACACACAATGATATATTCATGAGCATGAGTGCATGCAAGCTCTGAGACATCTCACATTCACCTTTTGCTGTTTTTATACATAAAAAGTTGAATTCGAGCATTTTCATATTCATTGTATTTTCATATTAATTGTTTTGATCTATTTTTGTTGTTTTGGGGTGAATTCTACTATCATTAAGCCTTCTAGGAAAGAGTATGGTTTGATGGTGAACTACTATGCAAGAAGAGGTGATATGCACCGTGCACGTGAAACCTTTGAAAAGATGCGAGCTAGGGGAATAGAACCTACGTCTCATGTCTACACAAAGTAATAACTATTCCTATTTTTTCCTTTTTCTTTTGTTATATGCTAATTTGATTTCAATGTTAGCTAAACATTTTTGTTTCACTTATTGACACAAAAGTCCCCATTCCAGTTTTGAATGGTTAAAGTTCGATTGATTTGTATAGAACGCCAATTAAGTAATTTATGCTTGAAATATATATATTGATGGTGGATATCTTAATTTCATTGCCAAAGAATATATACTATATTAATTCAATCTAAATGTTTCTTCGAGTGCGTCATCCTCTTACGATAACAGTAAGCTTTAAATGATGTGCAGCCTTATTCATGCTTATGCAGTTGGTAGAGACATGGAAGAAGCATTATCTTGTGTTAGAAAAATGAAAGAAGAAGGCATAGAAATGAGTTTGGTAACTTACAGCATTCTTGTGAGTGGATTTGCCAAAATGGGAAATGCAGAGTAAGTAATTTTCATTAGATGTGTGCATGCATAGGTTCATAAAATTTTCATTATATATACACATGTACATACATAGATATATATTTCTTTTGCTTCAAGTGTCAGGAAGCTGGACTTCTATACTGTATGGTAGAAAGAGACAGAAAACCCTTAACTTGGCCCTATTGTAAAGAACCAAGCTTTCATTCATTACTGCCTATTTAAGTTTATTATTCGTAGCTTGTAGTCAAATGGCGGTCCTCTTCATTGTGAGGGTTCCATGGTAATGATCATTGCAATTTTGCAGAACAACATCAAGGGTTGCCTTTATCTGGCTGCCTTATTGTTGAGACTATGAAGGACACATTTTTTTCTTCTTCCGTAATTTCTAGTCTTTTAGATTTTTTTTCTCTCTCTTTCCATAACCATGGGCATGATTCATAAGTCATTTTCCCTTTGGATCCGTTTTATCTAAATTGTATTACATTTGCATTTGTCTTGGAAGATCTGCAGATCACTGGTTTCAGGAGGCCAAAGAGAAACACTCTTCATTGAATGCAATCATTTATGGGAATATTATATATGCCTACTGGTAATTTCAGATATCAATTTTGACTTTATTATTATAGAAATGACAAACGTGTTTCTTGTGTATATTGTTGTCAAGTCTGTGTTTTCTTGGATTATTTGCTAGTGCTTTACAAGGGACACACCATTATGTTTATTAATTAGTTTCGGCTGCAGTCAAACATGCAATATGGATAGAGCTGAAGCTTTGGTGAGGCAAATGGAAGAAGAAGGCATAGATGCTCCAATTGACATATATCACACCATGATGGATGGCTATACAATGGTTGGTGATGAGGACAAGTGCCTGCTTGTGTTTGAAAGATTTAAGGTACAGTTCCAGTGTAAAGTTATTGTTGTTTGCTTAATTATTATTTTTATGGGGGGTACGGTTGTGGTGGTGGTGATAATGGGCGTTAATGTTATCATTTTTCGGTGGAATCTGTGTACATAATGTTCAGACAAGTCAATTTCAGGTGACCTTGATTACATTGGTCGAAAGAATTTTGGTCTCACAGACATGAATGCCAAAGAAATGATGGATAAAGTCAATGTCAGAAGCCGCATGGGCTTCACCACTTTTGATTAAAATGATGGTGACCAGGAGTTTTATGGGAACATTTGTATTGGTTACGATAATGATTTGAAGTGAAATCTGAAATAGAAAGAGAACAGGTCATTTAGAGTGCTAATAAACAAAGTTTAGATAGGGTTGCTATTGTTTATATGGGTCCATACCTAGCATTCTGTATCTGGGTTGGTATGACCCTTGCCCTTCTTTATTGATGAACTAATTTTGTCATCAATTTTAATTATATTGCCTTCAAACTTCTCATATTATATTAACCATGATACAGGAATGTGGTATGAATCCTTCGGTCATTACTTATGGATGTCTCATTAATCTTTATGCAAAGGTAAAATTAGTTTTTTATCCCCCTTTGTTATTTATCATATTCTTGTTCTTCTTATTTGATCACATGGGTAAATCTTTAGAAGGAAATGAAGCATAACATTAGTTTTATACCTGTTTCCTGTTTTCTTTCCCTTCTCTCTTCCTGTGTTTGGCCTCGCCATATTATTTTCTTTCAAGATGATGACGGGCAATCTAATGATGGACATGTTATTAGTGATATGTAACAGGAGGAAGAAGAAAAGACTGAAAAAAAGATAACATAGCAAACTATTGCTATTTTGTCAAGTTCTTTCATTTTTCTGGGAAATGTTTCACGTGTTACTGTGTATATGCTAGCGAACCAGATTTTTGTAGCTGTAGCTATGTAAATTACAACTTGCATTTTACATCACTTCCTATGAAAGTTTTGGATGTTTAAATACTTCAAAGCCAGATGCTTGCTCCATATACACCTCTTCATATGGATCGCCATGCAGAAAATCATTCTTGATACCTAAAGGAATGAGATTCTGATTCGGACAAAAAATAATTTTTTTGAGGTCTTGATACTCATTATGCCTAGCATTGAATAGACTGGGTATCTAGGAGTTAGGATAATGAAAGCTGAGTGAATTTGGTTGGACTCACATCACTTCCTCTTGTTTCTTTGATGATTCTGATTTTGAAGATAACAATGCCTGTTGTTATGAATATCATTGTTACATAGATTCTTGCATGTATAGGGTTACAGATTCTCTGTTATTAATTTTTACCCTTCTTTCATCATTCTTTCAGCTTGGGAAAGTTTCCAAAGCTTTGGAAGTTAGCAAAGAAATGGAGCATGCTGGCATAAAACACAACATGAAGACCTACTCCATGTTGATCAATGGGTTCTTGAAGTTGAAAGATTGGGCTAATGCTTTTGCTATTTTTGAAGATTTGATAAAGGATGGTATTAAGCCTGATGTAGTACTCTATAATAATATTATCACGGCATTCTGTGGTATGGGGAAGATGGATCGTGCTGTTTGTACTGTCAAGGAAATGCAGAAGCAGAGGCACAGGCCCACAACTCGAACATTTATGCCCATCATACATGGTTTTGCGAGGAAAGGAGAAATGAAGAAGGCGCTAGATATATTTGATATGATGCGGATGTCTGGATGCATTCCAACTGTGCACACCTATAATGCGCTGATTCTTGGTCTTGTTGAGAAGCGTAAGGTAAACCTCTCAAAGGACTCCTATGAAACGTTCCTTGCCTTGGGAGGATCTTTCTAACCATAGCTCCCACAAAATTACTCTAGTAGTAGTATTAAGCCATAAGATCCTGACTTTTCTTAAAATAGTGGCCCAAAAAATGGATTACTTGAAATGTCTCACACCTCTATGGAATGGTGACTCCATCCAACTCCTCATGTTCATGAAACTAATTTTAGATGGACGTTTGCATTTTAGTTTGCAAGATCCTAGCTTCAATCATATTGTTGTATTCTTTTTAAAAACTTCTGGTGGAGTTCACTAAGCTTTCTATAACTCAAGAAAAAGAAAGATTCTCTAAGACAACTTATTTCCTTTCCATTTTATTGTATGATTATTGATCCCTCATAATTTCTGTAGTAGTAGTAGTAGTAGTTTACTGTTTGGGAAAATTCTCTTCTTCCAGATGGAGAAGGCTGTACAAATACTGGATGAGATGACGTTGGCTGGTGTAAGTCCAAATGAACACACATACACCACCGTTATGCATGGTTATGCTTCTGTAGGTGATACAGGAAAAGCATTTGCTTGCTTCACTAAAATGAGGGATGAGGGTTTGGAGCTTGATGTTTATACATACGAAGCATTGCTTAAAGCATGCTGCAAATCAGGCAGGATGCAGAGCGCATTGGCAGTCACCAAGGAAATGAGTGCTCAAAATATCCCAAGAAACACCTTTATTTATAACATTTTAATTGACGGGTATGGCATCCTAGATGTCTTAGTTTTCGATTATTTTTATGTTTCTCTCATGTAATTCTCATGGTACTAATTATCTTTTTCCATATAGATGGGCGCGACGAGGTGACGTTTGGGAGGCAGCTGATCTAATGCAACAAATGAAACGAGAAGGGGTTCAACCTGACATCCACACCTACACGTCCTTCATAAATGCTTGTTCCAAGGCTGGAGATATGCAGGTATCCGCTATTTATAGAACCTGTTTAACCTGTATTATAAATATATTTTGACCATATATATTTGAATCGTCTATTAAAAAAATTAGAACTAAGCTTTTACTGAAACAAGTGAAAGGCTACAGATTGGACCAATATAAAAGAAGAAAAGCTCACTGCAAAAAGGACTCCAATTGGGTTGAGGGAATGAAACAACATGAAAACTATGAAAAGGACTCCAATTTTTAGTATCTTATGAAAATATTGGGCTGAAGAAAATAGGATTTTTTTTGAAGTCTTGGAGACCTTGGGAAAAGTAATAAGTCTGGTGGCCTATGCCTAGATTTTACAGCTCTTTTGATTGTTAATTTCTAAGCGTTTTGGTTACTATTCTTCCACTCATATTTTGTATTTAGGTTCATCAAACATAAACCCTTCGTCAATCATTGATTTAACCACTATCTTGGCATGTTTCTAATTCTAACCGGTTAACTATTTTCCAGAGAGCAACAAACACAATTGAAGAAATGAAATCTGCAGGAGTGAAGCCTAATATTAAAACGTATACTACACTGATTCATGGCTGGGCCCGTGCCTCTTTACCAGAGAAGGCATTATCATGCTTTGAAGAGATGAAGCGATCTGGGTTGAAGCCAGACAAAGCTGTTTACCATTGTCTGATGACGTCCTTGCTTTCGAGGGCTACTGTTGCAGGAGGATGCATTTATCCTGGCATTCTTTCTGTTTGCAGAGAGATGGTTGATTGTGGACTAACAGTGGATATGGGGACAGCAGTTCACTGGTCCAAGTGTTTAATCAAAATTGAGAGAACTGGTGGGGAGATTACTGAAGTTTTGCAAAAGACCTTCCCTCCAAACTGGAACTTGTATAACAATGTCCTCACGAGCTCCAATGTAGCCTCGGATGACGAATCTGATATAAGTGACGACGAAGATGATGACATATGTCAGGGGGCAGTATCGAGTGCTGGCGATGAAGGTGAAAGCGATGGCGATGTAGTCGGCAGATCATGGTTTTGAGTGCAGGATGGCTCTGCATAAAAGCCTAGAAACAGACCTTTTGAGAGTCTGCAAATAGAATCCCACTGTTAAATGGTTAGTAGTTTGGCCCTACTACTTTATTCACTGAGCCAACCGTTTGGTTTGAGATTACATTTTTTTTATGTAGAGGGTTTTAGATTTACTGATCTCTGTTTATGTAATAGTTTCCTTTCCTATGTAAATCTACTGGGGGACTTCCTGTTTAAAAGAAAGTAGGCTAGTGGAAGGAGCCATTCTGATATCAAGATGTAAACTTGTGAGTGTATATTCAGCTGATTTTTATATCAAAGCATCCTCAACAAGTCTTCCAAACAGCGTGAAAGAAAAATCTAACACGTAGGGTGGGAGAGATTCGAACTTTTGACCTTTTGCTTGGAGGTGTATGTCTAAACTAGTTAGACTATGACCAGGTTGGTTGTAAGAAATTTATTGAGAATCGCCTTCCCAAACTACATCATTGATTTGACACTTAGAAATTGAAAATAAATTTGAAAAGAAACAGCATGGTTGATTTGATGATAAGGAAGGATTCTTGTGGTTCCACCAAACAGCATTGCAGATTCTAACATGTTCTTCCCACCACTGCCTCAAATCCATCAAGGAAACAAAGTGGGGTTTTAAAAATCAAGCCATCTCAAGCTCCAATGTGATGGAATTGAATGAATTCCTAATTTTGCAACTAGTTTTGAATGATTATATAAAGTTTATTCTTGAATTCAGACAGTCTAGAAATGGACAAAAAGAATAGTGATTTGAGTATCATAGTCTGTTGGATTAGTTGGATGAAGCTTCATGGCTATGGAGGGTCAATGGAGAACATGTGCAGTCATGGATAATTTTCCTTTTTTTTTTTTTTTTTTTTTTTTTTTTTCTTTTTTTTTTTTTTTTTTTTTTTTTTTTTCTTTTTTTTTTTTTTTTTTTTTTTTTTTTTCTTTTTTTTTTTTTTTTTTTTTTTTTTTTTCTTTTTTTTTTTTTTTTTTTTTTTTTTTTTCTTTTTTTTTTTTTTTTTTTTTTTTTTTTTCTTTTTTTTTTTTTTTTTTTTTTTTTTTTTCTTTTTTTTTTTTTTTTTTTTTTTTTTTTTCTTTTTTTTTTTTTTTTTTTTTTTTTTTTTAATTTTTCCTCTCAATATCATAATATAGGGAGACAAAACAGCTCATTTGTGCACCTACTTTCTAATTGATATGCACAAAAACCTACAGACTGCCTTAATTTTGAGCTTTGTACAACTTCAAAGTCTCTGTATAGAGATATGTACCCTTTAAATTATTGGTAGAAAAACCTAACCACCCAATATTTTATATTTATTGTATTTTTTTTCTCTACATATATGAAGAGAGAGAATTAACTATCCAATATAGATATGTAATTGTTGTGCATTGGTAAGAAATGATACTCTTATTTTAAGCAATTATGTTCCTAAACTATTTAATTCAAATTTCAAGTTTTTTAAGATGATGGATCATTCTTCGTTTGTTGAGTTAAAACTTGTCATTAGAATAATAAAAGATGACCTTAACAAAAACAAGAAGAATTAAACACCTTGAAACAAATTGACTATAAATGCATATGCGGTTTTCCAATAAGTAGAAAACACATCATGTCAAATCACAACCATGGAAACAATGAGTTTCACCAACATTGCCATGACATCTTTTTTGTCTCTGTTCCTAAACCTAAAGTTGGCTCCACAATATTGTTGTCTAATTGATGTCATTCTCCACCATGTTGTCTAACTAATACAAAAAAAAAAAAAAAAAAAAAAAAAAAAAAAAA
>QLSR01000643.1:996266-1017312 GCA_031780015.1 Citrullus colocynthis
GTACAAAAAAAAAAAAAAAAAAAAAGAAGAAGAAGAAGAAGAAGAAGAAGAAGAAGAAGAAGAAGAAGAAGAAGAAGAAATTACTATCAAATCAAAATTTTACTTTGATTCGTAAGACAGGATTCCTCTTCAAGGACATCGAGCGTGAGCCTATTACAAATAATATGTACAAACCCTTGAGAGAGAGAAAACAAAGAAAATGCCTTTAGAGAAGTATAAAGAATAATAATAATGTTTATAAAAGGAAATTTTATACTTGAGAATGATGGAATGTTTCAAATTAATAAAAATAACAATGGCTTTCTGAGCTTGATATTAATACATGAATGACATCTTCACAAGGGTTACAAGGAAAGAAGAAAAAGGAAAAGAACACTATAACTTCACATAGTTCCTTCCTATATATACATTGTAGAAAAATAATATTAGAGGAAAAACCATCCAACCCATGGAGGGGAAAAGGCAAAGAATCAAAAAGGCCAAGGTGCTAACAATAGTGTAATTTATGCAAGGATGCTAAAACTCATCACCAACTTGATGAAAATAGGGACCTCAGATTTTGGACCTCCAGAAACAGGGAGCAACTTGGACCAACGACTGTAAGTCACCAAGCCGGTCAATGAGACTGTGAACTGCATATCTACCGCTTAGGTTCACTCAAGTTCTTCCCTTCGAAAAATTCTCCGAGCATCCTTTCGAGATCCTCTGGCTGGTATCTGACATACTTTTGGGGATTCTTTCCACCATCAATCAGTGGCCTGTGACAACAAATGCAGATTTAAGCAAATGTGAGCAAATATTGTTACGAGCAGTTGTATGCGCAAGCTCGCCTGCATATTACGAAATCAACAGAATGACAGAGGACATCAAACTAAAACTTTAACTTCTGTTATGAAATCGGCAAATAAAGAAAGCAAAAAAACGTAAACAGTAAAGATCGACACAAAGATTTATGTGGTTCACTAACAGTATGTTAGCTACCACGGACAAAGAGAGAGATCAGTTTTTTATTAGAGAGAAATGTCAGATAATATAGTTTGCAGAAGCACAAGTAGAGTTAGAAGGTTTATATATGCCCTCTAACCCTTGGGCCAAAATCGTAAGTAACATAAAATACAAATAGAATTTAACTAGATCCATGCTTCATCATTCAAAGAGCCAAATAACATATTCAAGGCATTCAAACAACATCCATTTGATACTCAATTAAAATTATGACTAATTTTAAACAAGCCATAAATATTTCAATAACATCAAAGGGAGAGAGAGGAGGTATACACACCCAAAACGTTTTAGGAAGGATCTGTATGCAGGAAGTAAGACTTCAGCAACTGAAAGTCTTAGAGACTCCCGCAACTCAGTATCGGGAACTGCCCATTGAGATTGTCTTTGATGCAGTTCCTCAAACTGCATGTTGAAAGTCTTGAACCTGGTAATATAAAAATACTCCAGTTACGATAACAGTATTAGAAAGATGAGTGAACTGACAAACACATTTAGTCACATAAAGCTATCGGGACGGTAACCTGTCTTTAATAAGTGCCTTAGAAACTCCGCTACTATTTCCTCCATCTATACCAGGTACACTGCCACCGCCAGATGAAGTTAACCCTTGAACAGAGAGACATTGCAGGATCTGCAAGTTTTTTTTGGTAAGGACCACAGGGTACAAGGAAACTAAGCTTTACAGAAAATTCACAAACTTTGGACCTCCAAAGACAGATGGGCTTAGTGGGTTTAGTTGATTTGTTTCTGTAAGGGAGTGTTTGGGGTGCTGAGTTGAGTTTTGAAGTTTGGAGTTAATATGTTAGAATTAAGAAGTCTATGTTTGGAGTGTAAAGTTGTGAAAATGGTATTCCTCTATAAATGCACAAACTAGCAAACATTCTTGAAGTTGGTGGAGTTGAGTTATTTTACACCAACTTAAGAATCCAAATGCCCCGTAAGAGTTTCTAGCTTGTAATGTTTTAATTATCAACAAAAAGTATGTGTTTTTAGTCAATACATATATATTTGATCACCTTTGACCAAGCATTCCTTTTATACTGATTTGCATGTTGTTGTACGACCCTCCTATGTCTCTGAACCCAATCGTCCCCTAGCAAATCCTTGGCTTCAGATCTGCAAAGACAATCATTTAATAAGTAACAGGTCTGCACAAGAAAACGAGTTCTAAAAATAGCATATATAAAGCATACCTGCGAACAGATCTAACTATATAGTGAATGTTGTTCATGAGGAATAAGTGAGTCAAAGCAGGGTCTCTGTAATGCTTAGATTTTCCATCCAAATTAGATTGAAGAGCCTGCATTATTTGCATTGTGACAGTGGCCAATTCCGAATTCGTTTGACCACTATCTTCAAATTCTTGAAAAAGTTGCTTCAAGGTTGCTTGATAGCTGAAAATTTTTCAAGTGAAAATTTGTGGATCAACAAAAGCACAAGTAAGAAAAATTAGATAGACTGAAACTGATGAGATAGCAGAGGGCCAGAGGCAGCAAAACTTAAGCATCTAAATAAAACGCACTAGGAATGCAGAATGATGTTTTCCCTTTTTTAAAATGAGAAACCAAACTTTATTGAAACAATTTTTTTTTAGAAAAAAGAACTATTTTAAATTGGCAACCGGCAAGGAAGCAACAGCGTTATCGAGAGTCTTTAGATGCTTTATTAATAAGTGGTGAATAGCATTTTTTACAGGAGTGTTGAATACAATTGACTGCATTTCCTTATGAATAACATTAGACCATCAAATCATTCATAAATCATCAAGCCATATGCATCAAAATGTGAATTCCTAAATAACCAGAAATTGGCATAAGATTTACTTACTCAAAAAGAAATTTGACATAATTAATCACATAGCTTGTTAAAGGATGAACAGTTCCATCCAACACCGCAGTTTTTGTGGCATCTTTTTCCACAGCTTCCTCAAAATCACCAAATGTATCCTTAGCTGTCTGAGCAAGCCGTTTGGTCAAACCCGATGCAGATTCCTTGATCTCATTGCATGCTTTACCCTTAAAAATTGTCTCTATCTGAACGAGTTCAAAATGTCAATCTATAAGTGGATAAAAATTTACAGTCTGTCATTGGAAAAGTAAAAGTTTAAAGATAACGTAGTAAGCTAATTGTTTGTGGCCGTGCACAGGTCTTGTCTAGTTGTATAATCATTGAAGTTATAATATAGTAGAGGAAACAAAATAATGGGGAACTTTTTTTTTCCTAATTGGAAGCATTTTCCATATTTGTAGTCCATGTCCTGAAGGCCATAAAAGGAAACAAAAAGGCATTCTATTTAGTAAAAAGCCCATTGTATCAAAATAATAATAATAATATCAATAATAGGCTCACCAAAGGAAGGGGCTCTAATCAAGAGAGGGGGGAAAAAAAAACTAACGAGTAAAAGAACGGAAAACCCTTGAGCATATGATATGAATAAATATAAAAAGAGATCTCTTTTCAGAGTTCTTATATGAATATATGATTGGTCAAAAGAATGTGACGGTCCCTTGTGATACTGGTGGGAAAGAGATGTTTTTCCTTTTAAAAAAAAGCAACGACAACAAAAAAAAGGTTATAATACAAACTTTTTTTTTTCCTTGGGCTCTGAGGAAAAGACGGTGGTTGAGTTGGAAAAGCTCATCATTTTGCAATCACCATACAGAACTCTAGCTAGATGGTGGTTAACAACTAGTACATGCAACATGCAGGTGGAAGCCAAGCATTGGTCATACCTCAGAGTGAAGCTCTCGCATAATTTCATACATGTCCAAAAGTACAAACAACTTTTCTGGTGACCTCTTGCTTTTTGCAATCGCCTCCCCAAAACTGAATAGCACAGACACACTACTACTTGTAACCTCTGCAAATGATTGGTCTCTAAGCGATTCAAAGCCTTCAAATATTTGATCGCAAACTTTTCGTTCACCAGCAAATAGCAGTTTAACCTATGATTAAGCATAAAATTTATTTAGAAGCCACAAGAAAAACTCATTAAACATTAAATATAGTGTGCTTTGCTTACTGCAATACGCATAAAATGAATCCAGTTCCCAATTTTTGCCTCTAAAACCTCCCATGCCATCTTCTGGACATCATCTTTGCTAAGTTTTTCAACTCCTAATTTCCTTAGGCTTTCTTCCAGAACGACGGAACGGGTATCCCTGGTCAAAAGAAGATATAGAGATGAGCCTCTCTCTGTCTTGCATGAAAGTTTTTCTTAGATATGAAGTCATTTTAGGGAAGATGCTTGGGTTGGGAATATCTTTTCCTGAGAGTATGTCCCCAGATCATAGTAGCCTCATTGTCTCTTTAACCATACTATTTTTCCCCTCAAGAAGAAATGTCAATGATGTCGAAATAGATAAGTTTCTTCAATTCAAATTTGGTTCTTTGAGATATAGTTCGGCCCTCCGTACACCAATATAAGAATGAAGATGCAAGGAAACATGAACAAAATAAACAAGTCACATTTATAGTTAAAAACATTTTTTAGAAAAATGGAGCTTCATACCTGTAGATTTTTAAAATGTGTTGTTGATGACCAGCTTGAACCATTTGCTGTGATAAATCATGCAGCAGTGGTAGAACACGTGGTGGTATGAGAGTGGGAGGTGTGTAGACAGCAGTCTCTAAGCTATTATCATGATGTGCAGAATGAGGATTTGAGGAGTGATTCTTTCCACCTGAATCATGACCAGGAGATTCTGAAGATGGTTGCAACGATTTTGGCAGGCAATCGAAAAGACGCTCAGGCTCCACAGGTTTGCTGAATTGTCCCCAGCAAATATTAAAAACTTACATAGGAAAACTTAAGCTCCAATAATATGCATTGCCCATATAGAGAATACCTCAAGAAAAGGTTATTTTCAAATATAGCAAAATGAGTCAACTTATTTACAAATATAACAAAATGTCACTGTCTATCAATGACCAACAGTGATAAACATTGATAGACTTCTATCACCGTCTATTAGTGGTGGATGATAGTAGTCTATCAGTGTCTACCACTATTAGACAACATCATTTTGATATATTTGAAAATATTTTCGGCATTTTTTCCATTTATAACAATTACCTCTTATCTCTATAATTATCTTTTCATTTAAAATGTCATATAATCATTATTCTATTTCTAAAAAAAAGAAAATTCAAGGACCTTTTAAACCTATTCTTAAAATTTTGGGAACTAAAAGGGTAAATTTTAAAAATCTAAAGACCAAATATACCTATTCTTCAAAACTCGAGGACTAAAAAGGAAAATTTTTCACCAAAAAAGAAGAAAAACCCTCAACTTTTAGAACCTTTCATACCATGTTCTCTATTGTCATTTATGAATGCATAAAAACTGTCTGCTAAAGAAGTTAACATCATTTCATAATTCATCAATTGCCCAAAGATAACTCTCTAAATCCTCATGTGGCCCTTTCAAGTATTTTTGCACTTGAATATAATTAATTTTTATCTTTTCCAGCCAATGATAACAAAAGATAGAAATCGATGGAATGCTCCTCCCCCTTAGGCTTAGGGACTTCTCATCCTTAAGGCTTTTAGGCTGTCTCTTTTGACATTTTTGTCTATGTGAATATCTCTGTTTTTATAAAAGAACGAACAAAAGGAACGGGTAAAAAAGGATAGAAATCAACAAGTGAGATTTTGTGGTGTTTTCTTCTTCTTCTTCTTCTTTTTTTCTTTTTTAATGAAAAAGCTAACAATCACCTACTGGTGTTCGGTTTACCCTATTTCATTCATTCAATGAAACGTTTCTTTATCCAAGAAAATTCATGAGTCAATAAGGAAGCATTTTTATCATGTATGCAGAATTCTTCCTAAAACAAAAGTGTAGAAACCTGTAGGAAGATAATAGCTGTCTGAACTCATCTTCCAGCTTTGAGATGGCTTTTGCAAGCAGCGTATTTGCCTGGTTAAGCACTACCTCGCTACTCTTAAAACCTTTATGGCTACTAAAGAATTTGATAATGTTTCTTAATTGACCAATAGCCCCGAGATAACTTTCCAAATCCTCATGTGGCCCTCTAAGTATTTTCATTTCTGCCTGCACACCAGAACAATAGTTAATAAGCAAGATGCAATAGAGGTCACACCTAGCGAGGTTCGTCCAGATCTTCAACATTATGGCCCAACAATTTTAGCTGGCCCTTCAATAGTTGATCATATAATTTCTTTTCCATATAATATTATGAAAGCAAAGCATAAAAGATGCCAATTATATTTCTCTTGACTTGCATATTTAATTTTATAACGAATATCTTATTATATTTTAAGATTTTCCTTCGTAAACATCGGTAATAATTCTCTTGGCTATTACATTTTTTAACCAGAACTTGTTACTTATTAAATGAAAGAAATTGTAATGCATAAAAAAGTGGTACATATAAATAATACCACTATTAACTGTTCCTTATACTCTTCGTTTTCAAATTATATTGCTACTAGTTACAAGGTCCTAAATATAACTCATCTAAATAACAGAAATTTATAAATTACCACGCATGAGACACCTGTGCACACATCACTTGATTCACTTAGCTTAATCAAATTACATTTCAGAAACCACAAATGACTAAAATGAAGAGAAATTCCAATATAAGGATTCAATGTCTACAACCCTATGAAAAGAAGGCCATTTTTTCCCGAGCAAGGAGATGTTTTTGAACCTGCTCCACGATTCAAGAACTATAAGAAGACCGGATTGTGCTTACATACCAAGGTAGGTAGTAGGGAGAGCACCGATCTACTCAGCTACTCCCTACGACCCTACCCGAGTAGAAGAATTGTACCATAAGCAGATTGAAGATGAGACAGGTGAACCTATCCTCTCCCCAAATGAAAATCCTCAACAAATCCCATATACATACCCAAAAAACTAAATTGATAAGGATGTCAACAACCACACAGAAACGGGATAAAGTGTCATCCTGTTGAAACCCTAGTCCTCGTAATCCCAAAGCCCATCCTCTAGAAACTTCATGAAGAAGCCCCAATTGACATATATTTTCTCAAAATCAATAGGCCCCTCGTCAGTAATTAGATCCTCCTTCATAACAAACTTTGTATGATCAATTTACATTTCAAATAATATTGACCTTTTTAGATCTTGGCCTCAAGGAGTTCCATAAAAAACAAAGAGTTTGGAATGCAAGAAAATTTTTCATCATTATAACAACGTTATTCTTTTGCTTGTTTCTTGGGTAAGGTAAGATTCAAGGGTACCCCATGCATCTAGATTAAATGCTCCTAGAATATTTATCAAGTGCAATAAGAACCAAAAAACACACACACAACTTCATGCCATCATACTATTTATCGAGAATCTGAATTGAAAGATATATAAAAGAGTTTTGGGTTAGATGAAAAGCATAATAAGCAGCTTCGAACTTTTCTCATATCACTTTGAATATCAGCTTTCAAGGCAAGATATTCAGTTATACTTGACAATGCATCATTTCCCTCATTCACCCAACCAACCATAATTAGTACATTTGTTATCAGCTTCATGTGGCTGTTGGTTACGGGGTAAAGAGATTTTTAAGCTCGTACACAACTAAATGGATGCAAAAAATAACTAAGCAAGTGAACTGACGAAGCTCGAAAAATCAAAAAGGCCAACCTGACGAGAGAGATCAAATTGTGCTAAAATAACCTCCGCAGCCTTCAAAGTCTTATCAATGTTCTCGTGAGCTTTACGAATAGAATTGGTTCTGATCTGCAAATTCCCAAAATAATTACAAACCTAAACAGTAAGAATCAAGGACAGAACCACAACACCAGGTAAAAACCGGGAAATAGACAAACCCAGGATCGGGCAGACAGAGTAGCTAAAAGCAAAAAAGGCAAAACCCGGATCTGAAATTCGATTCTCAAGAGAAACAAGAAGCGAAACGAAAATACCAAACCAAAACGAACGATTCTCGCATAGTAAAAAGGAAGTCAACCGATTCAATTGGTCGGAATCAAACAAGAAGACCGACCCAGCCATGTAAATTTCTCGACAAGGAAACTTTTGATCATCCTCCCCCAACTTTTTTCTATAGAACCAAAGAGAAAGCAAACCTGAGTAGGGCGCATGGCGGTTTCGAGAGCTGAAAGACGGTGGTCAAAGGAACCGAGAATGGTGACAACGTTATCAGTAATAGTTTGGCTCTTTTGCAGTGATTCTCTCATCTTAGCCGCTCTTTCCCTAAGAAAATCATCCCCCAAAGTTGCAGTTGCAGGCACCCCCATCGTCGGGATTCTCTTTGTCTTCCTCAGCTCCGCTGAATTCAAATTTGATGGCCTTGCAAATTTGGAAGAAGAAGAAAAATGGAGGAATTTGAGGTTATGATTGTGGGCTTTGACAGGTTGTTTTGTATCTGTACAACCAAACCATGAAGCTTTGCTTCTTACAAACCAAGTCTTCTAGACTTGCCTTGGACCCTTTTCCATTGCTTTTCCTCTTTTCTTCTTCTTTTTCTTTTTTCTTTTTTCTTTTTTTCCTTTCTTTCTTTATTACTATTACTTTTTTTTTTTTTTTTCATTTTCTTTCTTTTCTTCCCACCTTTTTCTCATTACATAAATTTTGTGCAAATCTTGTGTCCTATTAACTATTAAGTTTTATCTTTCGACATTTTTTCTTTTTCCTCTTTTTTTTTCTTTCCAAATTTCCAATATAATAATAATAATTTTGATTTAAAAACTTGCTCAGTTGTATCTATTGATCTTACACTTTTAGATTTATCAAGTTGAACGCTACGCTTAAATAAGTGTTGTAATTATTATTATTTTTTTCCTTAATTTATGCAAAATTGTCCACTAATTTTATTTTAAAAAAACACACACACAATGTAAGAATCTTGCTAAACTCATTAATTTCAAATTTTTTAAAATATATATATATATATATATATATATATATCAAATTTCATATCGTACATATGTTTATAAGCTGTTCACTTATAAGGTTAAATATTTTAAATTAACATTTAGAGGAATAACTTATTATTATTATGTTACGGCTACAATCGTTTTTAGTTGAATGTTAAGGTTGCAATATTTTATCTAAGTTTGAGGTGCAATTTAATAAAATTGAAAGTTTGTAGTAGAGATTGATAGAACCTAACAAGTTGTAGGATAAATTGATTCAAGCTTACAAATTTTATGGTTCAAAAGTGATTTTGTTTATTCCTTAAAAGAAAACATCAGTACATATATAAACTTTCAATTTCGTGTTTATTAAATCTCTAGTCTATTTTAACACTTTTAATAAGTCTCTTTTAAATACTAAAATCTACGTATAATAGAACACTTACTTTTTAATTATTTATTTAATAAATTTGATCATTTTAAAAAAGATCGAATTTAACCATAATCTATAACATATTTGGCAAAAAGCTTATTATATGCCATGATTGATATGAATATCATAATTTCTTTAAAGATGGATATAACATTTAATTATTTTTAATCATCAATAAAATGTAAAACAAAACTCATTGTTGGTTGTTAAGCATGTTAGGTGTTTTGGTTTGGATTTGATTGATATATATTATTTTATTTGTTAAGTCATGATTGAATTGGTTTTCAAAAAATAAAAGAAAAGGAAAGGAAAGGAAAAATAAAGAAATTATGATTGAAGTGTTTTGTTAAAATTTTATATTAATGTGTTTGTCTTTTGTGGCTTAACTGCATGCTTTTGTTTGTACCCTCAACATTAGCCTTTAGTTTGATTAATTAACACTTGAAATTGAACTTACTTCGTTGATGTCTTTGCTTAAATTTTCCTTAGTTTAATAACACATATAAAAAAAAAAAAAAAATCGAACTTTTAACCGTTTAATTTTTAATCCACGTTGTATTGTTTTTTTTTTTTTTTTCTACTTTTGATGTTTGTTTAATAACTTAGTATATGATACTGTGGGTGAGCATTTGACTTTAATAGTTGTGTCATAAAATCATATGTTATTTTGATACAATAAAATATGGAGAATATTTGAGTATATGTTAACGATGTTTTCACTTGTGACTTGTTAGCTCTCTAATGTATCTGCCTGTTCTTGTATTACTAAAAAGACATGGAGTGTTGAATTATATTTACGTTGATCCCGTAAATTTAATAAATTATATATATATATATATATATATATATTTTTTTTTTTTTTTATTTGGTAAGTTGGACTATTTTGTCAATTTGGTAGAGCATAATGATATAATGATTTTTTTAAGAGGCAACAGTACAATGTTTAAACATTGGTCGATTACACTTCATGTTATCAAATAAGCACGTTCTAGGTTCAATTTAATTCTTTAAAAGAGGTAGTTGTAAATATAACAATTAGCCTCATTATTGGTAGATGTAGAAAGAATCTGTAAATATAGTAAAATTATATCTAACTCCCGTAATTAATTAGACATCAAATATTAGGTAAATAAAACTATAATCGAATATGCATTTTTGGTTGGATTTAAACTTAGTTTAAATTTCATCACTCACTTCTCAATATCATCCCCTTTACTACTTCTTATTTGAATATAGCAACTATTTCATCGTGATGTCATGTTTGATTATTTGAATTAGATTGGTAAAATAATCATAATAATTTTTATTCGAGGAAAATACGTAATGTGCATGTGTTTCTAAAATTTGTAGAATGATGACCAATAAAGATTACAATGTTTTTAGAAGATTACAAAAATACTCATGATCCGTTGATCCTTAATTGTCACATAACTAATAATTTATTGCTTTCAGACCATAACAATTTAATCCATTTTGTGATAAAAATCAACAAAATTAAATAAATGGGATCCCTAATAAATTTATCAAATAGAAACTAAATCGTTGTAAATTATAAAGTATGAAAGTAAACTGTTATTTATAAAGATTCATAGACTAAATTAAAAAGTATATAGACTAAATAGTTACAAAATTAAAATTAAAATATTATGAGGAACTATTTTGGATTATGTTTGCAATGGGAAAAAGTTATCGTGTGAGGATATTATGGTGTATTTGGAATACATTTTTATGTGCTTAATTTGAAAAATAAGTAATTTTGAAAGAGATACAAATGTTTGACAACCACTCAAAATGAATTTCGAAGTCATCGGTGTATTTATTTTAAACACCTCTTGTTTAAATAAAAATAAATTTTTGAAAAACATTTATTTTTTTAGGTTAATCTATACCCACCTTAATTATTTAACATGTTTGGTAAAATTGGCTATTTTATTAATTTATGTAAAACCACTTCTCAAAAACTTTGCTTATATAATGACATATTTTCTAACGAAATTAAAAAGAAAAAAAAAATCAAATCTGTGCTTTCATGTATTTTCTTTTTCATGTTTATTATTTAATAACAACCTTTTGGATTGATTTAATTTTTATATAACAATTTTTTGGGTTGGATTGATTTAATTTTTATATAACAATTTTTTGGGTGGGTTAGATCAAACAAAATTATTTTCAATTGGAAGTGTGTAAAGTTTTAAAATAATTATCTTATAATAAGATTGATATTAAATATAAGTCGACATCAAATAGCAATATAAAAACAATTGAAATAATATAGCTACCTTGATCATTATAACTAAAAAGCATTAGTTAATACTAACTTATTAAACACCCTAATAAATTTTAATGGATTTAATATTGAAAGTTTTCTAAACGATATTTGTACTTCATACGACAATGGATAATTTTGAAAGTACATGTTAATAATTATTTTGAAAATTACAATGATGTCAAATTAGGCTATTGAATTTTCAAACTCAATAAATTTGTCCATGATTTCATAGTTTAATTTTGGTCTCTTCATCTATTTTGTTTGTTAATTACGTACAAAGTTGACGTAAGACCTATTTTTTTATTAAAAAGTTTACCATTTAATGATTAACAGTTAAAAAAATATACTTTTAAAGTTGGGATTTTTACATAGAGGCCTTGATTTCTTTTGATTTACTGAAATTGAAGGAATCCCTTCAATTAATTTATTTTCCTTTTGTAAACTTTGAGAAAAATGGGAGGAAGGATGACAAAGAAGAAGAAAGAGAGGAAGAAGAAGGAAAGAAAATGAAAAAATAAAAATAAAAATTGTGGCCATTGATGTAAGGAAGGAGAAGAGAAGGACGAGAAAGGGAAGGAGAAGAGAAGGACGAGAAAGCGAAGGAGAAGAGAGGGGAAAATTAAAAAAAAAAAAAAAAAGTTAAAAAATGTTTTTTTTATTATAAAAAGGTTAAAATAGTATTTTGATTTTCGTATTTTCAAATTTTCGATTTTAGTTCATATACTTTTATTTATCTAATTCTAATCTCCATTCTTTCAATAAATTTTAAATTTAGTAATTATATAATAATAATTTTCTTGAAATAAAATAAAATATGTTAATATATTTTAAAATGTTATAGTTAACGAATTTTTTTTTTTGAAAGTATAGAAATTAAAATTGAACAATCGAAAGTATAGAGATTAAAATTGAACAAACTTCAAAATATAAAAATTCAAATTGTATTTTAATCTTCTACAAATTGCAAAGATATAATTTTTATTTAAATTGTTTTAATAAAAATTAATGTATCATCAACTTTTCATTAGTATTTTTAAAAAAAAAAAAAAGAAAAAAAAGAACTAACTGGTGGAAAGATCAAACATGCTAACAAATGCAAACTTCAAGACATAAATTCGTTGAATTTGAAAACGAGTGACTTAAAGTGTATCCTAAACCTAATAGTTTTTTTCTTTCCAAAAAATTTTACATGTTACCTTTATCTATTATTTGTCATAAAAAAAATTAAAAATGGTGTGGAATCCATAATATAAATAATAAAATACATCATTTAGTGAACCATCAAATACTAAATTTAAGAAGTATATATCAAGATTGAACTGAAAATAAATTATAAATTACATAAACAAAATATTATTTTAATTTAGAGATGTTTTTAAATATAAAAAATAAATAAAAATATTTATAAATATAATATAATTTTATTATCTATTTAGATAGATTGCCATAGACTGTAATAGATCATAATAAATATAAATAGTAGTAGTTTATTATGAATAAACTGTAACATTTTGCTATTATTTCTATATATTTTAGGCTAATTTACCTTTAATTTTATAACACAACAAATATCAATAATATAACGAAAAATGAAAAAGAAAATGAAAAATAAGATCTTGCGAGAGAAAAGAAAAAATGAAGCGCGACGCGTTGGATGAAAGCCACTTGTGGAGGGAAAGGGAATGGCCGTAAACCGATATGTCGTTTTTAGTCATTCATTTCTTCACTGTCGTCGTCCTCTTCGCCTTCGAACTCCTCCTTCTCCACTTCTCTCATCTGCTCTGCGCTCGACCTCCTCATCCATGGAAGCTCCTCCCGAAGGTTACCGCAGAAACGTTGGCATTTGCCTAATCAATTCTTCTAAAAAGGTAATTCTCGGAACCTCTCTCTTTTCATTCCTCCATCTCCGCTCATTTTTACAAGTATTCATCCATGCGTCGTTCCGAAATCGGTATGTGCAGATTTTTGCTGCCTCAAGGTTGGATATACCAGATGCTTGGCAAATGCCTCAGGTAATTCGATAATTCGATGATTCTTTTTTTCCCCTCCATATCCGGAAGTTTGAGGTACAAGCAGCATAACTTTGAGCTCTGAAATAATGATGAATTAGTGCTTTAATTTACTATTACATTGCCTGCTTTAGGGCTTCATTTGTTCAATTGTCGCTGTTAGGTTTTATGAAGAGTTTATTCGATCAGATGTACTCGTTAAGTCTGAAATTTTAGCATTGAAGCATAATTAAGTGGCACGGAAATAATGTATAATCTTCTACGTATTTTCTTGAGCGTTTTATATGTTTTAGCCATTACGAGTTTATTCGTTCTGTTATGTTCATTAGGGCGGCGTGGACGAGGGTGAAGATCCAAGAAGCGCAGCCATAAGAGAACTTAGAGAAGAAACAGGAGTCAGATCCGCAGAGATTATTGCTGAAGTATTATTTCATTGATATTTTCGGCTGTCTTTGCTTGGATATGCATATTCTTCTCTTAGGTTTTCATGAATCAAGTCCTTCTCATAATCGTTAAAACTGAAGAAATTCTCTTTTAGGAGCAAAGATGATTAGGTTTTTGCTGTCCAAACGAAATTAGATCTCAACAGCATCTAGTTTCTAAAATGTTGCAGTTAATATGGTGCCGTACGAAAGAAAGTCCATAATTGATCACCATTGTATCGACTGAGCTCTTTGAGTCATTATATTTGAGTTGGTTTAGGGTGTATTTAATGCTTTTCTTGTTCTCAACGTTACCGGTAAAATTCTAACCATCTATTTTATGATTAATGGAATTGGTTTATTGCAAGTGAATTGTATCTTACCTTTTCTCACTGACTAACTATTTGTACTGGCTTTCATACGCATACACATCAAGTAAGGTTAGCTCATTAGACCATTATTTGGTTTTATAAATTTTGATATAAGAAACAACTTGAATATTATTGCTAGAGCTAGAGGGTCACCTTGATTTGAATTCAGATTCTAAAGAGAGATGAGTTTAAAGCATGCCTCTGATTACTGTGCCAATCCGTTGTAACCCATTGTGGGCATAATTTTCTTTAATCTCTGGAGATTGAGGAAGAATATTCAACTTTACCAGTGGTCTCATCAGCCCATTGACTTGGTTATTTAACATTTTTCTACCGATATGGCTTGTTTCTTCCATGATCCTCTGTAGTATGATTGCTGAACTATAGGTGATGCAGTATTAGTAGTTTTAATGTGTGCATACTCTGTGGGTTACTGAAGTTGTGAATTCGCGTTATGTTTTTTTTTCTTTCATTTGGGAGTTTTTCCAGAGTTTTAACCTGTGTTTACCTTAATTGGAAACATCAGTGAAATGTCTTGAATATTGGTTTCCTAAAGTAGGTACCTTATTGGCTGACTTATGACTTTCCACCACATGTCCGGGAAAAACTTAGACATCAGTGGGGTTCTGACTGGAAGGGTCAAGCGCAGAAGTGGTGAGTTCTTTTTTCTGTACATACAGTTCTTATTCCTTTCATATTCTTTAGAGCCAGAGCAAATCAACGAATTCTTGTGAGGGTTCTTAGAAATCGTACAAGGGGCCAGGACCACTTAGTCGTTCATTTCCTAATGATACATATTTTAGAAAAACAAAATCGATCTCAACGAATTTGTATGGATAATAGTGTTAATATAACTATTGAGTCTTCCTTGGTTTCTCTGTTAGAACTTTTGGAAGTAACTTTTCTCTTTCATTTTCTTCTCATCCCGCCAAGGCACTATTTCATTTGACTTATCAACTAAATGTTAACGATATTTTTCTAATCTATCTGCTGCTCTTATCTTATAGCATGTTCAAATGTTTGTGAAATTTTAGGTTTCTGCTGAAGTTGACAGGAAGTGATGAAGAGATCAATCTTTTAGGTGATGGGACTGAGAAAGCCGAGTTTGGTGAATGGTCATGGATGTCACCTGAAGAAGTAGTAGAACGTGTGAGTTGACCACCATTACCTTTTTTATTTAATTCAACAATTGTAAAGTGGGAGATCGAACTATTGATATTAGAAATAGTAATAAGTGGAGCTATATACTCAAATTAACACATAGTAATTTAACTCATCACCAACCAAAACAAGCTGAGAAATTCAATCCAAAAAATGAATATGGATATTCAACTTACATTTACCCTCCATCATGCAGGCGGTAGATTTCAAGAAACCTGTTTACAAGGACGTGCTAACGGTATTCAAACCCCATCTCGAGTAATATTATTCGGTACCACAAATATTTATTCATGTCCCTTTCCGTAATGTTGGTTTTATTTGCGGCGATATATCAAACCAGCTTGATTGGGGAAGTAGTCTTCTTACATTATGGTTAGTTATTGGATCGTTTTTTTTTTCCCTCTCTTTTTAGAACGAGCATATTGGAAATAAGTTCATGCTTTATTTTATTGTAGAATGCTCTCATATGTTTGAGAATAAATAATGGTTTCTTAAATGGGAGCAAGACCTTTTCTAGGTTTGCAGATGGGACACTCATCTGCTATTGGTATTATTATTTTGTGACCATGATTTTGATACCAATTTATAAGGATAATCGACCCTACACATATCTCTCCAATTGAATACTATCAATTGTCTACTAGTATTTAGTTCATAGTTACATTTTTTTTTCTTGAAAAATAAGTTGCCCATGCCCAGGGCCTTGCACATTGTCAAGTTGTCATATTGACCGATATTAATTGTATTAATTAACATTTGATTTGTTAATCAACAATTGAGAAGAATTTATTTTTGTTGCCACGAATTTAGGAGCATATTGTTGTTGTAGAAGACGGTTTTGTGAGCCTTAACGAGTTTAGTTTAATTGACATAAAACATGTTTGGTTCTAATAATTCATAAAAAAACAGGAATAGAGTATCAATAGTTCAAAAAATAATATAATAGGAATTCTCACCTAAACTAATTCTAAGATGATGACGAATTTTTTACTTCAGTTAACCAAATTTAATTTAATCAAATGGTTGGATTTGAATTTTTTATTATCAGATTATTGAAAGAAATATCAATTTATTATCAACTAATCTGAATTTTGGGAATCTTAACAATAAAATCCAACAAGAATATAGTATATAACAACTTTAAATTTATACTCGTTCTAAATACAATTGAAATAATGATTTTTTAAAAAATATATTTAGAATAAACCTTGTATATGTTTGAAATAAACTTTGTATATATACATTAGATATGTTAGATGAAAGTAATATTTATAACAATAATTTTCCATTAACAATAATTAGAGATTTTAAATTTTAGGTTAAAATCCAAAATATGAAAAAAAAGAAAAAAAAATTTACTGTGACAAATTTCAATTAATGGGAAAAAAAATATCATTCAAAACCATAAACACCTAAAATCAACAATTCTTGCATTAGTGGAATATTAATCTAATTTAGTCAAATTTAAACTTTTAAAATATTTTAATTATAAAATAATTCAAAATTTTAATATAAGAGCGAATGTATTTTAAAATAATACCAACGTTTTTATAAAATTAAGGAATATATACCATATTCGTTAATATATAAAATAGAAAAATCATTAAATGAAAATATACAATTAATGATGATATACGATGGAAATAATTACTTTTTTAAAAAAAATATCTCCAAGTGAGTATTACTAAAATGCTTTGGATTATTTTTAATATTTTACTTACAAAATAATATGAATAGAGTATATTACAAGTTTAAAACTGTCTAAAAATTTAAAAAATCTAGTTATAAAATATAATTAATATTCAAGACATTTTGTAAAATATTACTTATAAAGTAGGTTATTTTTATAAATCTTTCCTAATTTTATTATAATAGTAAGTACAAAAGCATATAGAGTTTTAAATCTCTCATTTCCATTCCATCTTAATTATCTTTGAGCTATGCTTATTTCTTCGATTTTGGATTTTATTAGCAATAAATATTATCATGATTCCAAATGTTTAACAAAGTGCTTTATGGACAATGATTTCTTCCTAAAAACGGGGCAATTTCTTCAACTAATGCTTCAATTTGGAAATATTAATTTCTATAACTACAACTACTTTTTGAAAAAAACCATCAAGTCATCTCAACCAAGAGAGAATCCAAGATGATAAACAGAGCATAACACAAACATGAGGAATGAAAAATCTTGGTTATTATAAACAAATGTGATCGTATCATCTCTTCTCATGAAATATATTTTGTATCTGACTATGAACAATATCGGCAACGATGTCGGGCGAGAATCGGCTGACCATGTCCTCCCTTGCCCGTCGTCCTTTAGCCTTAGCTTCATCAACATTAGTTGTTACTTCCCTCATTAGAACTTGAAGCTTACTGATGGATGGTTCAGCCCACAGATGCCCTTCAAATGGCCCTTCCTTTACTTCACTCATTCTCTCAACTGGCAACGGATAACTATTCTCATCGGTCAAAAACTCCGTTTGCCCCGACCAGTTGGTGGCAATCACTGGCAACGACATCGCCATTGCTTCGACGAGCGGCCTCCCCCACCCTTCTCCTCTTGATGGAAGTACAAATGCATCAGCAGCCTTGTAAACTCTAGGCAAATCAGTTTGAGGTATATGAATATCAACCACATAAACAGGAGCCCAACCAGAAAGTGGCATTTGTAAGTCTGAATTTTCTACAAAATCCAAAATCTTGTTCCCAAAATCACTATCAGTATGGTAAGGATTTGTCAACAAAAACAACCCAACTCCATCTTTCTTACAAAATTCTCTCAAATATGCTTCCAACAACAAATCCCAACCTTTCCTGAATTCCCATTTAAAGATACTCAGAAACACAAATCCCTTCTTCTCTAAGCTTACTTCCAAGTTTTTGGCTCCTAAAACTAATGTTCCTACAGATTCAAGACTAAATGGTTTGTATTTCAGTGGATCAAAGAAATTCACATCAATAGGTTGAACAACTTTCACAATCTTAGAAGGATCAACCCCACTTTTCACAAATGTAGAGACATGAAATTCAGAAGGAACCCAAACGTAATCCATTCTATTACATCGATTCACATGTTCTTGACTTACCCTATCAGTTTCAAACATTGTTCTACCAATCACTGACTTGAAATTTTGGTAAGCACCTGGTGGGCAAGGCAAAGTTTCAAACAAAGGAGGATTCCACGCACCCGGTTCACTGTGGCAAATCACAACGGTTTCATTCATTCTACATTTTGTTCTGTGAAGTTCAATGGCCAGATTCCTGATAGAATCCGGTAAGCCCTCCCAAAAGTTGATGGATTCTAAATCGCCATGTTGCTGAATGGCCAATCGAAATCCAGGGTTTGTTATATGATCATGAAGGGCTAAAATGTAGGACCAAGCTTCTGAACTGTAGCCACCACCAGAAACAAATGGGGCCATCCAAAGAACACAGAAGGGATTCGGAAATGGGGTTTGGTTAGAATTTTTGAGAAGATGGGTGAGTTTTAAGGAATGGGTTTTGAAGAAATCTGTTTTGGAGAAACTGAAGAAGGAAATTGCTAGAAGGAGAATGAGGATGGATGAAAAGTGAATCGCAGAAGGGCGGAATCTGAAGGAGTGAGATTGGTTGGGATTGGGAAATGGTGGATCTGTGGGTTGTTGGTTATGGGGGAGATCGTCATCCATGGCGGCGGTGGATTTGGGAAATCATGTGGTTTTCAGATTAGGAGAAATTTTGCAGAAAGGAAAGAGAAATTGAAGGTGATGAGGAAATGAGAAAATAGAGAAGCGGTGAGACGAAGTGGATTTCTTCGATCCTCGCGATGGGCGTAGAGGAAGCTTTCAATTTGGAACAAATGTTTGAATGTCACTTCCTCTTTGTCGAGGTCAGGATTGAGACGAACGTTTATTCCAATGGGGTAATATTTATAAACGGCAAAAAGAAAATATAATAATAATAATAAATAAATAAATAAATAAAATATAAGAAAATGTTACTATTCAATATTAATAGATTGACATTTCGTTTCTATCACTTAATAGATAGTATAATCTATCTGTATCTATAATGTCACAATGTGGCCAGATGTTGTTGTAGTCCATGTCCTCCACACTTTAGCGCCAGACGTTGTTGTAGTCCATGTCCTCCACACTTTAGCCTCAACCACAACCTAACATAGGAGGCTCTTCCTCCGTGTCTTAGCAGCCACAACTTGGAGTGACACATTATAATGGTATTCGTCTTCGAATTTTTAGCAACTCATACTCAGGCATGACTAGTTCACGTCACGTCACATCCATCCTTAGACTATCTATTATCGATAAATATTAACATTTTGCTATATTTATAAATAAATTGGTTCATTTTACTATATTTGAAAACAATCCATTCTACCTTTAAGATTTTTTTTTGAAAAAAGAATACATCGACTAAAATTGGACAAAATTAAAAGTATAAAGACTAAAATTGAACAAACTTTAAAATATAGAGATCAAAATGATATCTTAATCAAATATAAATTAAAAAATATAAATATTTGTATCCCTCATAATTTTTGGAGAGAAAATGAGAAATTTGAGATATTTTACCGTTTCTCTATTTATAATATAACATAGTGTAACATGTCAACTACAATATAATGTTATTTTTTAACAAATTCTCCACTCTGGCCACGTTGTGTGGGCACATGTGATGCGAGTAACATCTTATGTATATTAAAATGTTTAGTGGTGGGTTGAGGTAAGTACGAACATGCAAATATCAAGTGGCGAAACAAACCAAAAAAATAAAATAAAAAAGGACAATACAATCATATTTTTAACTAAGGCTAAATTTTCAAGTTTTAGATCTCCAACTTTATATTGTCTAATAGGTTAAAAAAACTTTAAGAAAATATATGTTATCTTTAAAACTTTTTCAATTTTGTATACACTCTTATACTATGACTTAAACACAAAATGAAAAACTAAATATCTATCGATCATTTAATTAAAAGTTTAAAAACTTATGTTTAAAATTGAATATTTAATCACAACTAAAATCTTTCTAAAATTTAAGAAATAAACAAATAAACCTTCTTCTTTGATTAGACAGCTTTTATTGCACTAATTTGGTTGGACTCTTTTAGTACATTTGAACATCCAATATCTTAAAGAAACATGCCAATTTCAGAGTTATTTTTATGGGAGTGAAAATTGAGTTCACAAAAATTTATAAAATTTAGCCCTCTTTCATGTTCCAACGTGTCAAGACATTAGCCTCCCAGCAAAAACAAAAATTTGATAAAACTACAACAAGTAATATGAATAATATAATATAATATAAATAAATAAATAAATAAATAAAACAAGTTTCCTTTGGAAAATAAGTTAAAATTTTATTATTATACACTGTACACAAAACAGAATATCCATAATGTACCAACCATGATCAACACGTTAATTTAAATAAACATTCCTTATGCTTTTTTCATAATTATTTTAAACTAAAAGTAGGAGAGTTTTTTTTTTTTTTTTTTTTTTTTTTTT
>QLSR01000643.1:1017629-1071512 GCA_031780015.1 Citrullus colocynthis
TTTTTTTTTTTTTTTTTTTTTTTTTTTTCCAGATGTATAAATTCACTTTTCTACGAAGAGGGAAGGCACAACAACCTGACTTAGGGAAAAAGCAGAAAATGCTTAATTTCCTCATAGCTTTGAAGAGAATCGGCTCAAGCAAGCTTCAATTGATCCATGTGGTTCATCTGTTGGCAGATACACATCATCCTCAAACTGCAAAACAAAACAACACCATCATTCATTTCTTTAGCAATATAAACCAATACCAATGTTTGTAGTAAAATGCTAAGAAGCACAGACATCAAATACTTTGATGCTCCATAACTTATGGATACTTGTTAGCACAATAAATCTGTTAGACACTAGAGTTATACAAAGTCAACTCTATCTGTGTTGTATGTCTTAGGTAAAAAGACTACTCAAAGTGACAATATCCTTTTCCTGATTATGTCGCATAGAGCAAGGGTGTAAGTTAGTGATATTAGTAAGGACATAAGAGTTAAGTAGTTAGGGAGTTAGTTATAAATAAAATAGAGAGGGAGAGCTTGAGGGAAGGGGAAGGAAACTTAGTTTATCGATCTTGATTCCTGTTAGCCTGACATGTGACACATAGTTCTTATATAATATGAGACATTAGCTGTACAAATGTAATAATTGTTAATTGACGTATGCAGCATATGAGATTGTTTCAAATGGCAAGTTCACTATATATTTTAACCTAATGGCTACAGATTTTAACAACCTAATAGCAAGGTTTATACATATTACAAGGTTTGCGGATTAATGATGTGATAGAACCAATGAGATATAATAGGTAATCAAAATACAAGATAAACTAAGTAATTCGAGGTATTTGGACCCTCCCTATCTTGAGATAACACTCAAGCCCTAATTCACTCACTACGGGTATTGCCTATCTTCTACCTTCCCCTCCCCCCTATTTATAATCAACAAATATAACAAAACTCCCCATCTAATTACTAATATACCCCTAATGCCCTAAATAACCCCCTAATACCGTACCTATCATGATGAAATTCTATATTCTAGTCTTAGTTCTGATGGAAAACTCATGGGGAAACAACAAAACAAGGCGAATGGAAGAAATTGAAAATTCAGGAGCAAAATAAGAATGAAATGTAACAAGTTTACAGAACGATTTTCACTATGTATAGAGATGATGCAAAGATATGCTTCTTTGAGGAAATAAAGTAACATATAATGTTAAAGAACCTAAATTGGGAACACTGCATAAACTCAACATAAGTTTGGAGTCCAAGCAGTGTTGCAAAGAAATTACCAGACCGCAGCCTAAACATCTTCAAGGAAAAGCTAACATTTGTAAGCAGATTCCTACCTTAACGATACTCCGATTATCTTTTGTTGATATGTTGACAGGTAAGAAGTGGAGATTTGGCATTTTCAGCCTCACTGATGATATAACTTGGAACCTAAAATAGAGGAAATCCAAAAATTATTTGCAGAGAGATTAAAACCTACAACAGAGATTTAAAACATTTGTGGACGTTAGTGCGATTGTGCATTCAAGTGTGTGCATTTGCAAGTGGGAGAATGAGAGAATGACCTGTTGAGGACATTCTTTGCCATTTCATAAAGAGTATATTGAACAGATGGGCTATAAACTCCCTCTTTTGGAGGACCAAAGAAGGTGTCAACTAATACTTTTTTCACATCAAGGTATGTTTCTGTGAAGTAACTCTGCTTTTTAGGGATACCACAGAGAGAATCAAATGTATACCTGCATCAAAGTATATAAATTTTGTTTGTGATACCAAACAGAGATACTTGGAATCTATGGTCCTTCTACCTGAACTAATAAAGCAGAAAAGCCAGAAGCTATATGGGACGTATTGGTTCTCAATCAAAAGTCTGATTAAGAGGATATATACCTCCATGAAGCAGACACTTCGGTGGCCAATATCCTCTCACGTGTCTCAGGAAGAACTGTGTACTTATCCCTATGAAATCGCTCAAAACCTGACTGCTCACATGATGACGTTTAGAGAGAGAATCAGCAGAAACATGAGATATCTAAACCGCATCTACAAGTAGCAAGTTTCTTGAAATTTTTGTCTGCTATGTATTCTACAAGTGGAACAAATGCCAACTCTTCATTAAAAGGACACGTTACCCCATGATACACTGTTCTCTTTGAGTTAGATCAAAGATAATCATGACAGCTGAGTAATTTACATTAAATGGCTTTCAGATTGTATACTCAAAATCATAAAGATTAAGCCTCATGAAGAATTCAAGATATGTTGAATTTGATACTCGATATTTCTAAAATTGTTTGCTTATAATGCCAGAACCGCGAGGAGAATCTCAAACTATATATAGACACTACTACATGCCCTTGGACAATTTCAGGGAACTTCTCAAGTTTGAATGGATTTGGATATGAAGGGTGGAGTTCGGGTTTCAAAATGTTTAATGCTGATCAAGAATAAAGAGAAGATGATGCAAAACAATTGTTCAAATGAGGTGAGGCCAGATCTAGATTATACAAAAGTGGCTTAATTGACTGATAGAGGAAAGAAAATATATTCATTATTAAAAAGCCGATGAGGCCAGATCTAGAATAAGAAAAGCTAGTGCACCTCTGTTAACTCTCCTTCATGGGGAGTGAGGGGGTGCCGCTTGAAGGATTCGTTTGACACCTGTACTATTTGATTTTCTTTCCCCAAAAAATGCAATATTCCCAACTTCTCTCTAACTCGAATTGGCAATCTCGATTGCTTCATAACCAACTAAAGTATCCAATTGATCTTTAACTTCAACCTTGTAACCAGTTACCATTGTGTGTGTGTGTCCTTTAGAAAACGTTTGCACTTTGCATGTAGGTGGCTTTCAATACGGGTAAACGTGAGGCCATGTCATCATACACACCACAAGAGGAAAAGAAAGCAAATATAAAAAGGATAAAAAGACAGGAGGACCTACACCATGCAGCATTTTTTTTTCTATAATACAGTGAACATATAAGAATTGGAATTATTAACTAAAATGAGAAAGCAGTAAATATGCATAACTAAGCTTACAGGAAAAAGAGTGGAGATCTATTGTATTTAGCATCGACAAAAAATAAAAAAGAAAAGAAAAAAAAAAAAACTTTATGACAGGTATATGAAAAATAACTTGCCCACCAAAAGGAAAAAGAGAGAAATAGTAAATAGTTCAAATATCAAATGGATTTTGAATATGTATTTAAAAGAGACGACCTTGCACGAACATAATTTGTTTGATAAGTTGTACAACTGGAGTTTTAAAAATATGTATCTAAAAGAACAGACTTACTTGAGTTGTCTTCAGCAAAGATAGTCCCTCGATACCAGAGCTCACTTGTAAAACACCTGATTTCTTAAATACCACCTCTGCAGTGTGCTTTTCAGATCCAAGTTTAAAGCCTTCAATCAAAAATTAAAATTAAAGAAAAAAAATGAAAATAAGAACTCAGGAAACGAGTGGCTATTAATTAGATTGAAAAAAACACCCACATGCTCAATTCTATTACGATAAACTAAATACATGGTTTATCATAATATGTGCGTTAAAGCAAGAGATGTACAGAAAATTTTACTGGAATAAGCCATTTATGCTCCATAAACAAAAATCTAAAATACAAAATTTGAATTTTAGGTGACTTCTTTGTAGAGGTACATAATAATAATAAAAAAACGTAGAACTGGAAGACCAAAGATGAAAGGATGTTAAGAATTTTGCACTCCACAAAAACTAAAATATATGGTTGTATATGTAAAACTTTTTTGATTTCCCTCTAATCGAATTATCTATAGTTAGGCTCCATAAAAGTTTCAACATAATAAAAATGTTCTGGTTGACTTTACCATCAGAAGACTCATCAAGGGTCCAAATCCTTTTTATCATCATGAGAGGGGGCAAGAGAAGAACTCACTTGAAAAGGTTTTCAACTACTAAAGTTCACGAAATTCACAAGCATTTAAACTATTTAAAAAAGGGATATATATCATTTAAACTCACTTGGAGGTTCCAATTTGCAGACAAGGAAGAATGAACACTGGAAGCTTTATAACTATAAGTTACTTAAATTAAATATTTCAACAGGCGGAGAGGTTGAATGTGATGATATAAGTTAATTCTCAGAAAAGAGGTTTCTAAAGTTCGTCAATAAGAACTCAGAATCATTCACTGGTCAGCCCCTTTCCAAAAATGAACAGCTAACCATGATTGTGTGGTTGACCATTGACAGATACACGCTCCCATGACTTTTCTGCAATCTTCACTATCGCAGTAGTAACCTGCAAAATTAATTACACATATTGGAGAACAGCTTTGAATTTATTAACTTTTAGCACCGATAGAAAAAATTATCCCAAAGGATGTGCACCGTGTACAATGAGGAGGAAATGAGGAAATGAGCAGAAGAAAAGACGAAAAATGAAGAAGTTCAAAGGAAGCATGAAACGTCATTTTCTGGAAGTTCGTGGAACATAGATGTTTACTCTGTCCTGGCAATATGCAGCTAATTCAGTGGACTGATTATTATTCAGTAGTGCATGCATCTGGCGAACCTCTCAATGGGGCATGCAGGTGTGGAGAAAAAACAAAAGAGATCTAGAATAGCCGACTGAGCTTTCTTTTCTGTACCACTTGAAGAACAAGGTTCTTTTTATTTAGAAAGCAGGTAAAAGTATCCACCAATAAAAACCTCGAATTATATGGAACATTCATCGCTAATTGTAGGAGATTAACGACATGACATTTTCAAGAATTTGCCACCATTTTTCTTTAGGGTTAAAAAAGGACTAGTTCGAATGGAAAAACACTGGTTCCACTTAAGCAAAATTATGTCATCTTTATGAAACCTGAGGCGTATCAAGTAAAAACAAAAACAATGGGTTCCCCAATGGATTATTAAGTGATGTACCCCCAGAGAACAAAATAGTAGAAACTTCTTTTTCTTGAATTGTTGTCGTGAGAAAAGATCTGCTACGGTGAAGACACAAGCCAAGTTGGTTACAATGAGCAAAGTAATATAACTTAAATACTGAAGGGTATGGATCTTGCAACCTCCAACAAGAACATGTGAGAGTTAAAGCGAAGTTCTGGAAGTGGTTAGATGATCTCATGCAAGTGTTTTGAAATGGAGATAACTAATATTTTCAATTCTTACCCGCTCCATGTAGTGGGTGGATATGAAGCGGGCAAGAAGTTATCATGGTTGATGTAATGTGTGTATAATATACTACTAAACTAAGTTTACTTTACGCCAATTAAAACTCCCACCAAATCACAACCCCTGATTTCTCACAAATCCAATTTACAACTTCAACTAGTACCGACCTGAAAGGTGTCAATATACTGGCCCGCATATAATTAAGATTTACAAGTTTAAACATGGAGTTTACCTGCTTGTAATACAACGTGAAGTGCTCGGCAAGAAGAATTGCAAAATCTTCCACTGAAATTTGATCAGAACATTCCTTGGCTTTTGCGTATACCTGAAGAAATAAAATCCATTGACTTTTAACCGTTAAGCGAGTAACAGTATCAGAAGTTAAAACCACAAAAGTACGAGTAATAGTATTAGTACCCAAAAAAAGATAAAAAGAGAGAAAAAAATGTGAGAACCAAAAAATGCAAATATGATCCGCTATGATTAAGACACAGAAAGGTAAGATAGTCTCTCATCTAAGATTCCATTCCCACCCTGTTTCCATCACACTGCCAAACTAATCCTTCACTTTTTATCATTGAAAAACGTAAACTAGTTTTGAGATTTACTCTGTTTTCCAAATTCAAGATCCAAACCCTGCCTTCAGAAATCTTCCACTGATGACCGCTAAACTAATTAGATAAACTTTTCAAGATCAGAAGCTGCTCGATGTCATTTCACTCAAAGCATCAAACCATAAACAACGATCCAATAAAGAAAATAATAAGGGAAAAAAATAACAGACAGAGCAGAGCAGCAGAATTCTTTTCCCCTACGATTGAAAACTTCCAGATCCTACGCAACTAATCTAAGTTGACCAATTCAAATTTTAATATCCACATTACAAACCTGTAATGAACCCGTTCTACCACTAATTACTTAGGCAACTAATAACTCAACCAAACAGTCCAAATCAAAATAATAATAATAACGATAACGATACTCCTCACTTTCCTCTTCCTCTTCTTATAATTACACAATCGGATTCACAAGAAACACAATAATCAAATCATCAAATCAAATAATCATCAATGCAACAGTAGATTTGAAAACAATTACAGTGTTTTTCATAGTATCGGTAGCAACGATATCGGAATTGTCATCGCTAACGTATGCGGCGACGCAATCGGAGAGGAGACTGATGCCAACGCTCCATTCAACGATAAAATGGCGGCCGTCTTTGGTCCGCCACACCCGAGCCACTCGCACTCGTTCCTTGCCGTGCCTCTGCTCGAAGTTCAAGCCGTTCACTACGATCACAGCGTCGCTGGGCGCCATGAATGTGGGCGGAGATCAGATTTGTGCGGTTGAAATTCGGAGGAGTTGATTCGGCAGTGATTTGGAAGATGGTTTTTGTAGAAGGAAATCGATAATGATTTTCTAGTAAAGAAAAGTCCACTTGTCGGAGTGTATAATATATTTATATTATACAATATATAAAGGAAGTTCCCGATCACGGGATCATGCTTATCCGCTGTGGCATTTACATCAAATTAAAATTTGAAAATAATGATGCATAATATTAACTTTGTCAAATGTCGTTTTCTCGTGCTCCTTCTCTGATTCAAATTACCTTTATACCCTTATTTTCTACCATTTTCAACAACATTCCTCGATATTTTCACCTACCTTTTCGATAATAAAGTCAAATAGTTTCCACAATTTTTTTTTTTTGGAAAAGTTACGTTGAATAACAAAACTGTTAAAAATATTCACAACTAATAGTAAAATAGATCATTCATCTGCGATAAACCGTCATATTTAAAAAGAGTTTTCTTTTTCTTTAATTACTTCTGTTAAAAAAAATAGAATGAAAAAGAACAAAAATTATGAATCACAGTGCTAAAAAAATCATAAATTCCAACCAAAATCTCGATTGAAATTCATGATTTTCGAAAAAAAAATCAATTTTAGTCTTTGTTTCTTTCTTTTTTTAATCTTTCTAGAATAGGAGTCAATAATAGAGCTTCTAAATTTTTATATTTGAAAGCTCAAATTTTACTAAAATTTGTTGAAGTGAAAAACTCAACCAACTTAGCAATGTAAAGGTGGAAATAGTAGAAGTTTAAAGATTGGACTGTAATAGGGGTATTTGTGACATTTTATCTACCAAGGAGTCCCTAAAAATAATTTTAAAAAATGGACCAATTTTCAGAATTGAAAACTCAAATAGCTCATTTTTTCAAAACAATTTCACCTCTTTATCTCGAGTTCGTTTGCTCTTATATATTATAATTTTTTTTCTCTCACTCACTCAAGTTTACGAACTATCATGGGTTGGCCTAGTGATAAAAAGAAGACGTAGTCTCAATCAATGACTGAAAGGTCAAAGGTTCAATCTACCTAGGAATTAATTTCTTATGAATTCATGGTAGGCACCAAAATGTCCTCCTGTTTATAAACTATTATGGATTGGACATTCACGGATATAAAAAAAATTTGATACCATTTTCATTTATATTTTGAAATTTATGTTTATTTTTTTATTATAATTTGTATTTTTTATTTTTTATTTTTACAAAAGTATGCATTTGAATAAATAGTCAAATTCTAAAAAAATAAAAATAAATTGAAATTTTAAATTCGAGGAAAGAAATAGTGTCTATAGACTTATTTTTTTAAAACCAAATGTACCAATTTGTGTTGCGCAAATTAAGTAAATACATAAAAATAAATATCTTTAATAAATCAATATTGTGAATATAATATTAAAAATAAAAATTGAATATAGTTTTTTTTAGTTCAAGAATAGGGTTGGAATCAAACCTTTGTCTTAAGTAATTACAATTTTATCTACTCCATTATATTGGAAATGACAAATTGAACCCTTGTGTAAATACTTTTATGAAAATAAGTTTTCATATCTTTTTGAGTTGTTTAAAATGAATCTTATATATATTTGTCAATATGACATTTTTTTAGCCTCTCTTCCAAAAAAAAAAAGCTCTATCACTAGTAGTAGAGATTTAGAGTATGTTTGGAATGCATTTCCAAGTGTTTAATTTAAAAAAATAAATCATTTAGGAAAAAATTAGAATGTTTAGCTACCACTCAAAATAAATTTTAAAGTGTATTTTAATCAATTTTTATCAAAAGAATTTAAATAAAAATGAATTTTTTAAAAACATTTTGTTGTCAAGTCAATCCAAACGAGCTCTTAAATGTAAGAGCTATAAGAGTCAAGTGGAGATTTTCAATTTAATAGCCATAAAAGAATCACAATTCTTATTCAACAAGATCAATATGACATGTGTAAAGATTCCCTATTATAAAGCTATTGATTTTTTTTTTTTTCTTCCTACTACACAAACATTAAAAATCCTAGACAATTTGTTCAAAATTCCTCAAAAGAAAAAAAAAAATAAATAAAAATACATTACATTCTTCCTCATCATCTTATAATCACTTTGGTCTTATTAGTTACATGACATGTGTAATACAAATGTGGTTAATTTTTTTAAAATAAATATATTTTTAATTAAATTTAAATGAAACATATTTCACAAAGATAATGTCGAAAACTATATATATGTTTTATTTTCTTAATTTATAAGGAATGTGAAACGCAACGGACGCAGTTGAAAATGTTTGAATATAAGTGATTAATGAATGGGTTAATGAAAATATATTTTTTTGATAAATATTAGACATTATGTTTAAAAGTAATTTAAGAGATAAAATAAAATAAAATAGTTTACATGAGATTGAGTAAAAATAGATTATCAATAATTTTAATAAAGATACATAATTGATTGTTTTTTTCTTTTGAAACCATGTTGTTGTATCTTTTAAAATATTGGGGAATTTTATGGATTTGACCACTGTGTTTTTCTTGTATGAAAGGATGCAAGAAAAGAAGAGAAGTAGAAAGTGCAGTTATTGTACTTTTGTGAAAGGGTTTGTATTTTTTAAATGATGGGGATGTATGCTTTTAAAAAAGTGAATCTATAAAAAAAGATAAGAAAGAATATGAAAATAAAATAGGAATAATTGGAATATTTAATGGTAAAAAGGAAATATTGTAAAATTAAATGAATAAGAAAGAATATGAAAATAAAATAGGAATAATTGGAATATTTAATGGTAAAAAGGAAATATTGTAAAATTAAATGAAGAACAAAGAAAAGGAAAAGCATGGAAAGTTCGTATGAATTAAAACACCTGAAAACATGATTTGCGAGGAAAAATAGACATTTAAAACTATTAACTTCATGCTTGTTGAAATATATCTGTAAGTATTGTCATTTATCGTTTTAAAGCAAGTATAGCTTAATTGGCGCGACCGAAAAATCTTTTGTTACACATTTTCGATATTCAGCTATGACTCTTCCCATCTTTGTCACGTCTTGAAGTACTTGAAGAAGAAGTTTAAAAAGAATTTCTTATTGGTGGATGAGAAAGATGACCCATGTTTAACAAAATCTTAAAATAATACTCTATTAAAAAGAAATAGTTAAAACCATACTAATTAAAAATAGACAAAGGGAACAACCCGAAGGTTTACCAAGTCCATTTCAAATATATGGATCTATATAATATAGATTTCGTTTATTTTTATGGTAGGTAATTAATAATGATATACTCATAATATTAAAGCGAATTAATTAGATATTGACATATTTAATGGATCCCATCTTTGCTCTCTTTAAAAAAATAATAATAACAAAATAAAGGGAAAATTTGCACTTTTGGTTCTTAAAGTTCGGGTTAGGTTGCATTTGAGTTCTTGAGTTTTCAAACTCAACAATTTTACTTTAAAGTTTGTATCTGGTTTCATTTTGTCACTTTGTCAATTTTTTTTTTTGTTAGTTCTTAAGAGAATTTGGAATATGTTCCAAACCTTTCCTCAAAACCCTACTCTTATTTGCCGTCGCAATATCATGTTCTAGTTTTGCAGCCTGTAACCATATTTTCCCTGAATTTGTTATTGATTTTGCCCCTGGTAATCCTCTTTGGTCCTTAAGATTTTTGTTAGGTTGTACTAAGTCATTGAGTTTTCAAACTCAACAATTTTACCTTGAATTTTGTGTTTGGTTTCATTTTGGTACCTAATAGAATATTAACATGACAACCATTTTGAATTTAAAAAAATATTTTCCGATTTTTTTTCCTCTCGTCCCTTCGCTTTCTTCCCTTTCTATGTTTTCCATTTTTACTACTAAAAAAAACAAATATAAAAAAAATGCCTAGATAAAAACCCTTTATTTTTAGATGACTGATGTCCTGAATGGAAGAATGAAGATGAGAAGAGGAGATAAAGAAAGAATAGTGGTGCGATGTGAGGTTAAAAAACAATTTCTTGCTTCTAAACTTGTATGAAAGTAACAATTTAGTCCCTTTTACTTTCAATTCTATAACAATTTAGTTCATGAATTTTAGTATGTAATAATTTAGTCATTATACTTTCAAACTTGTAAAATTTTAGTCCTTGTTGAATGAAAAGTTTTGGATCAATCATAAATTACCGCATCATTTCTCAAATACATGGCGAAATTACAAATGATTAAATTTGAGACTAATTAGCTGGTATATATCCCAAATTGAAATTGAAGACATAAGTTGGCAAATTCCTGTGCCACTGTTTTCATTGTGTCTGTTGGATCGAATAAAATAATTTGGTACAATTTAGTAGTAATATTTAGGTTGAAGTCCGATTGAGCACAAAAATAGGCTTAGTTTGGCCTAAATTGTAACTAAGTCTCAAATCCTATTAGTTGAACCCAAGAGCTAGGTTTATGGCCCACAATCCTGAGCCCACAAAGTCTGCCTCAAAACTCTATAAATAGAGGAGTTTTCCTCACTCGAGAAGTTAACAAATTTTAGACTTTAAAAAGCCTAGAGAGAATTCTCCCGAGACTCTCATCCCTAACTCTTGAAGCTGAATCACAGTTGAAGATTGAAGTTTCTTGGAATACAAACATTCTTCCAAGACTCCAATTTCAAGAACATCCATGCGTACACATTCAACTAAGAGAGAATCAAAAGATAAAGTACTAGAGGTCTAACTACATAATTTGCATCAAATATACAAAAACTCAAGTTTAACTCCACGAAACATGCTTCTTCGAAAACATTGTGCAAACACTCCTCAATGTTAAAAAAAATTTATCAAAATTAAATGTCACTTTTTATTATTTTATGATGTAGACTTTGTATTTTGTAGAAATAATTAATCTCTAATTAGTTTATCAGTTTATTTACGCAAGAAATCTCTTTAAACTTTAAAACTAATTTTTACAATAGAGACTAGATTGTTATAAATTTTAAAGTATAATGACTAAAATATTACATAATAAAGTTCATGAACTAAATTGTTACAAAATTAAAAGTATAGGGACTAAAATTGTTACAAATAAAAGTTTACGAACTAAATTGTTACTTCTATGAAAGTTTAGGGATTGAAAGTGATTTTTAACCTAAAAATAATTTTTTAAAAAATTTAATAATAAAAATATGAAAAATATGTGTAATATCAACTTTTTTTACAAATAGACCAATAATGCTACAAAATACAAAATTCAAAAGTAAAATCCTTTAGTTTAAAAACTCAAAAACCGAAATATAACCAGAAAGGACCAAACCAAAGACAACTAAATTTGTTCAAGGTAATAAATGTTCCATTTAGAATTCTAGGGACAAAAAGACTTAAAAAGAAAAATTCTGAATTGACTAATATTTTTCAAAAAAAAAAGTTATTTTTACTTAAATTCTTTTGATTAAAATTATTTAAAATATATTTTAAAAGTGTTTCCTTACTAAATACTTCAATTTTTTTTAAATGACTTGTTTTTAATACTAAATACTCCAAAGCTCTATCCCCAATTCTCATCCATATATTATTCTTTAATTTTCCTCTTAAAAATCAATTTAACTTTTTGTTTATTTATTTATTTGAAAACAACTTACAAGACATAGTTGATGCTTTTTCTTTTTTTAGTCCAAGGTTGATGCTTACGTTATACGACAAGAAAAGAGGGAGCACTCTTTACGTAATTTATTATTATTATTATTGTTGTTGTTGTTATTTATATATAAAGATACAGATGGCTACGTTTTAATTAAAAATAGAAAAAAGGAAAAAATTTTATACAATAATTAATGATAATTATGAACGGCGCTGCTGGTTTTTTGTATTACCGTGGGAATGAATGAACAAACAAATGTTTGAAAGTTCAATAAATAAGACAATATGTAATTATCGTTTTTATGATTCCATCTCTTAATTCTATAATTATTATTCAACTAAAAAAATCTTAAACATTTCTTATTTCTTATTATCTTAATTTTTTTAGAGGGTAACGTGTTATTAATATTACGAAAAAAATCTCAAAAAAATATATAGTATCATTGAGTCAAGTTGATTTTAGTTAAAAAGTTCGGTTATAATTCTAAATTGTAATGTTGTATTATTTTTTTCATAAACTTTTTATTTTATCAAATTGAAAGTCTAAATTTAAATAACCTTGTCATTTTTATCCACCATATAATTTTTGTTGGGGCAAAATGCACATTTAGCCCCTAAGGTTTGATGTGAGTGGCTATTTGGTTTCTAAGGTTTCAAAAGAGACATTTTAGTCCCTAAGGCTTGAAAAATGTTTTTAAATGGTCCTTGAATTAACTTGACCGTTAGTTGACTAATGGATAGGTGGCGTAGCATATTGAGTTCGCAAGTTTTACTAAAAAAAATAATGTAAAATTAATAAAAATTGAAAATCCGTCGACTTTAAAAATCGTGAGGGTTCAAGTCCCTCTATCCCCAAAACCCTAAAAAGGCCAACCTCATTTAAAATTTAACTCAATATGTCATGTCATTTTTTTGTTAATCAACTAACGGTCCAATTAATTGAAGGGATCATTAGAAGCATTTTTCAAACCTTAGGGAATAAAGTGTCTCTTTTGAAACTTTATGGACCAAATAGAAACTAACTTCAAACCTTAGGGACCAAGAGTGTACTTTACCATTTTCATTATTATAACACATTTTTACTTAAGGAAATTATTATAAATAAAAAAATCAAATTATTTATAAATATGGAAAAATTCTATCGTGTATCATGATAGTGATAGAAGTCTATTGCTAATAGACAGTAAAATTTTTATGTATTTGTAAATATTTTGATTAATTCTGCAATATCTTAAAACAGTTAAAATTTTTATGTGATAGTGATATATATATATTCATAAATTCTTTAATTTCAAGTGTTTTTCTACTTATATTTCGAGGTTTTTTTTTTTTTTTTTTTTTTAATTCAATAGCCCATAATTTGGGTCGTAGAGGTTTTTGATAGACATTTTAATTCCATATTTTAAAAGAAAAAGAAAAACCACTTTGTACCAATTAATTTTATACTTTTCATATCAGGGCTTTGAAAAACGAATCCGATGCTTTTCATTTTGTCAAATTCAGACTTTATTTATAAAATTTTTAATATACAGAAAAAAAAAAGATATAGTTGAAATAATAATTAAAAAAAAAGGAATGTTTGGTTAAAAAAATATATTATTTTAATTTAAATTAATTTAAAAAAATAGTGTTTGGTATTAAGTTTAAATTAGATATGTTTTAAAAAAAAAACTATTGAAAATAATTATAAATATAACAAAAAAAATTTTTATATGACCACGATAGACCCGTTTATATAGGTCTATCGCGGTCTATCCCAAACAAAAAGTGAATTTTGTCATATTTGTAAATAATTTGATATTTTTTTGTATATTATAATAATTTTTTTAAATTATAAAAAATTAGTTACAATGTTTGGTAAATTAGTACCGAATTAATGTGGTCTAAATATAATGATCGAGGTATATTTATTATTTTCATATTGATATTTTATTTATAATTGATTATTAGATAATTATTTGTTTAAAAAAAAAGTGTAGTATTCAATTAAAAAAATACTAAAAAACAAATGGCAACCATGACTTAAATTTATATGATTGAAATTTAATTAATTAATTATAATCTAAATTATATGTAAAAGTTTTTAAAAAATAATTGTTATAAAAAATTGGACGAATCCAACTTTCACGAAAGAATGAATGTGAAATATGTTTATGTGGAATGATATTTTTGAAAAACATTTAAGGATGGAGTGATAAATTTGAGATCATTTCTAAATAGTCAGAGAAAGCTACAAATCTTTAAGAAAGTGAAATTATATATATATTGTGAAATCGACAAATAAAAACAAGTAGAAAAACGTAAACAGTATATAATTGATAAAGAATTTATGTATGTTAGCTACGTCAATGAGCAGAGGGACAACAATCTACTGTTAGATAGAATAATTCATATTATATAAAGCATAGATGTCTATAGGGTTGGAGAGTTTAGAAAATACACTTCACTAAACCCTAGGGTAAAGAACGTAAATATGATAAATACGAATCCTGTTGGGTTTTATGTCTTAATACACGTGATTGTAAAAGACATGCATGTGAGGGCATTTTATTCAATGAGTTTGCATAAGATCGGACCATGAGATAATCACTTCTACTTTATAACAATGTTTACTGTTAAGACTGATTATTTCAAAAATAATGAACTAGGTAATTCGATCTTAATCATGAGCTAACTATGAACTCATGTTTATTCGAGATTATCCTTTAATCTGTATGGGTAAGAGTGACTCGAGTTCGCCGACTCAATAAGCCTACCATTTTAGGGATAAGACCAGGTAGATAGCTAGGGACATAGTCTTGTGAGATGAAATTCACTCCTACCTAATTCTAGGTTAGTAGAGAAGTTGTTCTCTTAAGTACTGACTCCAGATTTTGGACGAGGTGTCCCACCTTCTCATTGGCTCGAGAGGGACTCAGTTTGGTGGTTGAACCACAAATTAATTGTTCATTAGAGGATCAGTGAGACTTAATAAACAATAAGTAATTATAGGCGTAAAATGTAATTTTTGACCCAATTATAATTACGAACAACTTGTGAATAATCGACTTACCAATCGTGGTTATATAAAGTGGACAAAAAATCTACAGTAAGGAGAGTACAACTACTAGGCTATAATGGAATGTCCCGGTAGTTAACAAATGTTAATTAGTTAGGTTAAAGAGCTTAGCCGGTTAATTTTGTATCATTGGGGCTCATGATCTGTAGATCCATTAGGTTCCACTTTTAACTCATATCGGACTAAACTTTCGAACAGTGTGATGAGAGAAATTGAAACGTTCAAATTCGGTTTAAAGAGTAAGTATTACACTTTATTTAAACGTATGATCATTTAATTATAAATTAAATAATAATAGAGAGTTTGAAATATTTAAATGTGATTTAAATATTGTTCAAATGAATAGAGATTCATTGGATTTGGAAAAATCAGGATTGTGAAAAAAAATAATTTGATATTAATTTAATATAATTAATTATTAAAATTAATTGATTTTATTTAATATTAAATATTTAATTAATGATTAACTTTATTTAAAATTATTTAATTGAATTAGTTTTATTAAAAAGAAAATTCATTTTAAATTGAATTTGGGAAATTTAATTTTTGCATGAATTTTAAGGAAGTGTTTTCTCCTCAAACCCATTTGAACACACCTCAAATCCCACTTAATTAGTCACCTATTTGGTGTCTCATTGAGCTTAATTTGATTTGCATGGTTTCTTCTTTAAATAGAGGTTGATTAACATCAATTAAGATTGATAAAAGCTGAGATTTTCTACCAAATTTTCTCCAAAACTCTTCAACTCCAAAGCTCTCTCCAATCTCAAAAGCAGCTTCAAATTCATCACAATTTAGATCCTACAATCTGTTCTAAGGTTGAATATTAACGGGGAAGACTTTAACAGTGGTCCACGAAGTGTTTGTGATCAAAATTAACAAGAGGATTGCTTTAATTTTGAGCTACACCAATGTAAGTTTCAAAACTCTGTTTTTGGGTTTATGAACAAACATGTTCAATCCTTAAAATAAAATTGATGTAGTTAGAGTGTTTTAGATCCAAATTACTTCCGCGCGCTTATTCCTTACTCTTTCAAATACAACTTAGGTTTTGAGGGCATTGCCCCAAAACCCACCAATACGCGGTGCATTGCCTGTGGACCCCAACTTATTGACTAACAACAAGACCCCATGCTTAACATTTGAAGCACCATATATCATATTCAAGATATTCTAACATGATTTCTAATGATGGTCGGTAAGAATTTTCTATTGACTAATTAACAGACATGTATTATTCTTTTATGGGTCTTTAGAAAAAATTTCTCTATGTATTATTCTTTTATTCTCAATAGATGCACAAATAATTAATTTTACCAAACCTAAGCAGTTAAAGTTCTCTCATTATTGCTTTTTATGTCCTCTCAAACCAAACTCAAATCAACCTCAAACTAGTGATGAAGCTTTTATGAGTTTTTTATTTTATTTTTTATTTTTTTAAAAACATTACATGATAAAATCAAACCTTGATTTTGAGGTTGGTATAATAAATTTTCATAGCTAGGCTAATTTTGACAAAATTGTATGAGTTAATGGTGCACATTTTTTAATGGGTTGTGGTGCACTTAAATAATCAAACAAACCAAATTGGTCAACTATCAATTAATGATCCAGATGTATACACGTGATAACATCAATGATATATAAAAGATATATAGACAAATCTTAAACTATTCTAAATAGAGTTAGGGAATTTTAAGTATGTTTGATAACTATTTGATTTTTTTAAAAAAATCAAAATTAGTATACCTAATAGGTATAAAATTTTGTATTAATGATTTCAAATTTAGAACTTCGATTTTCCAACTTCATATATTTTATTAAAAAAGTATAACTATTTGATTTTTTTTTCCAAAATGAGTATATTTGATTGACATGAATTTTGTATTATTAACATCAAATTTAAAGTTTCGATTTATTCCTGTATGGATTGTATTGAAAAAAGAAAGAAAAAAAAAAGCTATTGGATTTCTTTTTATTTTAAATATTTAAACTTCTAACTAAATTAAAAAAAAAAAAAAAAATTTTAAAAAATGATGCTTTTTTTTTAATTAGTTTTCAAAATATCACTTTGATTTTGTAAATATTATCAAATAGTAGATATAGAAAACAAATTGGTACGAAATCGACTCACATAAATCGCGATAGTAGTCAATTGCGATATGGAATTTTGCTATATTTATAAATATTTTGGTTCATTTTTCTATATTTGAAAATAACCTTATTTTCTCAAATTTATAGTAAAAATATTATAGATAACAATTTTTTTTAAAAAAAAATAAACAACAAAGAGAATAAATTTAAGATTTATTGAAAGTATACAGACTAAAATCGAATAATTGAAGATATAGGGATCAAAATTGGATCAGGTCTATGAGGGTGAGGGTCAAAATAGTATGTAAAAAAAGAAAAAAGAATAATTTAATTTACAACAGAAAACAAAAAGTAGAAAACCAACCCTATAAAAAATTCCAAAAATGGGGGAAAAAAACGTTAAAAGAAACAAAAAAAATCTCAAGAAATTACTGCTTGCAATGGGTCAGCGCTAACTGTTTTTTTCTCTCTAATGACTATTCGCGCCAACAAAGCCCATTGACGCCATTTTTCGAGACCTCATTATTCCTTTTTAATTTTCCTTTCTCTTTTCCCCCATTTTTATACTCTACAAATTCCTTCTCCGGGCCCCATTAACACCCGGAATCTCGAGCTTTTCCCACTGGAAAACCCTCCATTTCTTGATCTCTAGACAATTCCCATCTTTATTCGCTAATCACCATTTTAATATTCAAGTTTTGAGCTATAAAAGGTCGTTCTGAAATCGCTTCAAAGATGTGTCTCTTGAATTCTACCAAAGGCCTGCAGATGATGGCGGCGGAAGACAAGAAGAGGGTGGTGGTAGTAGGCGGAGGAATTGGCGGCGCATTTGTTGCTTATTCTCTTCAATTTGTCGCCGATGTGGTGCTAATCGATCAGTAAGCTTCTCCTACTTTTGTCTGTCGTTGGATTAAATCATATGAGTTGTAGTTGGAAAGTTTAGGAACTGTTGCTCATTTTGTTGGAGGGGATTCGCGTTGAGGAAAATCATTAGTGCTTTGTGATATTAGTTCGTGTTAGTGTTAAAACTGAGCAATTGGTAACAGTTACTCGTTGAATGAAATTTTCTTTCGTTACATAAATTGTTATAATAACTGATCACTAGTGGTTTTCCTTGATGATTTGGACTGGAGAAAGCGTAATTTAATTAGATTGTTGAAAGTAATATGCAGATTTGGTAATTATGTTTATAGATTGATGAATTTGTGAAAGAGGGGAGTGATTCATGGAAGAATGTAGGAAAAATTAGAGTTATCGTATAGCTTGGTGGATTGTGTAGCAGCTATGGGAGCCTCCAGCAGAGTATTGCGAGGGCTGATGAACCGTGCCTCTGAATTGAGTTAGAGGCAAACCAGATTAAGTTATGTTAGAGATAAAATAAAATAATGTAAGGGTGAATGTTACGGATACCTATTTCAGGCTTAGCTAATTATGAGCAATAGGATATTTGGATGATTGAGGTGAAAACTTAGGCTATTTATAGGCAATAAAAAGTAGCTGATCCAAGGCCTGCAAGAGCTTAACTCATTTGGAAGAGGATGATATACTAATGAAACTATTGTAGAAATATATGTAGACAATGTAGAAGATACCTTTTCTTTTTTTTCCTCTGAGGTTTTGAATACATTGTTTCTGAGTTCAAGTATCGATGAGGTAAGTTTACACATATCTTATATGTTGTTTATTATGTTATATATTCAAGATATTGTAATGCCAGACGGTATTCCTATTTCTTTTTATCTTAAAGGATACCTATATTAAAAATGAAGATGAAGGAGTTAATTACCAAATTTAAATTATAAACAATAATAGACAGAAAGAAGGAAAGAAAGAAAGAAAGAAAGGGACAATTTGTTTCTAAATTAATGGGCTTATTTCCATGGATCGGGCTAGATTTTGTTAATTTTCTTAGAAGGTTTCTATAATAGCCTTAAGCATACTCTTTAAAAGACAGCAGCAGACTATCTTTAACTTGTAAAAAACTGCTAAATGAAGGGTGAAGATCATTTTTGTTTTTGAATTTAGGATCACTTGCATTAATGCAAGTCAATATGTTAGATACAAACGAGAATTTAACCATGTATCTTAATGGGTGTCTTCTTTTTTTTCTTTTTTGGTGGTGGGTGGGTGGGCGGGCAACTATCTTGATAGTTTTAATTGTTGAATGCTATTATATTATTGGACTTTTCCAAACAAGAGAACGGAAAATGTGAATCTCTTTTAGCTTTCTGGTAAGAGGTTACATTATCTTTGACTATACTGCATGGGGAACATGTCCAGTAGACAAACGCTTACTTTTGTATATTTATTTTTGTTTGATATAAAGTCTATTTTTTTTAAAAAAAAAAATTATATTTGGATAAATATACTTATCCCTTTTTAACTGACAATATGCCAAGTGTTCTTATCCTTCATTTTCTAATATTTAATTTGATCCCATTATTGGCTAAAGGAACAACTTGAGTTATGTCCCTTTTCTTTTCCTGAAGAAATTATTTTTCAGAATGGTCACAATGATAATAAATGATTTAATTTGATTCAGGAAGGAGTATTTTGAGATCTCATGGGCAGGCTTGAGGTCAATGGTGGAGCCATCATTTGCTGAAAGATCCGTGATTAATCATACTGATTACCTTGCCAATGCAAGAATTATTGCCTCTTCAGCCACAAATATTACAGACAAGGAAGTTTTCGTGTCAGATGGCTCTTCAGTTCCATACGATTATCTTGTTGTTGCCACCGGTCACAAGGAAACCATTCCAAAAAGTAGAACCGAAAGGATCAGTCAATACCAAGCAGGTGAGTAAAGTTGATTCAATGAAATTTTTATGTTTGTTATTGAAGTAGAACTGGCAATGCTAATATTTCAGTTGTAGGATCTGCATGGACTTGCAATTTTCTTTTTCTCTGGAGCTTTATTTTCACACCTGATATGCAACTTTCACTCCAAAATTTTGTTTATATGTAATCTTATAAAGTAGCAGAGTGATGATACAATCTTGATTGAGAAAAACTGCTTCCTTCCTAAGTCCCAAGGGATTTGTACATAAGCTAGACAGAAACCCTCTTTTTTTGCACCTTCAACTTTTGGAGTTGCCAGGTTCCAATTTTGAGTGTCTTTATTCAATATTAGTAAGCCTTGGGATAAAGATAAAATTTGAAAGAGAAAAACGGCCACTTATGTTCAGCTCAAGCTCCTAGGTTGAGAACTTACAACTTAAAGCTGTCTCTTGGAGACGAGTCTTGGGTGGCGAAGTCTTTTGAGAACTGGGCCATAAGCATAATACTGTAGTTAGTAGTTACTATAAAAAGGATCTGCAGTAGCTGAAACTGAAAGTAGGCATAAGTTTCTGTTTAATTGCTTTCAGGATATGCTAGGGCATCAATCCTTACTGAAAGTCATGTGGGGGAAACCCAACTACCTTAACTTACCATCACATTCATTTTACTTGATTCAAACATACAGGTTGGATTAGCTGGCTAACTTGCTCTTTCTGGTTACAGAATGTGAGAAGATAAAATCTGCCAATACGATTTTAATAATTGGAGGTGGTCCTACTGGTGTAGAACTCGCTGCTGAAATTGCGGTTGATTTTCCAGAGAAAAATTTGAAATTAATACACCGAGGGGCGAGATTAATGGAATTTGTCGGGGTTAAGGCTTCTCAAAAGGCGCTGGATTGGTTAACATCAAAGAAAGTTGAAGTGATCCTACAACAATCTATTTCAATGCAATCTTTATCAGATGGAGTATATCAAACTTCGAGTGGCGAGACTATTGCAGCCGATTGCCATTTTGTGTGCACCGGAAAACCAATTGGATCTCAGTGGCTGAAAGAGACCATCTTGAAAAACAGCTTAGACATCCATGGAAGACTGATGGTTGACAAGCACATGAGGGTCAGGGGTTTTAAGAATGTCTTTGCAGTGGGAGATATCACAGACCTTCAGGCAAGTTCTTTATTTGAAAGATTAGTTAATAGCTATAAAATAGATAATATTTATCCTAGTTTATTAAACAAATTCCTTGTAAAAAGAAGGGCAAAAGAGTAGAAGAGTTAGTTGTAACCTTGTAAATGACTCCCCATCCTTCATCACGCTCAATGATACATGCATACCTGAACACACATGTCATGATGGTTTGACCGCAACACTTCTATTGTGTTAGGACTTGTTAGGATATCTCCTAACAAGAACTCTCAAGAACAATAAAGAACACTAAAGGATAGATATATATTGCAATATCAATGAAGAAACTACATTATACTATAGCCTTTCGAGAGTGCTACTCTCCAAAATTTCCACGATGGAAATTATTCCCAAAATGATTCACCCTTTGCTTCCAACCCATTCCCTCTATTTATAACTAAAAGCCCTAACAAACTTTCTAGCTATTTACTAATATACCCTGTATAATAACCATACTAATTATCCTAATATTCTCCTCACTAGGTTTTACATATTGCTTCGGAATTTAATACCAAACTTGATTCAAAGAGAGTTCTAATTCTCTTTTTAGGTAAATGGCAGGATAGTCCATCATTTGCGGTCCTTTGTAATTCAGCTTGTGCTTAAATGTCCTAACAAGAGAAACAAGTAGAAGTGGCCTCCAATGGGTTGAACTAAGAGCAAATCATTTCTATAAAGGGGCAAGAATAAGTAGGAAAAAATAATAAAAGGTCAAAAGTGAAGAAGCAAGCTGTAATAATGACAAACATAGGCACCCAACTCTGCGTCGACCTGGATCAGTTTATTAACATGCTTATATAATATTTCTGTTCAGTTACATAAACATCATCTCTTCATAATATTGTGAATTTGGATTCATTGAACAGGAAATCAAACAAGGTTATTTGGCAGAAAGACATGCGCATGTAACTTCCAAGAACCTGAAACTGATGCTAACGGGAGCAAACGAGAGCAGGTTGGCTACGTACAAAGCCGGTTCTCAGCTCGCAATTGTTTCGCTTGGAAGGAAAGAAGGAGTTGCACAACTTCCTTTCGTTACAATTAGCGGATGCATTCCTGGACTGATCAAATCTGGAGACTTGTTTGTGGGAAAGACGAGAAAGGAACTTGGATTAGCACCTTGATGTTTCATCGAGCACACCCTCGATCTGAACTGTCCCGTCTTTGCTGTATTTGGCTGCCATTTTTATCTCGTTTTCTTCCCTGGCCTGGTTCTTCAAAATCAGCCGATGTATATGGTCACCAAAATTGCTGTATAATATTGAGGGTGGCCATTGTTCATCTTCATTGTATTTGTATCCTTCTCATAAAAGTGGCTTGAAAGACACTCTCTGATATGTGATCTGAGATGTCTTAGAAGATATGAAAGGGGGAATTCTTTGAAGTTATGTCTCTTGACATTGCAGAATAGTTATCATGTGTAGTGAGTTTGAGTGAAGCATTGTATCTGTGAAACAAATATGTAATATTCATTTTAACTTTATTCTTCTGGTATCAATTTTTTTCTCCCAATTAAAGTGCTCATTGTCTCAAACTGTCAAATTTTATTGATAAAAAAGAATGTGACATGAAGATAATTTTGTAGAAAATATTGGTGTAACACCCCAAATTTATGAGAGGGACATTCGAATGAGAGCAATTTTAAGAATATGAAAATATGGTTAAAAAAGACTTAAAAGAATTTGGATATCTCTTCAAAAGAATTTTCCTAGGAAACATATGGGTAAAAAGAAGCAAAGATGATATAGTTAAATAGAGAAATGTGGAAGTCATAAAATGGCAAATATGAATCCAAATTTTGAATCTATTCAATTTGATTTTAACATTTACATGTCTTTTCCCTTATGTCAATAGTATTAAAATAATCTCAAATTAGGCGGCCTTCTATAGAAACAATATCTAAAAGTTGTTGATGAAAAATTGCGTTATTAACTCGTTATTACTCATCACGCTTGCTATTTAGCAAATAAAACTCGATTGGCTAATCATCAAATTCTGAGCCACCCAATAACATAGTCCATTTTTACGTGGCATGTCCAGTGCGGAATACCTACATGTCTATAAATATTAATAAAATAATAATTTAATGCCCACAAAAACTCTACTAACAAATAATTAATATATTATTTGCAAAAGTTTAATTGATAATCTTTAATATTAAAATGGTGCAATTGAGCATTTTAAGATATGCTTGTTATTAGGCTAAATTGAGAACTACAATACTTAGACAAGACATATCCAACCACACAATAAAAACCTACATGACTTGTAATAAATTATGGATTAAATTGACTCATATATGCATGTACTACCAGCATCTTTTTACAAAAATGTTCTTTCAAATTTTGCCACTAAATATAGATAAGCATCTTTAAAAAATTATTAAAAAAATTTTTAGTACAAAAAAAAAAAAGGAATAATCGGACTTTCGGGAGAAAGATTATGGACAATTACTATTAACTAAGCTCTGTTTAGAAGATAAGAACATAGAAAAACTAATAAATTTAAAATTTAAAATAAATAAAAATAAATATCATATATTTATTGATTGTTTTCAAATATAAGAAAATAAACTAAAATATTGATAAATATAATAAAATTTTATTATTTATATATATATAGTCCATCGACAAACTGCGGTCATAAAATGTAATATTTTGTTATTATTTATAAATATTTTCGATATTTTGTCATTATTTATAAATATTTTCGAAAAATTTGTAAATTCGAAATAAAAATTGACCAATTCTTAACGGGTGATGAAGTTAAAGAAGAATCGTTCAATCCGATTATCCGAATAAGCCAGGGTAATATCCTAAATTTTCACTTTTCAGGACCGAAAAATATATATAATGATGGCGCGTCAAATAAAAATCGTTTTGTAATTGCAAATAAATAGTCTGCCCAATTGCATCGGCGTTGGTTTCTTATTAGCATAGGATCGGCTACAGGGGAATATTTTTCCATTGGTCTTCTCCTTTCTTCTCTGAACGATCCAAGAAAAAGCGATAGCAAAGAGAGAGAGATTCTCATCGCGATCTTCCCACTGAAACCAAATTCTCTTTTTGGAGGGTTTTTCTTCCACATTCCGGCGTCGTTTCTCGTCTCTCGAAGTTAATCGACGTCGAATTGCTCCATTTTTGCGGCGGTGAAGGAATAGGAAAAAGAACAGAAAGATGAAGAGGGTTTTCGGTGTCAAGAAAGACAAAGAACCGCCTCCTTCGATTCAAGATGCCTCCGATAGGGTAATCGTTACTATTTTTATCATCTAGGGTTTTGATTTTCTGTTGGAAAGAATCGATTGCTTCTCTTTCGTTGAATTCGCTTGTTTCAATTGGGGTTGAGCGTTCTGTATTGTTTCTTTTCCAGATTAATAAAAGGGGCGAATCAGTTGATGATAAGATAAAGAAGCTTGATGTTGAACTCAGTAGATATAAGGAGCAGATCAAGAAAACGAGGCCTGGTCCAGCTCAAGAAGCTGTTAAAGCTCGAGCAATGAGGGTTCTAAAGCAAAAACGAATGTATATACCCCTCCTGCCTCCATCTCTTTTTGCTACTTTTCTTAAAATTCGTCTGTGCTACTCGTGCATATCTTTTAATCAAAAAGTAGTTTGGCTTGGAGATCTGGCAGAAGCCTGTATGTTAAGGTGTTCGAATTTCAAGGCACATATATTTACTTAGCCATGTTTCCTTGTGGGGGTTTTTCTGTCTAACTTTGCGCTATAATCTTATGACTATGAGCTTCTGTTTTTCCTTGCGGTCTTGTTGCAATCTTTATCTTTTCCCTCTGGTTGTACTTCTTTTACCTGTTCGTAGTTAGCTGTTAGTTTCCCAGCAATCCTATGTCCTCTTCTTCTCGAAATCCTCAAACTTTGATTCACTTGACCATACTTTAACTAATCTTTTCTATGGTAGAAAGCTTGTAAATTTAATTTAAATACTTTGCTGTTGAACTGATTAGAAGACTGGGAACTCGTCTGACTACAATTCGATTAGGATTATTTTGTTCTAAACTTATAATTTTTCACCGTGCTACGTATGATTCCTTTCTCTTGTTTACTATCGGAATGGGTATTAAGATATTTCTTATGTTTTTGAACAGGTATGAAGGACAACGTGACATGCTTTACAATCAGACATTTAACCTAGATCAAGTTGCATTTGCCTCAGAGGGCATTAAAGATGCTCAACAAACGGTAACATCTGTCCAATATTTTTGTGATCGTCTTCTCATTTTCTGCCCCACAAAAGAAAAAAGAATAAAAATTAAGCCTTCTATGGCAGTTTTGGACTTAAAGATTTAATTTAGATCAAGAAATCATAGGTTTTCAAAGCAGAAATAATTGGCTTACTTGCATGTTTAATAATTGTTTGGCTAGACATCCCGCGTTTAAGTTTGTGTTTATCACGTCGGTCAGTGTGGGTTGAGGTAATTCCTATTAATGCAGCAGTTAATTCTTGCCAAAAATTTGTTTTCTTGGTAGCAAGTACAGAGTTCAGGGCAGTTCAGGTGGAGCTTTGTCTGTCTAATTGGAACCTGCTGCCTACCTCGTGAGAGAACGAGGTAGGGGACAAAACATCTGTCATTAGGAAGGCATTTCTTGAAGTTTAATAAAATCCTATCTAGATTCTCTTGTGGTTCTTCCTAATGTCAGTTTAGCTTGTAATATGGATCAATATCCTGGTTGCATTTATTTAATCAAATAGGAGAGGCACCTTATCTTTCAAACTAACCTTGTTTTGTATTTTCCAGATGTCGGCCTTGAAATCTGCCAACAAGGAGTTGAAAGGAATGATGAAAACAGTGAGGATACAGGACATAGACGTCAGTAGCAATCAACTCTTGTTGGCATCCTTAGTTTTATTCTGGCATTTGTTTGAGAGGTTTTGTGTTGTCTGCAGAACTTACAAGATGAAATGATGGATCTGATGGATGTCAGCAATGAAATTCAAGAGACCCTTGGTAGGAGCTATAATGTACCCGATGACATTGATGAGGATGAACTTTTGGGTGGTAAGATTACTGCATTTAAATGCTCAATTTTGATGAAATATGGCACCCTAGCCCTAGGAATCTTACACCTTTACTACTTTTTTGAATTATAGAGCTTGATGCCTTGGAAGCAGACATGGGATTTGAAACTGAAGCTGATGGAGTCCCATCTTATCTCCAGCCTGACAAGGAATCTGATTTAGAAGGAGAGCTCAACTTGCCTTCGGCTCCTATAGGGCATGCAGCAGTTCCTGCTGGCAGAACCAATGCACAGGTAATGATCGTTGAAACACTTGATCCAACTTCTTGGAGTCAATAATCACGAACTTATTTATTTAAAAGAACGATCGTGAAATGAAATATTACTTAGATTTACAGGACGCATGCTAATGCGAACACCATTTTTCTTTGTTTCTTGAGAAAATTGCTGCGTAGTAAATTGCATCCATTAGCATGAAGTTACATCTCTTTGTTCGAGAGAATGTCAGAACCATCCGTTGTACTATGCAACCGGGTTCTTTCTTTTTACTTGTCAGGCTGCCCTAAATTGCCTAGTGTTATCGATACAAGTTTATTTTACTTTTTGCACCTTTTGCTCTTTTATATGCATATTGAGTTTTGTCCTAACTTTGATGTGTAGGCCGAGGATGAATTAGGTTTACCAGCTGTTCCTCGTGCATCCCTTCGAGGCTAAGAGTTGCATTTGTCTCATTTGACCATCTTTTCTGGGAGCTGTTGGAGCGAACCTTTGTATACATGCTGTGCAGAACTTATATTTGATTCATATATAAATAGATTATCATTCATCTTTTGATTATTCACTCCATGTATTTGAGTACCTGCATTTGGAATTGTTCCTCCAGGCAGTCTAAAATCTCTGGCTCAATCTATATATAGGCACATTCTTGGTATCATTCTTTTCTGTCTGTTGACATTTCATAATTCATAATTTATAGTTTATATGCCAGATTAAACTATACTATATAGACGCATTTATGGTCAACTTTTCTTCAAATAACAATTTACTGATTATACTATATAGACACATTCTTGGTGTTCTTTTATCTCATTAATGTTGGAATTCATTTAAATGTATATTTTGGAACAGGATTAACAGAGCCATGCTAATATGCTTTGGATGATGAGACTAATAGCTTACCCTCAATTTTTCTAAATTTAAATGGCATTTTAAATAAATTTAGTAGAGATGGAATCTAAATTAATTCAATAGTTAATTTATCTCAAAAAATTGATATTTGAAGACAACAGGACGAAAGTTGTGTAAAAGACTAAAAACTAAATGTTAACGGGGGATATTGGTTTATTCTTTTATTGTACTCTTATTAAATTTGGTTTTTGTTTTTTTTTTTTTTTCCTTTTCTTTTATAAGTGTTTTAAAACTATCATTCGAAACTTAGAATTGTGTTACTTTTGGTTTCTCACTAGCACAGCATTGGGAGACTTATAAAGAGCTTCGAAGAATAATTGTGTTTAAAGTGGAAAGAGATCTAAGTTATGTTTTATTATATTTGAACTTGAAAGACCTTTTATAACCATCTTATGGATTCTATTTTGTATAATTCAAACCCCTACTTTAAGGTGGATTTTTCTTTTTTTTCTTTTTTATTTTTGGCTGATCTTTTATGTCCGTGTGATCTCTTATTTTTACTTCCAAATGAAAAGGTGTTAAATATTTTTTTTAAAAAAAAAAAAAAAAAACTTAAATATATTTAGGATTTGATGGAATGCTAACACGTCACTATATATCTTCTCTTTCAAATTCCAAAAAGAAAAGTATGCGTGGATAAAATTTCTTTAAACAATGATGGCAGATTATTGTAGGTCCATATGCTGTCTTTCTTTTTCAATCTTCCTTTAATTTCTCCTGTGGCTGTAGCCAATGAATCCTACCTTTAGATACTGAATCAGACTCCAACTTTTTGCAAAATTCAACTTCAAAAACCCTTCTAACACCCAAAGCTACTCCAATCCAAAAGGTTCATTTTCAAAGACAGAGAGAGAGGATGCTTGCCCCTTTCAACTAAACATCAGTAAAGATGGAATCAAAGTTTTCTTCCTTTTTTTTTTTTTTTTTCTTCTTCATCAAGTCAGATCAGTAGAAACAAATTTCAATTTCCACTTCATTGGCAGAAAATAATTGCCAATGGCAGAACAATGGCAGGAGGCTAGGATATCAGTCCCACGTCCTCACACCTTCAAGTTTGCTTCCGGGTTCTATCATTGATCATTAGATGGCGGTTTGTTTCCCCCTCCTACTTGGCTGAATAACGTCTCGGAAGAAGAAGGCTCAAAATGACTTCTTGATTTGCTGTCTTTCTGGAAGTTTTGCTAAAAGAAGCTTCAATTTCTCCACTTCCTTTTTTAGTGCCTGGTGTCTGCCTGTAGCAAGGTGAGTTTCTTTTAAGCAGTAAGCACAGTGAGAAGAAAAGCTTATGTCTGCTAATTCAAGGCATTCAGAACTGATATCTCATAGAAATTATGTTATTCCATCGACTAAATAATGAAAATTCTTCTGCCCGTGATGATCAGAGAGACCATTATAGTAATTTGAGCAGAAACACTCGGATTCTCCCATTTTTGGGGAATTTCAACTTTTTTTTTTATTTTTATAGATAAGAAAGATTAATGAAATAGGGAAAACCCCAAATGCCAGAAGGCATCACCAAACATTTTCAGTTGGGATTTTAATTTTTAAACAGAGTGGAAATCTCAGTAGCAAGTGAAGTCCTGTGAGCTCAAAATTTTAGTCCCTCACTCTTATAGATGAGTAAAATTTCCCAAAATTATAAGGCCCCTTGTTATGGAAATAATAAGAGAAGCATTAGTAGAATATTAGTATGGTTATTACAAGGGGCATTTTAGTAAATAGCTAGTAAGTTGGTTAGGGCTTTTAGTTATAAATAAAGGTAGTGGGTTGAGAGGAGGGGTGTGAAGAATTTGGGATGAGGATAGGCCCTTGGGAGAGGATTTCTCAACCATCTAGAATCTAAGTGTTCTTGAGTATGAGTATGTTCTTGTTAAGTGGTATCCTAACATAAATCTTGCTTTGATTACCTGTTAACACCAAAATATCGGATTATAGTAAAACTCATAGGGGGTGTTTGGATGGGTTTGGCATGAGATGTTAAACCATGTCTACTCCTTGGGTTGTCAAGCTTAGTGCTGGTGGAAAAATCATGGGTTTAAATAATGCCCAGATCCATCCCTCCATTTTTCCAAAACGCCCGGCATCTAATACCTGCACCCCAAATACAAGTTTACTAATTCCAAACTTTCTAAACAAGGCACTCCAAATAAAGTTACCTATGTCAAAGCTTCTTAAATCCCCCATTTAACCTCGAGCTTAATGATTCCATGCTTAAAATGTCAAACTCAGCCCCCAAAACACCCCCATAGAGGCCACAATCACATAGTCTACAACTTTGTTTTTCTATTAGTTTTAGAATTTAAATCACTTCTAGGAAGAAAGAATACTTTAGCACGTACACTACTCTCCTCTCTAAGAAGGTGTGTTGGAGATATCCTATAAACTACTACGGATTACATTGATCTTACTTAAGTCCGTGCAGTGATGAGACAGTTTGCTTCACCCTTAGGCCTCAAATAATTTGTTACTTTTCAAGTGGTCCCTTCTCCTCATTCCTCGAATACAGAAAATAAGTTCAGCCATTATGTGAGCAAGTCATATGTACATATGAAGTTCTTATTTTGATCTATTTATTTATTTTACTGTTTTTCTGATAATTTCTTACTTACATCTAAATTAATCTCAATTACCTTTTTTTTTTTTTTCTCTTCAAAACGGAATCTTTTTTTGTAGGAAAAAGTTAACGAGGTGTTTCAACAATCCATAAGAGAAAAAAGATCAGCATGATAAGGACGATGGTCCTTGGTAAGTTTAGTCCTATTTTATTTTCATGTGATTTTTTGTTCTCTCTCCATGTGTCAGCTATCAAAGTTGTTATTCCTCCTCCCCCAAGTAAGTTGGTTTGAAAGGCAGGTAATGGAAGAAGGTATAAATCCTTTCCTCGCCTTCAATTCATAGAAGCATCAACATGACTGAAAGCGTGCTGAAAAGGTACCCCCATTTTCCTCTTTTCATACTCATTCCGAGGATACAGATGGTGCAAACCACAAGATGAGCATTGACACGCTCCTTTTCATGGTCCTTTCACTTGGTGATATTGGAAGATGTTGGAAGGTTTTGGAGACAACTTTGTTCTTCCTCTTTGGGATGGGATCTCACTTGTCAGTAGCTTGGTGAGAGCCTTCTAAAAGTAAAGCTATGTTGCTAGAGTGTGATGTGTTCAAGGCAATTCCGAGAACAAACAAAATCTTTTAGATGGATGAATATCTTAAGAGGCAATCATCGGTTGTTAAGAATCTATGATTCAATTAACAACTTCGTTCTCAAATTTGACCAGGTGAATTTTCTATTTTTCAATAAAACATCAACCAAAGGAAGATCACTGGTGGTTGATTAATGCGTCTCATAGCTCTAGTGATTGATTTGCTTGAAAAAAATTTTGGAGGACCAAGACCTTAGAAGTAGGTTCATAACAGCAGCTAATCAAAAAGATTATTTCCTTTCACTCTGGTTCAAATTGAAGACTTCATAACTGGCAGGTGCCCGGTTGTTAAAAGTTTCCCCAAACCACAGAACATGTTCCAGGGTTCCCTAAAGAAGTTAATCACTCTCAGAATCTATAAGATAGGCTAAGGATCTATAAGAATAAAACGGAAAGTTGTTTTTAAGACGAAGGAACCCTTGCTCTGCTGCCTTTATATCTAACATCAAACGTTCAGCTATTTTTCTCAAACATGCATTTACTATGGATGGAATTAGACAATCTCACTAAAAACAATATCTCAGGAACAAAGGACAAAACAAAGCAAAGGAGTGGAGAGAGTTTTAGAGAAACAAAGGGGAGGATTAGGAAGGATAGAGAGGCCATTTTTTAAAACTCGCCTTACATTATCAATTTCTTCTTTACAAAATTCTATGCATTGAAAGGCATCGCTTTTACCAATGTAACAGATATTTTGTCATTTCCTGGACCCTCTTGTAAGTCTCTCTAACTTTATGATATGTAACAGACATTGAAATGGTACCCCATGCCATGCCGTAATTCTGGGCTGCAGGCTTTGGGAGGATGAAAGAAAATCGCCCTTGCCCTTTTATATTCTCTGGTGGTTTTTACATCAATATGATATTTGTTAACTGAGAGGTTCCCATGTATGGTACATGTCGCGTTAGTAAAATTATTTGTTATTGTGATCTAGCATTGAATACACACTGTTAAATGGTAGCAAATAAGTTACACACACACGGAAACACTATTTCTCGACAATTGCTTGCTTGCATTGCGAGTGAACAAAATTTGAGAAGAAAGGTGCAAAAGAGGTTACCTTCTGAAGCCAATTTTTCTCGGCGAACTCTTGCAACCTGCTGCTTTAAATTCCTGTTCTCCATTGATAAAGCCACCCGTTCCTGAAGCAGTGATGCAACTCTTATTGCCAGCTGTGATTCTACTGTCTGCAGGATGACATGAAAGCTTTCAATTGTGGATCATATTTTTCTGAAGAAACGTTATGAAGGTAAAAGAGAACAGCATCAGTACTTCTTTGGAAATTTTTTAAGGCGGCACTGAAAAGGAAAGGACAGCAAGTTTTCTTATCCAATAACAATGGTGCAGCAATGAAGACGAAATGTACGGACATCAGCCATTTGGTACATGTGGCCCATACTTTCTCATTCACTTATTTTTTTTTTTTTTTTATCAGAAACAAAACTTTCCACTAACAAAAGAGGACGTACAATAAGGGAGATGACTGATGAGGTATACCCCTCAACAAATGGATTACAAAAAATTAGCAAATTTTTTATCAGTAATAATTACAAAAGTCTTTGGACGTGGAAGACCGAGAAGCAGCAAATTCCTAACTAGGTCCCAAGTAACATCCCTAGTTAAAGATTAGGAATTAAAACTTTAGTACTAGATTGATATGTCCAATAGTGCGGAAAATACACTTCTCTAGGTGTTTCAGTAAGTAGCTGTTTTTATGGAGGCGCATCTCTCTTCCTCAGCCCTTAGGTTCTCTTTGCTTTTGTATCTCCAGGTTTCTAATAAAGAAAAAATAGTGCAAAGATTGACCAGAAATCGGAAAAAGATGGGGTGTGGATCATCAGTCCAATAAGGAATGGTTATCAACGCTGCCCCAAACCTTTCAATGGGATTACCTGGAGAACATTAACCTTCCTCTCCAGTTCAGCAATGTACTGAAGCTTTCGAACCCTTGACCGCTGCCCATTGTGCCTGCAAGGAAATCATTAGACTCGTGTACCCATCACATTACTTTTTGGAAATAGAAACAGAGACCTATAAGGATAGGCAATAATCAAGGTTATATTCGTGGATATCAAAACCTATATATCAAAGTAGTGGATATCAAGAATTAAACTCATGTCCTCATCCATACATACATTAATGAAAAATCACATCATGTTCCTCGTAATGATCTCTCAATTCTTTTCAGCAAATCACTTCATAAGTAGGTGTTCCAGTGTCTGGAAGTTTCCTGAGCAACAACTAATTCACATTTACAGATGAAAATGGGAACATGTCCTCACTCTCTTCAAGACAGCTTATTCTATGTACTTCCACTACTCCTGAGGTACAACGAGAACTAATTTAGCACCCAAAGAACCAACCTTTTTCTATGCCACTGAACGTTATTTGAAACTCATTTCCACCATGGCCTAAATTATTTCTTTTAAAAAAAAATTCACCTCATGTTTGCTAACTCATTCAACTCCATAGAGCCATTATTCAATAGTGGAATTAGACATCTGTTACTAGAATAATGAAAAATTAGCCATTATAAAATGGAACAGCCGTATTAAAAAAAAGCATAAAATTCAAAGAGAATCATTCACAAACGTGAAAGACGAGGGATTGTAGCACTTTCGATATTAAAGATTAGTACTTATAGCCAACTAGTGTATTATAACTCTGCGATGCATCCCATTACTCAACTGTCTAAATGAATAACAATTACTGTTGTTATTTAAAATTTAGGAAAAAAGAAGAAGAAAAAGAAAGAAAGAAAGGAAGAAAGATACAAGCCCAGATCATTGCAATGGAAAAGCTTCCTGATTTATCCTTGAAAACAGGAAGCTCAAGAGTTAACTAAAAAGAAAAAGAGGCATCATTTCACCGTCTTTAATTGGACAATGTATCTCATAACATATTTTAATCTGACAAAAAAGCTATTGCAGAGAAAGAAAGAAGAGAACTGAAATTCCTGTCGTGCATCACAAGCAAAAAGGCACGAATACTTGGCCCATGTTCCAGATGCAAGAAAATAAGAAAGACTAGGCTCTTTTCTTGGACATGTTGCATGGAGCTTCACAATATATTTTTTCGCCCACGCAATATAGTTACATTATCATATCAATAACAGATGCAGCATGTCAATGTTTCATCAAATATTAACGTCATTATCAATTATCATCAGTAACAGCAGTATATTTGTAAAGGGATACTAGGGGGCAAATGCCAAAGACAAATAATCTGGTTACATGATCAACAAGAACAATTATGCCAGCTGAATTGAAAAAGCAAATTTCAGAATCTAACCGTTTTGCTGCATTTTCATCTGAGTTAACGTCCCTAACTGTTTCACTATTGTTTCCATTTAAATTTGAAGAAGAGTTCTCGGCAAAGGAACAAACATCTGCGTGCACTGGAGCAGCATGGTGAAGATGAACAAAGTCCGATAATGCTGAAACCATACTGTAGTTTGAAAAGTCTGAACTGCATTTTCTCCTTGGTGAGTTTGGGCCATAAGTGCAAGATGGATCCCATTGTTCACAAGTTTCATTGCCAACTGAATTCTCCACATCTTTGGCAACACACAGGCTCCTCAACGAGTCTGCAAGTCCATCCAGAAGGGCGACAGAGTCACTAGCCGAGCGTCGAAGTGGTTGTCCTATGGAATTTGATTCACGGTCGCTTAATAATTCACCAAGCCACACAGGCTCATCCTCCAACACAGAACTTAGTGAAGAAGAATTATCATGATGCAGAGAGAATTCATTAACAGGTGGGGTTGGTGCAATGGAACCATTAATTGGACCAGCAATTGCTTTCTTTTGAATTGGGCAGCGAGGACGAGGAGGAAGGTGAGTTTGCCTTGTTGACATGGTGAGTTACTGGACTATATCACAAGTTTCCCATCAGCATCAGCCTCTTTCTTAGCTTTTGTAAGTGAAAGTTTTTGGTTGGAAACGAAAAAGACAATATGAAAAGTAAACATCTTCCTGGCAGAAGAATCTTTATTAAATTTTCTTTCACCAGCTTATAACAGCCGAAATCACGGGGGAAAACAAACGACAACTAAATTTTAGTGTAGGACAAAAAGCAGTTAGAAAAATAAACTTCACGACAAGAGAAGAAAATGACCCAAAATCTGCAGAAGAGATGTATCAAACATTTTCAATTGAAAACTTCATTCACAGTTCCTCCAGAGCTAAAAAACCAAAGAATTTCATTCCATTCTACAAGACTATTCAAACTTCTCATGAAAACTATACAAACCCACAAAATAAAAGATTCGGGAAGATCACGAGGTTGTTCCTTAAGATTAGAGAAGGGGGAAATCAACCCTAAGATTTGCAGCCAAAGAACAGTCAACAGTGCAAAATATGTCAAACCACTCTTATCTTTTCGTTTTTCTGTTAATTTTATCCAGTCTTTACCACCATCCAAAGCCAAATAAACTCTCGAAATAGTGTTTTCTTTCACTTTCTCGCATTTTCTCAGCCACCAAACATCATTACCTATAAAATTGACTCAAAATTTAGAACCCCACAAGTTGAAAAGCCATGAGGTATTGAGGTCTGCATTCACCAAAATGCAACTGAGAAAATATAGCTACATTAAGCATTTTCAAAACCCAAGGAGAAATCACAATCCAACAGTGAGACCGCACTGAAAAACGATCCACTGTAGAAAAAGATAGAAAGTGAAATCGAAAATAAACAGCGAAAAAGACAGAAAACCCCAGAGAAAATTAAAAAAATAAAAGAAAAACAAAGAGAACCCAGAAGTTCCTGTAAATCATTTTCAAGTGTGGAACCAAAGGAAAACGATGGGGGTTTGAATTTTCGTAAGAATTTGAAAGAACCGTGAAATTTTAATTCGAGCTTTGGCATTTTCTTGCATTTGGGTCGGTTTGGTCGCCTTACCTTGCCTTTTTTGCTGCTGTAATTTGTTCAGAGAGAAGAAGAAGACGCCATTGCTTCAAAATTCGGTCCTCAATGGGAGGAGGAAGAAGAAGAAGAAGAAGAAACAAAAATTCCAGATTCCCTCGCTTCCCTTGTAAGCTCAGTGCTTCGGTAGAAAAGCACTCTCCAAAAGCACTGCTAAACTCGCGCTTTTGCGCCCACTCCTATATTCACTGAACGCACCAACCATGCTGCCGTACGGACATTGTAGAATCATATTGCTTCAAAATTAAAATATACCTTCTATTCAAATAAATAAATAAATAAAATACCTTTTATTCATTCTTAAAATTAAAAAAAAAAACAATTAATATCTAAATTAAAGTATACCTTTTATTCGAAAATAAATAAATAATATATACCATCTTTAGTTCATTTTAAACTTGTGCTTTCGATTTTTGAACCATTGTGTTAAAAGTTAATAAATTTTTAATAAATCGAGATTTATATCGTATCAACAAAAATAAGTTAAAAAGTATTAAATATATATTTATTAATTATTCTTCTACAAACTTTTACTAATTTTTCAAAGCATTTACCAATGTCAACATTTTATTGATGATTTTGACCACGTCAAATTTTAAATCAAAATATTTAATTGAAATATTATAGCTCAAAATCTAGTCATGTTGAATAAATTGTTATTTGTTTCAACAAACAAAAACAAAAAGAAATTGTAGATAAATTCTTTTTGAACGTGGTTGAGAAGTGATACAATGTTCTGAAATATTTCATATTTGAAAATTTATTTGTTACCTCTTTAAAAAATAAAAAAAAATTACTTTAATACATTTTCGAGTGATATCAATAGAAAACGACAAGTAATTTAATCTTAACTAGTATAAGTTATTAATTAAAAACAAACTAATATTGACTCATTCAGTTTGTAAAATTGATGATGAGGTGGGGTTTGTGGGTTGCGAGGGTGAGTGAAGTGTTAGTATAGCAAAGACACAATGTATAAATTATAAGATTATATTTTCCAATTTTCTTAAAAACTAAAATTAATATGCTTTTGTCACCCAACAATTTGAAAATATAAAATCAATATACCAATACTAGACTTGGGAAAAAAATAACCATAAGCAACTGAAAATTAACCACAACTATTAAAAGTATTTTACTTATAGAATCAAATGCAACTAAACTCAATCTTTGAAAATAAATACACAAAATGTGTGTTTGACGAACATTACTTGTATTATACGTATACCACTTAAATAATAAGTGTTTGTCTCACCAACATGAATTGAGTGTAGTTGTTAAAAATTACCAACTCAATGTTTGACTCATCAATTTTAAATGTTGATAGAGTTCAGTTGGTTTTTTTACCAACTCATCACAAGTCACCCCAACTCTCCCTCCCTTCAATGTTTTCAATGACTTTGCCCATCAATGACTATCGTTACTACACTCCAATGACATACTCCAACGATCAACTTTGCATAGTCAACTCTGGTGACCAACTCAAGGCTCCAACAACTACCTTCGAGACAACTCTAGCGACAATGCCGACGACCACCTTCGCATGCCCAACTCCAATGACCAACTTCGAACTTTGGCAACCACCTCCGACAACAATTTCGACGACCACCATCGCACAGAAAAGCAACTCCCACAATATACTTCGACCACCACATTCATGCGGTCAATTCCGACAACTACCTTCGAATGCAACTTCGGCAAAGACCACAATCGAGTGTTATTTATTGATAAACATTTATATACATATACATTTTTTTGGACATTATTATTTCATTTGTAAGTGGCAACTAGACTTAACCATTCAAAATGTTTAAACAAAAAAAATTCGCAAAAAACGAGTTTGCACAAAAGAAATATATCATTTCGTTGTATTAGTGTAAATGTAAAGAATCAAATGTTTGCCAAAAAAGAAAAAATCATTAACCATAAAAATTGACATTCATATTTCACAAATAGGCAAAAAAACAAGATAAGAATTGGTGTCTTTTTTTTTTTTTTAATTATTTTTTTAAAGTTATATGTATGGTTGAGTTAAAATTATCTGGAAGTTAAAAATTGAGGGTTATGGAATAGAGAAAATGTTAATTATTGGAATAGACATATCTTTAGGGATGTGAATATAATTATTATGTAATTAAGTATTCAAATTGTGTGGTGAAATTATGTTACATTTTTCAGAGGAAAAACAAAAAGTTCGTTCAACTTTTAAGCTTCCTTAGTGTTCATGGTTGAAGGTTAAGTAGTTCTGAAAAGTTTTCATTTGTTTGGAATATGTTTGATATTTAGGAATAGAAAAAAATATGTTATGTAATTGAGTGTATAAAAATTGAATTCAAAATTTGCGTAGAATATATGTTTACTTTGTAGGAATTTGTTATATTTTAAGAACGAGAAAACAAATTAAGCATTTTTTGTGTAGGAAAACGTGGAAACTTAAAAAAAAAAAAAAAAAAGAAATCCAAGACAAAATCAATTTTGTTAAAAAAAAAAATTATACCAAATACTCCAACTCATGATTGAGTGTTAAAAATTGTTGTTCAACTTTGTGTCTACAGTACATTTACTTGGTATGAATTTGATATATTTTAAAGATAGGAAAAAATTAAGCATTTTTTAGTCTTAAAAATTTTATTCAAATGAACAAAATCATTTTATTTAAAAAATTTGTATTAAATATTTCATTTAACTCAATTTTATGGTTTAAACACGAAGTTCCCAACCCAACTCCAACTGTTTTTTCTAAAAGAATAAAAAGAAGAGATTTACATGTAAATAGTACAAAGGTTGTCCAAGTTCAACTTATTAAAGAGGTGTTAAAATCTTAAAATAAGAAAATTAAGAAAATTCTAGATCCTTCCTCAGCAGATGTGGGTTTGGCCGCCTCAGTGTAGAAATGTCAAGATTACCCCTAAGCCTCAGCTGACCACATCTTTTAAAGGAACGATCCTGACCGTCAATTATTTCCTTATAGTTTGAGTTCTGATACTCTTCAATCCCTCTCTCTACCTCGCCGTCTCGAGCGACCCTTTTTGGTTTCTCTGCTCTCAGGTCACCGATCTCTCTACCCGATCTTTCATTTCAAGATCGCCCTTTTCGCTCTCCTAAGGTTCGTATTTCCCATCTCCTCGATTCATCGGTTTTAGTGTTGTTTGTTTTTGCCCTTGAATTTGCTTTCGAGATCTTGATTTTTGATTCTGGGCTTGATTGTTTTATTAGGGTTTGTTGAGATCCGATCGCTGAGGCAAAAATGTTTGGAAGGCCGAAGAAGAGCGATAACACCAAATACTATGAGATTCTCGGAGTCTCGAAGAATGCGTCGCAAGACGATCTAAAGAAGGCTTATAGAAAGGCCGCTATCAAGAACCATCCTGATAAGGGTGGTGACCCCGAAAAAGTGAGCCATTTCTCCTCCTCTGGTTAATTCGGATCGTTATTTGTTTCTTAATTTTGGGTATTTTCTAACATATTTTCCTGATGATAAATGACGGCTGATCATTATGTTTAGATCGACTGCTTAGTTTTGTGAATTGATGCTTTGCTGATGGTCTTGGGTTTTAATTAAGAAAGTTGCTTTAAACACGCTTGTATCTTAATCAGGAGAAGTGTTTGGTAGGGTTGCAAGAAGTTATAGAGGAATTGATGCTCTTCTTACGTTGGGTGTGAAATTTGAACGTCGGTAGTTTGCTCGTGTACTTGTGTAGTGAGTAATATGAATCTTTTGAAGTGTAATGTGTTAAACAGTTAAGTTTGATCAAGCTTTATTGATCGCATGACTTCGACCCGAAGCTAGATTAATTGTACGTCAGTCGTTCTCTGTTTACTTGGGTACTTAAATTTGATGTTGGTTAACTTTTTGATTGTTTTTATTTCCTTAACAAATATATTCCAACTATCTGACGTGAAAAAGCTGGTGAAGGGAAAATTATTAACCCATTTGAAAAATATCTTTTTGTGATGCAGTTCAAGGAGTTAGCACAAGCCTATGAGGTGCTGAGTGATCCAGAGAAACGTGAGATATATGACCAATATGGCGAGGATGCCCTCAAGGAAGGAATGGGCGGTGGCGGTGGCCATGATCCATTTGACATATTCCAGTCTTTCTTTGGTGGAAGCCCGTTTGGTGGTAAATATTAATTAGCTGTGATGTTCGATTATGCAACGTGAGGTTACTGTAAGCAATTGAAATCGATTTTGAGATTTTGTTCAGGTGGTGGAAGCAGCAGAGGCCGAAGGCAAAGAAGGGGAGAAGATGTTATCCATCCCCTCAAGGTCTCCTTGGAAGATCTCTACAATGGTACTTCGAAGAAGCTCTCTCTTTCACGCAACGTAATCTGCTCAAAGTGCAAGGGGTGAGTAACTAATAACAATGGTGGTTATGCTTTTTCCCTTTGTCCTCGACTTTATGAACTCATGTGGTTTTTGCTATAACAAATCACAGTAAGGGTTCTAAATCTGGTGCTTCAATGAAATGCCCTGGCTGTCAAGGATCTGGTATGAAAGTTTCCATCAGACACCTTGGCCCCTCTATGATACAACAAATGCAGCATCCTTGCAATGAATGCAAAGGAACTGGTGAGACCATCAATGATAAAGATCGTTGCTCACAGTGCAAGGGTGAAAAGGTTGTTCAGGAGAAGAAAGTTTTGGAAGTAATTGTGGAGAAGGGCATGCAAAATGGACAAAAGATTACATTCCCTGGTGAAGCAGATGAAGCGGTAAGACTGCATTCTTCTTCTTGTATATTGTTTATTTGTCACTTTGAAACATGTGATACGATTCGTTTTCATTTTACTTATTTTGTTCAGCCCGACACTGTTACTGGCGATATCGTTTTTGTCCTACAACAAAAAGAACACCCGAAGTTCAAGAGAAAGGGTGATGACCTCTTCGTGGAGCATACCTTGTCGCTTGTCGAGTCTCTTTGTGGTTTCCAATTTATTCTGACACATTTGGATGGCCGACAGCTACTCATCAAGACGCATCCCGGTGAAGTAGTGAAGCCTGGTATGTAACACTGTGATTCAGTTCATCTGCTGTGTTTTTCTGCTATATGTTGCAGCAATTTGCTCACTGTTTTCCATTCTTAATTGCACAGATCAATTCAAGGCCATAAATGATGAGGGTATGCCAATGTACCAGAGGCCATTCATGAAGGGTAAACTCTACATTCACTTCAGTGTGGAGTTCCCGGACTCCTTGAACCCCGAACAGTGCAAGGCGCTGGAGAGTGTGCTGCCCCCCAGGACTTCTGTGCAGCTCTCGGATATGGAGTTGGATGAATGTGAAGAGACCACTCTCCATGACGTCAACATCGAAGAGGAGATGCGCAGGAAGCAAGTACAAGAGGCATATGATGAAGATGACGATATGCACGGCGGAGCACAGAGGGTGCAGTGTGCTCAACAATGATTTTGAAATGGGGAAAGCTACTCTGCATAACATTTGATGGTGTTTGGAGATGAAAATTTTCAGATGACCCCAAATGGAGGAAATGGATGGATGTAGCAGCAGCAGCACCAGGCAGCAGTCATGTCCAAATTTTCTCAATAAATAGATGATTTTTATTTTAATTCAGTCGGTAGGATTACGAAGTAAGTTTCTGGATTTATGTCTTTGTTTTCTTATGTGCTTTTTTTTTTCTCCGTAGCTTACCAAGAATTCAAAGATTATGTATTGGAGTTGCAGATAAAATAGGATTGGATTGGATTGGGAAAACAGAAAGATCTTTGGTTCTTTTCTGTGAACTGTGGTTCGAAGCAAAAACACCAAGATTTTGCTTATTTGTTTTCCACCCACCCTCGCTTGTTAACAGCTATTCTTTTGTGCCTTGTGAAACTGTTAGAAGCTATGACAATCCCATTTAATCTTTCGTTCAGCCCTACATTTACATTACAGACTGACCAATAAGTTTTTGTTATTCTTGTTATTCATGATATATGTTTGTATATATTATATTCATATGTACGTGGCCATTCCTCCCACCATATCCTTGTTAGCGGTGCCTCGTTGTTCTGGATCAAGGTTTATTTTTTTCCTTTTTTACTTTTTTACTTTTTATTTTTATTTAGTACAGTCAAGGGATGTCGTTAGAAATATTGATGTAATATCAAAGTTATCAAATTATTGATGAAGATTGTTTTAAATAATTAATTAAACTTTTATGAGATAATATTTAGATGTGATATGAGGTGAATATGGTGGGGGAATTGGAGTAATTACGAAATTTCTCCAATTAAGATGTTGAGCAGGGGTGAGAGATTCAAACTAGATTTGGTGAGAGTTTAATTGATTCCACTAATGTTCAATTAAATTGATTTAATTGCATAGCCGACTTATTTTAAAGATTAAGATGTTTCATTTTTAAAAATAACTTAACTGACTTTCTGCTGTTGTCTTTCATTTTTTTTTTCTACGTAAGTTTTTTCCCCTTTTTTCCAGCAAAGTAGAGTGGCTTCGATCAACGATTAACATGAAGCGAGTGAGAGGAGTGATGAAAGAAGAACGAGAGAGCGAGATGAGATGGGTCTTTGTGTGTATTTGTTTTAGTAATTTTACTTGAACTTCACGTCAAGGATACAAGAAATTTTGTTTTAAAAAAGTGGAGTAATAATTAGTCTCTTCTATTTTTGGATCATCCATTATGTTCTAAAGATAAAAAAGAAAAGAAATTTACTAAAGATAAAAGATAAAAGAAATTTAAAAAATGTATGGAGAGTAGTGAATTCAATTTTATAATTGTACATTCTAAGTAATTAAAATAAAAAAAGAGCGTTTTGTGCAAAGGTTTGAAAGAAACTGGAACAAAGTTGAGTAAACAAGACAGGCAAGAATAAGGCAGAATAGTTCTCTTCTCTTATTAAAATGAAGAACACGTATAGAATAGAACTACCGACATTTTTAGTCCAACAATAACATTTATACATTTACTTTTCGGATAAACAAAAACAAATTCGTTTTAGAAATTTCTGTTTAAATGATTTTAATCGAAAGAAAAAAAGAATGGCAACTGGGAAAATTTTTGTCTCACTAACTCTTTTGTTACCCACGAAAAGAAAAAAAAATGAAATAAAAAATCTCTAGTTTCGATGAGATTTCGAGAAAATTTTGATTTTTTTAATTAACCATTAGCTCAATTCAAGTTTTTCAATGTACAATTCTATAGTTTCATACGTCAATGTCATTTTTACGAAAGGATTAAGCTTTTTCTATGTGCTATTTTTTTTAATTTTCTAATTCTCAATTTTTATCTTGTTTTGACCAAAAATTTTAGTTTGAGAAAACTACAAAAAAATAATTTATTATTTTTTATATTTATCTTTAACCTCATGTAAACTTTCTTCGTTAAATTTTTATATCAAGATAGAATTGATGTGAGTTTTCTTTTTACCATATAAAATTTTCATAATTTCTACATTATTCCATTTCAAAATATTCTTACTTTATATTATTTGTAATGTTTTTCCATTTTGTTTTTCCATTTCTTTTTTAAGTTTATGAGCTCCCATCAACATTTACCCAAACATTTACAAAAGATATCTTAATATTGTCTTACTTTATAGAAATTATGATTAAAAATGGTTAGTTGTAGTCTAATTAAGCTTTAACTAATTATAACAAGTTCCATCAAGCTCTATAATTTTTCTTGAAATTTTCATCGATATCTATATTTTCATAAAATCGGGACCCTAATATTTCCATCGACATTGATATTTCGAACCTTGGTTGTACTAAAAGGAGCAATTGTACTCGTGACCTGTTTTTAGAGACCTAAAATGTAATATGACCCCTACTTTGAAAAAAAAAAAAACGTCAAATGACCTACTTTTGTCATAGACGAGTTAAAGTTACAAGTTTGTCCTTGATTTCTTTCTTCCTCTTTCATTCTTTTTCTCCGGTGCGATCACAACTTCTCCGACTAACTCTTTCCTTCTACTTTTATGGCGAACCAACTTCAACGAAGCTCCTTTTTTTCTTTCTTTCCCTCTTTCCTTCTTCTTATTCACCGGTACAACCAACTTTTGTGAAAATATTTTTTTTCTCTTTCCTTCTTCTTCTCCAACACAACCAACTTCGGCAAAAAACCATGCACAAGCTATGACTGTAAGAGAGCAAAGTGATATGTGAGTGAGGAAAAGAAGAACGAGAGTGAGAGAAAGATGATTTGTGAGTGAAAAAGGGAAGAGAGAGCGAGAATAAGACCGAGATGCTTGAGTTTATTTTAGTAAATTTATGTGTGTGCATGACCTTAGCAGAAAGTCATTTGACATTTTCTTTCCAAAAATGGGTTGTTTGCCATTTTGGATCACCGTTCAAATTTTCCGTATTAAAAAGAAAAAAAAGAAAAAGAAAAAGAAAAAGAAAAAGAAATAGCCTATCCCGCGTACCAAAAAGGAAAGATGCTTGTTCATTGGATATCAGGCGAACGCCCAGATGAGTAGTGTTCGAATCCAATTCATTTCAACAATTCCTCTTCGCCTCACTTCCATCTCTAACCTTCCTTCTTCACCATTTTCCACTTCCAGGTTACTTTTCGATTCTACTTTTTTCTTCTCTCCATTGTTTTTGCTTCAAATCCATACCCCAATCTCACGCATTCGTTTCGTTTGCACGATTATGCACCATTCTCACTTCAACAATCGTCTTTCACGTTTCTGAACTTTTCTAAGGCGTTTTTCTTTTGCAGGCTTTGGTTTTCCGGATGCCGAAACGTGATTGGGATGGAGGAAATAGGATTCTTAGAGACTTCTGAGGCAGTTGTCGCCGATTCCGATCTGCTGAAGAAGAAACTGGATGCTATGCGTTTTTCTGGTCCGCAGAAACTTCAGGTGTTGCTCTTTTGTTTTCGAGTCTGATGCTTCTATGAGTTGCTTATGGAAATAATAGTAGGAGGTTTTGTTTAGGTTATTGCTGACTTTGATGCTACGCTAACGAGGTACTGGATTGATGGCCGCCGAGGTCAAAGTAAGATTTGATGACTATCACTTTGTCAACTTTGTAGTGAAGATTTATTTTTAAATCTGATGAACTTGATTTATGTTGTGCTGACAAGATTAATATGTGTAGCCAGTCATGGTCTTCTAAAGCAGGGTAATCCTGAATATGATACTAAGAGGGATGAACTTTATAAATATTACCATCCCTTGGAATATTCTCCTACAATTTCTATAGAAGAGAAAACCAAGCTCATGGAAGAATGGTATGCCTCTTAGATGGCCTTTATAATTAATTTTTCATCTCCTAGATTTATCTCAAAAATATATACGAACCCGTATCAGTTAAAGACGAGTTATTTCTGTGATGCTTCTTCAATCATACATGATGAATTTCTGTCCACTTGTTGGTTCTGGTTGGAGGGTGTACCAAACTCTATAATTCCATATTATGCATTGCAGGTGGGGCAAAAGCCATTCACTTCTGATTGAAGGAGGTCTTACGTTTGATGCAATAAAACAATCAGTTGCTACTGCCAGCATTGCTTTTAGGCAGGGAGTGGTTGAGCTGTTTGAACTTCTAGAGGTAGAACTTTTTCTCCCTGAAATGAAAACATCACTTGCTACTCCTCTTTGTGGGGGTAAATATCAATATTCTGTTTTCTATTTTTGGTTTTCGTGTTATGGCTGATTTTTTGTATCAAACACAAAATTGATCAGGAAAGGGATGTTCCGGTTCTCATATTTTCAGCAGGTCTTGCAGACATTATAGAGGAGGTAGGCAAGGTCAAATGTTCCTTGATCTACATTGCATCTATACGGATATAATCCAATATGTAAAGTTCACTTGCGTTCTTTCTTGATATCTCCCTTTTCTACTTCCTGGACTAGGTCCTGAGGCAGAAGCTTCACAGATCTTTTAAGAATATTAGGATCGTTTCAAATAGAATGGTGTTTGATGATAATGGTTGCCTTGTATCATTTAAGGGTACCTTCCTTTTTTTAACTGGCAATTACTTGCCATGGTCATTCTTTTAGCGGTTTTTATGATTGTTACATCTAAATGAGTTTGTTTTATCAATGGAAATATTTCTCTCTGCAGGCAAGACAATTCATAGTCTAAATAAAAACGAACATGCTCTTGATATGGCTGCTCCTCTTCATGACCAACTGGGTGATGTAGACGGGGCAATTGATGACAGTGCTTCAGTAAGAAAAAGGACGAATGTACTTCTTCTTGGTGACCACATTGGTGATTTGGGGATGTCAGACGGTTTAAACTATGACACTCGGATATCTGTGGGGTTTTTGTATGTTAACTTTTTAAAACTTCCTTACGTAGTGTTATGTCGTCTGTTTATTATGAATTTTGTTTTAAGTTGAAATTAATGTCGGAAATATTCTTTGTGCTGCATGGAAAATATTCCATAAATGCATACTCATGAATACAAAAATATTTTTGTGGTAAAACAGATTTAAGGTCGTGTTTGTGTCATGATGAATATTTGTTCTCATACTGAAAAATAAGCTCCTTTTTCAGGAATGACAATATCGAGAACTCTCTTGACAGTTATCGCAATGCCTTTGATATTGTTTACCTGGTGAGTTGAACACCCTTAAAAAGGAAGGAAAAGAAAGATGGAATAAGAAAGGAAAATCTTACTTATATTTCTCACGCCCATTATTGCTATTACCATACTTCTCCCCGTACATACTCATTACAACCACTATACCATAAAACTTTAACCAATTTGAATGTTGTCTGCAGAATGATGCATCCATGCTGGGAGTCGTTAAACTTGTACATCAGCTCTTTCCCGTTTGAGGTGCTGAGGGACGGATCTTTTTTGTATGGTTAATGAAGGTGATCACTTACAATTCTCAACAAGAATATCGTTCTCCTTTCCGGTAGCTGAGTGACAACACTTGTTGCTTTTACTTAACATTCTTTAGTAGAGTAGTTGAATAAGGAGCCAGGGATTTCAATGCGAACCTGAGGAATTAATTTCTTGACGTAGGGTTTCTCTGCTCGCACTGGTTGCTATTTGATGGTCACTTATCATTATTAGTTACTTAGTCATTTAAAGTTCTTTGTTTTATGATAATTCTTAAATTGAAGGTGAGGTAAAAAATCACGAAATCCCATCTACTTTTGAAGAATTTATGATTATGATATGCTAAAACAAGATAATTCACTAATTCTCATCTATATCATTGGATAGCTATTATAAATTTGGAGTTTTTTCGACATGTATAGTTGATTAACCAGATTTTTAATAGACAATGGAGTTGAGCTGATTTCGTTCAAAACGTGATGTTTCTGTGCACCTGAAATAGTTTTTTATCCACCAGCAATTTAAGTATATACACAATATGGTTCAAGTTAAGTCTCTTGAACTAAATTTAACCTGAACTCTAGTACCAAATCACGTGGAATAGATATATCATTTTATAAAAGTTATATCGTGAATTGAATCTCTGAAGCAATAATTGAGCAAGGAATTAATAAGCATTGATAACATTTACTATAATTAAACAAGGAATAAATGGGGCATTATAAACAATTAATTTATGCCCTCTTCAATATTTACTTTATTCCTTATTACAGTAGTCTAAACAAGAAGATTCTTCAAAAGTTAAACGAGGAACTAAAACATAGCAATCCTCAGTCGTTGCTTGCCAAAATTTGATCTGCTGCCTCTAGAATCACTTTGGCTCGGTGGAATTCTATTTGCAGCCGTTGATGAAGGGGTGTCGATGAACTCAAACCGCTCTTCTTCACATCTTCCAACAATTCCCTGATCGGAATTGCAGCAAGAAAGCTCTTTATGTACTCCTGGCAGCACTCCTTCCCTGTGCATACAACCTCCTCTTCCTTTATATTACTGTTTCCTGACTCATCTTTTTCCTCAGTTGAAGCTTCTTTCAGGCTACTTGGTGGTTCTAGTGTCGGAGCTTCTTCAGAGTCACTTGGTTGCACGACATCCATGGACGGGTTTTCCTCCAAAATCTCTGGATTGTTTAGTTGTGGCACATGAGTAGATGGGTCCACCTGTGATATCTCTGTGCTCTTTGATTGATTTTTCTTAATGGTGCTGCTTTTCTCCCTTGATGGCCCTGAGCTCTTTGATTGTTTTGTGTCAATTGAGGTTTTCTCATCTGGTGGCCCTGTGCTCTTTGTTGATTCCTTGGTGTTGTTGGAGCTTTTCTCCTCTGATGCCTTTGTGTTGTTTGGTAATCTATGAATTACTGTCTCCTTGTCAAATTTCAGAATGTATGCCTGGTTGCACCCCTCGTAAAGCCGCTCGCCCAAGGTGTCTATGATGTAGTAAGCATCCTTGTCAACCTTCAAGATGAAGAAGTGGTCATTCCAACTCACTATGTAGACTATCAATTCGCCTGCATTTGTTGGAAGATCTGCTGAAAGGAGGCTGATTTCATCCCATATGGTGTCGAAAGACATAGCGCCTTCAAGGAACTCAAAAACACCCTCTTCCTCCAACCCTTCTGGGTGGAAGAATCCAACATATGACTTCTCTGCAACAACAGATAGAGGTCGGATTTTTGCACCAATTACCGTGTCAAGATCAAAGTGTTTATCAGAGAACTGCTCCATGTAGTCTTTATTTTCACAAAGGTTTCTCCATTCTGCTGATCCATCTCTGATCAAGTTGTCCAACTCAGACTTGATCGGCATCTCGTCTTGGTTGGATAGCAACCAATCAGCAATAACAGCAACTAGAGCCGTGCAGGCACTTTCCCCAGAAGCACGCTCGCTCCTTTGGTCAATAGAGGCAAAGAAGACTTCAGTTTTGATCTTCAAGCACCCATCACGGCTGGCTACCTCTTTCTGCTCCCAACTACCCACAGCAAAGTTATCGTCTCCAAATGCAGCTGCTGATAACTCCAGATTATACCACTGCAAGAAAGATGAGAAGAAGATGAGGCCGCCATTAGTACGTTTTAGGAAAAACCAACACGTACCAAGTAAAGCAGAGCAAAATGCAATTCAAGTCTTGAGAATATACCCAAGAGAAAAGCTCATTTGTGCTGAGCTGCCTACGGTCGAAGTCGATATCATCTCCACCATCTTCACCATAATGTTTCTTCAGAAGAGGCTCTCCTTTAATTTTAGGCGATTTGAAGCTCAACTTCCTCTTCCTCCACGACAAGATTTTGCGCATCGAGTTCTGCTGCATAGTTTGTGAACTGTCACTATCAATATCCAAGCACCCTGCACCATTGCCACAATAGATCCAACAATCATCATCTCCATTGGCGGTCTTCGTCCCAGGGAGAAGCATTCCTGCCACACGGTTAGCATGGGCTAGTTTCTCATAACCAAATGGCTGCCTAACACACGAATCCTCGTTCCCATCATCATCATCTACCGAATCCGAATCAAGTGAAGAACTTTGAGTAGAATCCTTGTCTTTAATATAAAACCTATTGACAGTAGCAACATCTTCTTCATGGAATACTTCTTTAGGTCTTCCAGCTGATACACAATGTCTAAATATTTTCACTCTATCTAGACCTGCTCTTATTACAGCTAATCCATCTTTCTCTGTAGACAAAGCCAATGGCGAAGTCGGTGAGAGCGTAACAGGCATAATCGACCTTTGCACCATCCTCAGAGGTTTCGTATCAGTTCTCAGTTCCAAGAGATTGAGAGATAACTGCGCAATCAAAGAAGAATTACATCGGAGAAACAAATGGCAGGGAATAAGAAAATTTATAAAGAACTAAATTTAGGAAGTACTTACAAGGAGCAAGGGGCTAAACTCTGCAGTGCTGCTACGAAGTTTCAATGGAAGGCTTATTTGAATCTCTTTTCCTTCAGCTTTGGAAGCATACTCGGCTAGGTTCAGTGACGCAGTTCCGATTACGGTGTAGCTATTTCGAAGTACTTGGTTTTCTCCCTGTAATGAGGGAGAAGAAAATCTTCAATTAGTGATAACCCCAGACTCTGAAAAGATCTTGCAATGCAACACTGACCAACCCCCAAGAAGCTCCAACTCAAGCAAAAGGAAATTTTGAATCAACACTTCCTTATTTACAATGGGAATACAAAGGACATCCCAAAGAAAAATGAATTGGCCCTTTCAATTCATTTATTTATTGGTAGAAATTCTAATTTAGTTCTTGTACGGTAATGTTTGTCCAATTTTAGTTCATATACTTTTAATGATGAGAGAAAAAAAATATATCCTCTTGTTCGAATATTCTACCTTAGGGATGAAATTCCATGAAATTAATTAATATATACTATGGATGTTTCGTGCATCACATATTTGAGTTTTGTTATTATTATATTTAATTTGTACAAATATTTATCTTAATAGATATATATATTTTTTTTGTATGGTTTATTTGTGTATGTTTATCAAAATCTGACTCAGCATGACATTTGATTGTTTGCCACATCCCTAACAATGAACTTTAATTATCCTTCAATTATTTTATGAATATTTTTGTTCAACCAACTATTCCTCCACTTTCTGCCGATTTTGATTAGAAAATTATTCACATAGAAAGGCCAAACAATGTTCTGTTTTAAACTTTCCACGAGGTTTCATTATGAGAGCTGAGGATATCTGGTAGCAAATACAATACTCTTATTTGAAATATGAATTATTGATATTTAATTCATAAAGTGACAATTGCAGATCATCAACGAGGGGATTATTAAGATAATGTTTATTTCTTTTTGTTTTCAACTATACAAAAAGTCAAACATGGAAAAAGAAAATTTGAAATATCATTATTCAACCATACGTCATCCACCAGCCCCAACCCAAAAGCAAAACTAGAGGAAAAAAAAGAAACAAAATTTAGATTATAACTAACCAGTCCTAACATTTTATTAAGACTAGATTTTGAGCCAAGCATTAATGATATGCTAGAAACTAAATTATTCAATTTTAAAATTTATGGATCAATTTGAAACAAATATGGAATTTTAAAGATCAAAATTGTAACTCTTTTGATTATAAAAAATGAAATTTGTCCTTCTATTTCTTTCTTTCTTTCTTTTAATCCTTTAAAAGCTAAATTACAATTGGCATCAAAATCTTTTAGTGGTGTAGGGGAAAGAGTTTTTTTAGTAGAAATTGTTAAGTTTAGAGAATTGTAGGTGAAAAGATTAAGTTATGAAATTGATGTTTTTGTAATCGTGGCTATAGAACTCCTTAGCCAAAAAATAGTATCCAACTCCTTTACTCTTGACCAAACATATCCTTGGAATTTAAGATGAAGACTTTCATCAATGCATCCACACGGTCTCACATCTCAATTCTCTTTCGAAATTAATGTACTTTTAAAACAAAAAGACAAAATTCAGACTATTTTTTTTAAAAATTTTTATAATTTAGCAAAAAAACATAAAAATTACAAAAACAATAATAATAATAATAATAATAACAATAATAATAATAAATCGTCTTGTCTTCATCATCAAAAGTCAAACCCTCCATGGGAACCAAGAAAGAGAAATGGGTGGAAAAAACCAAGCAAAATAATCTCACAAAAAAAGAAAAAAAATTCTATCGCCATTAATTCACAATTCAATTCAAAGAGAAACTGCAATAAATTCCCTAAAAAACAGAAGGAAGAAGGAAGAAGGAATTACTTACTTTCTGAAGAAGTTTCAATGAAACCTTCCATGGAGGAATAAGATCCTCTTTATTAGAGCCCAAAAAGGAACACAAACTTGTAAACTCTTCATTCCAATCCACACATAATCCTCCTTCTTCTTCACATACATTCCCTTTTTCCGTGTAATTTCTCTTCACAGATCGTCTCCAAGAACTCAATCCCATAATTTTCTGCCCTTTCCATTTGATTTCCATCACTAAACCACCACTCGCATCATCCTTCACTACCGATTGATTCGTCAATCCTTCCAATCGGCGAAGATTGATGATTGTCTCGTATTTTCTCGACGAGAACGGCGGCCACGACGGCCATCGGACCAGTTTCACCACCATAAGTCGATAAAAAAAAAAAATCCAATCAGATAAAAACAAAATCAAATGAAAATTGAAACAAAGAGTTGAATCGGAGAAAGGATATTGAAATAGGGAAAATCGGAGGAGAGAGTTCGTGAGGGAATTAGGAATCGGAAGGAAGAATTTTTGGTAGAATTTGGATTAGGAATAGGAAATTTGAAGAAGATTACGTAGAGAATATTTGGGGGAAAAAGATTTTTGGAAAGTGGAAGAGAAGAAGAAGAAGAAGATGAAGAACAGAAGAATTGAAGTGAAAGGATGAAAATCGATATTTATAGACTGGAAAATAAAGTGTAAAAAGTTTTGTTCATTGGACCCCTTTTCGTTTTGGGCTCCACCCTCCAATTATTTTTGGGTCAAAAATATCATTTTCGCTTATACACGTTCCAATTTTATTTTATTTTAGCCTTTATATTTTTAAATATTTAATTTAATTTATATGTTTTTAATAAATTTTACATTTAGTTTATACCACTAATTTATAATAAATTTTGCGTTACTTTTTATATTTTTTTTAGTATTTTTATTATAAATTTTTAAAATATATTCAAATTCTTTTATGAAAGTTATTATTAATATTTAATTTATTTTAATAAAGACTGATTTTAATAGACTAAATTTAAGATTTAGTTAAATAATAGAGATTAAAATTAAAATTTTTTAAACTACGTGAATTAAAATAAATTATTTTTATTTTTAAATTTTTACAAGAGAGAGATTTTCTCTCCATGAAAACAACTGTCTCTAGACTTCACAATTCAAAATTTTCTCTCTCCCTCCAAAGATTATTATTACTATTTTACTCGGGTGGGAGTTAGGACTATCGACCTGGTCATAATTGTCTCATCTATTTATGAGTAGAGATGTCTATTTTTTCTGTGAGACTAGAGCCTCGTAGAGACCAACTCGGGAGAATTTTGGTATAGGTCAGAGGGAGTAGGGGAAAAAATTGTCCAATGAACTAAACACGAATGGGATGTGGTTCCCATTTCCATTCCGTTTATTTTCGTGGTTATTTTTTTAAGAAAATTATATATATACACACACATACACATATCATATATATATATATATATATTTTGAATCACTTTAATTCTTTTGTATAAATAATGATATTGTAGGAATAATTTGGTATGCTTGAACCATTTTAAAACTTTTTTTTTTTAGTCAACTCTTTTAAAACTCTCATGTATTTTATTTAAGAGGTTTAAGAATTTGTTAGTAAGAATTAACTATTTAAGAATGATTCATAAGAAATAACCATTCACTTGAGGATTGGTTAGTGGATTTTTTTTCTTAAAAATTAATTTCATTGTTTTTTTACTAAGAAGATTAAATGGGTAATAATTTCGTACAGAGAAACTTAATCTGGCAAATTTTGGCATAGAATCTAATCCTCGCAAAATCAAATGAAAAATTTTGTAGAGATAGAGAATGACATAGGGGACGATAAAGACATCTTCACTCCCACCCGCCCCGTAGACATTTGTATCCACTAGGAGATATGCTCGACTTGGTCACTATCCAAGTTTTTTTTCTTATCCCTACACTTGTCAAAGTAGTTAGTATGGGTTTTTACTGTAGACTTTTAATTTCATCAAATAACATCAAGTCTAAGTGAGTTTACAATCTTATCTTTAAACTTAAAAATGTGTTTACAATTTTGACTATCTAAGAATTTTTTGTTTGAAAAATTGTATTTTTTTTAAATTCCTATATTTCTCAATTTTCTTACTAGATTATAAAAAGCAGAAGAAGCTAGATTTTATGATTTTTGAAAAAGTTATTTAATGGTTAAATTGTCTATTAATCAAACTTGATGCAAACCATACATTCCACTTAAAGTGAGTTAAAAAATTTAGAACGTTCTATAATAACAGCTTGATATAAAAATTTGATGTATTTCTCTCTCATAGTCTAACAATGAAAAACTATCAACCACAGTGCGGGACCTCACCAAATAATTTCTCCAAGTTATGGGCACATGTTAGTATAAATGTAAAGTTAATCATGACAAATCAATGACAATTAGAATCGAAACTTTAACTACTGACTGCAAAATACAAATATTTTTTTTAAGTGTATAGACTAAATACACATTATAATCTATGAGATTTTTTTTTTTTTGAAAAAAGGAAAACGACTTATTCGACAAATTTTTAAATTTATGGGCTAAGCTTGTAATTTTACATAATTAAAATGTTAGACAATCAAAATTCTTTTGATTTTTTAAAAAACAAGTTTTCCTTCCTTTTTTTTTTGAATTTTATTTATATTATAATGCCTTGTAATAATACTCATTACTAAAAATATTAGTAATTATAATAAATATTATTAGCCAACATGATTGTATCTCTCAACTCATAAGTTAAACACACTTACTATTTTCAAGAGATGAAAAAGTTTTTTTTTTTTTTTTTTTTTTTTTTTG
>QLSR01000643.1:1071846-1135980 GCA_031780015.1 Citrullus colocynthis
TTTTTTTTTTTTTTTTTTTTTTTCGTTATTTTGCTTAATTTAAAAAAAATTATACTAACATACATTAATTCATTAATGGAAATGAAAATGCTATTAAAAGTTCAAGGAACCAAAATAAGTTTTTTAGTGTTATGTAAAATTAGTTTGGAATTGGATTTAAAAATAAAAAAAAAATTGGATTATGATTGATTCTGTTAACTAACATCATAATCAATTTAAATTGGAAGTAGAACAAATCACAACAGTATGATAAAGAAGATGGGGTCTACAAGTTTAGGAATTAAAGATTCCTTGCTTTCTCTATTTTCTTTTTATTACTTTTCATTTTTATTTTCTCAAGAGAATTATGTTAAATGCCAATAATGGAAGAAGGAATCTTATTCTATTTGTTTCCATTCTTGTGAAGTAATTATTAAGAGAAATCATTATTTAATTATTAAATAGTTTAAATAAATGAATATTTACAGTTGAAAATAATTCCAAATATAGTAAAATTTTACTTTTTATTGATAGACGGTAGTAGACTCAGATAAATATCTATCATTTTAATAGTAGATACAGATAGATATCTATGTCTACTGAGTCTATCACGATCTATCACAAATAAAATCTTGCTATATTTGTAAATAGTTTAGTATTTTTTCTATTTATAATAATTTTTCTTAAATATAAAGATATATAAAAACCCAAATAATTAATTTAGTTTTTCTTTATAAGAATTTAAAAAAAAAAAAATTCTATAGTAATATTCAATATGCCAATGTCATAACTTGTTCATGGTTTATTTGACTTACATCCTCTAAAAATCAAGCAACTAAAAAGCTTTAGAAAAGTAAAAGCTTCTCTCGAATTTCTTTTTGTAAGAATATGATCAATAAGAGTTACTTATTAGGCTTTCATAAATTGTTTATCAATAAAAAAAAAATAAAAAAAAAAAAAAACTACTTACATCTAGTAGAGATTCGAAATAAATATAACTCTCATTTATTTATTTATTTTTTTGAAAAAAAAAAACCAGATTCATGCACGCGTCCCATTGTAATTAGACCACGTTTACCCATTTGAAATGCAATCCATCAATGGTTAGATAAAAAGTGGGTCCAATTGAATTTGTTGTTGTTTATTGATATTTCGTAATTGTAATGAATTGTGGGGCTCGCCTCCAAATCTATAATAAAAATTTGCAATCTAATTGATGAATGAAATGTGCTCAATTTGTGGCTGAAAATTACGTAAGGCTCACTACCTTTACCGTTATTGTTTCCGTTATCGTTAGTGTTACAGACATTGTTACTATAACAGTATGAAAATTATGAATCTACCACGTTAACCTTTATCGCTACCGTTAAAGTCATGCAATAACAGTAGTGGTAACGGTAACAATAAATTGTGGCAGATTTGTAATCTTAAGTAAATGCAATAAAAAGCAATTAAATTACGTTTGCAATTTAGATTTACTATAATTGATCAGTAGTGGTAACGGTAACAATAAATTGTGGCAGATTTGTAATTCTAAGTAAATACAATAAAAAGCAATTAAATTACATTTGCAATTCAGATTTACTATAATTGATCCATCAATGAAATTTCATTATGATTACACCAATTTTTATTACAGTTTGTTAAACGTGGCCTTAATTCACAGTTTATATATATTTTTTCAAATTCTTACTTTTTTAAATTTAAAATTTGATAATTATTATTAGTTGCATATTTTGTAAATTAAGATTTTGAGAAAGGACTACATTAGTCCAAGCCATTTTATAAGATAGTAACATAATAAGATAATAAACATTTACGTGTGTTTAAATTTAATATTAAGTTGAAACTACAAAATAAATACCTTCACATATTTTAAAACTCAAATATGGAAATTTAATAAAGTTTCACAATAGTTATGTAGTTTTTACTTTTGACAATATAAATAGGGATAGAACTTCTTATACCAATTGAACTATGGCGTCAAAATATTTTTTTAAAAAAAGATAATAAGACATGAAATTTATAATTTCACATAGCGTAATAATTATTGATAACCATTAGAAAATAATAAAAGGAAAGTTATTTATGAGAACAATTGGGTTGATGTTGACTTATATATAGAGGTGAATTGGTTTACACTGGATCATATCCATAGTATTGAATTAAAAAAAAAAAAAGAAAAAGAAAAAAAAAGCATTGTACAGTCGGCCTATTATTTAATTTTCATAGTTTATTACGTCCTTCATCCAATAATAGATCACTTATAGAAAATAAAAAAAAGAAAAAGAAAAAGAATATTATATTAATTAAAAGGTTAAAAAACATTTTTGTCCCTAAACCTTTATGAAAGTAATAATTTAGTCCTTAAATTTTGATTTGTAACGATTTAGTCCATGTACTTTCAATTTTATATCAATTTAGTCCCTGAACTTTAATATATAACAATTTAGTCCTTGGTACTTCCAAATTTGTAACAATTTAGTCCCTAACATAAAAAAATTTATCAAAATTAGATGTCAATTTTTATTTTTTTAAGATGTAAATTTTGTATTTTATAAAAATAATGAGTCTCTAATTAGTTTGTCGGTCTACAATAAAAACTAAATTGTCACAAACTTTAAAGTATAAGAACGTATAATGACTAAATTGTTACCAGAATTTAGAGTTTAGGAATTAAATCATTATAAATTAAAGTATGGAGACTAAAAGTCATCTTTAACCTAATTAAAAAAACGAAATGGATCGAATTAAGAATAACACAACATTTTTCTTCGAAAAAAGTTAAAGAAAAAAAAGAAAAGAAAGAAAGAAAGAATAGTATAACATTTCCGACGAAACCAAACCAAACTAGTTTTGACAAAGTCTATTGCATTTTGAATCTTTCAAACACACTGATTGCATCCCAACTCCATTCCTATTCTCATTTCGCTCACTTGTTTATATCTATACATATATTAATGGTATGATAAATATCAACTTATATCTTGGTTGATGCCTTTTGGTTTGAATGGTTTTGGTTCTATTTGTTGACGCGGCTTGTCAAGAACGAGTGGAGAGATTCGATTTTGAGACTTTTTTTTTTTTTTTGTTAAGATGTATGTCATAAAGTTTTGTTTTGGTCTCGATATCAGTCTTGACCGAAGATGTTGATCCATTAATACTTAATGGGAAAGGTGAAATGCTTTTTGTGCTATTTTTGACAATGGCTCTTTAAAATACCACTTTAATATAATAGAGAATAAAGATAAATGATACAATTGATTGAGCATTTTTTTTTTCTAATGTAAATCATTAGCATTATTGAAATGATAGTTGGAGGTACAATTATCCAAAGATAATTCATCAACATCCAACTTCTTAGAAAAGATTTCCTAGTGCATAAATATGAAGGGAGGAAAGATCTAACCTTTTACCATGAGAAAAATAGTATGGGTCTCACACTGACATAAGATTATTAAGGTAGGTGACTTTAGAATAATACGTAAGATATAAAAAATTATTTTAAATGACAAAATAGTTAAAAATATTTATAAATAATAGCAAATATCATAGTCTATTTGTGATAGGCAGTAAAATCGTGCTATATTTGTAAATATTTTGGTTCATTGTCTTATATTTGAAAATAACTCTTAAGGTGTTTGCAAAAATTAAAATAAACTTAATTTTGATAAAATAGTAAAGATACTATTACTGAGTCTCTCAAGACAAAAAAAGAAAAAAAAAAAAGCGAAAAAGAGAGAAATACCATTACTGAGTTTCTTAATTCAAGAACATATAATGTTATCAAAAACGAAAAAAAAAGTGTGAAAGAGAGGGGCCAGATAATGTTATTGTAATGTACATACACGCACGATTTTTTATTTTTGATTTTTTGATTTTTGTATTTTTTTTTAATATAGAAATGTGAATAAAAATAAATGTCAAACCAATAAAAATACATAATAGCATGTTAATTACTTTTTATGTTTATAACACATCTTGAAGTTCAAGTAGCATTTGAAATGTATTATCGACCTTGAGGTCTATGGTTTAAATCTGTATTTAAAAAAAACCAAAGAAAGAAAGAAGAGAAAAAATAGAAAAGATAAAATAAATTAAATGAGACAATATTCAAAGAAAGGAAAGTTGATAAAGAATAACCTTTTGAATTAACTAGAAGAGGAGGTTGAAAAAAGAGATGGATACATATTACAGAGGTAGCGCCATGACAACAATTTTCTTATTTTGAAAATTGAAAATTTTACCATTTTGTCTGTCTTTTAATTGGACCCCTCATAATAATAATAATAATAATAATAATAATAATAATAATAATAATAATAATAATAATAGTGATGATGTGAAAATATGCATATATGAAATGAAATTAGATAGACACACACATATTTTAAAGAATGGCCACTAATAAGGTAGTTGCATAATTGGCCCTCAACAAGACAAGAAAAACCAAAACAGACTTTGACTGATGAAAATGTGTTGTATTTTCAAAATATTTCCTTCTACAAGATTAGGGTTTATTTATTTATTTATTTATTTTATCTATTTTTTAAAGCGAGAATGGTAGACTAATCCAATGATAATTCTTAAATCTAATTTATAGGTTACTAATGGTGACCGATCATGTGACTTGTTCTTTTAAATTTAGATTTTATTAATTTCAACCTTTCATTACAGCCGCTAATGCTTATGCAACCACGGGTTTGATAACTCAATTGCTAAAGTCTAGTTAATTTCAAGATTTGTTTATATTAAAAATGTAACGCAACCAAATCAAATGCTCAATTCATTTAGTAATAATCGTCATAAAGTAATAACGACAGTGGAAAAAAACTAAAATGAGTTTAGTAGTAATTGACATGCATTCATTTTTAAGAAACTTCTATTCAAATCTTTATACCCCACTTGTGCTAAAAAAAAACGCAAGTTCAATTACAAATGTAAACCACAAACTTTGAAGTTTGTGTCTATTTGATCTCCAAACTTTTAAAATTACATACTTAGTCTATGAATTTTGAAATCTTTCAACATTCATAGATTTACTCAACTCAAACTTTCAAAGTTAGAGTTTCATTATACACAAAATATAGATTTATATATAATAGATAAATCAAATTTTCTTTTAAAGAATTAAATTCACATCGAAAATTCAAGTAATTGAAGCTATAAACTTTTAAGCCCATATAACACCTCCACTATAAAATTCATATAAACAAAGATGATGTCAATTCAAGCTATCGAAAGGCCAATAAAGGTTGAGAGGTTGCATTTTCAATGGGAACCGCCAACAATAGCACTTGCATTTCGTCTAGGGTAAGGCCATTCTCTCTCTATATTCTAATATAGTAATGGGATATTAACACAAGTAAGAAACACAAAAGGCAATTCATATACAAATTTAGAGAAGAAAAAGAGATTATTGTTTAGAGGTGTGGCCCTCTGAATGGTCTATATTTCACACAAGGCCAAATTATCCTTCTTTTTTCTTCACTTTCTAGCACAAAAGATAGCAGAGTTTGTCTGTGCTTCATGTGAATGATCATAGTTTGTTCAATGAACTTAAACTCCTTGTCGATGTTTTGACTTCCTTTTTGCCTTGTTCGGTTTGCAAATTTTCAATGATTGTTGACAAAAAAAGAGTATATTGTTAGCCTAATGGGGCTGTTGTGGGTTGGTATGGGAGGTGGGGAGTGTGTCTATATATGTGTGTGGATGTTGCTCCATGCTATTGCAAGACTATATTCTTTGTATTAGACCCAACAAACAATTCAAGAACAAAGAATCTAGAAAAGAACATTTCAATGTGTAAGGTGTTTGAAAGATGAAAAGTAGAAAAGAAAAGGAAGCACTTGATGAGATATTAATTTTTCCTTTAAACAGAAGAAATAATTTGTCCTTACTTGAACTCTGTCTTGTGAACTTTGCAGATCCCATGAAAGTGAAAGTACATTGTCACAGCCTGCCTGTATCAGATTTGGACTTCCTGAACTGAGAGAAAATCAATCATATGAGACTTTGTCTGTAATGAGATAGTAACTCTTCTTTTAAACAGAAGAAATAAGGAAAATACAGGCTAGATGCCTCTGTTGTATGTTACAAATATCCGCATATATGGAAATAGAAAAAAAAAAGGAAAAGAAAAGAAACAGACAAGCTCCTTATCTACCGTTATTTTCAATGCATGGCTATGCATAACAAAAATTGCATACCTGAAATTGACTCTACCAGTGTTCTCTTTATTTCTTTCGTTTGACCTTTACAAATCTCCGGTTAGCCTTGTCGCCAATGCCAGCATTCAAGGAGAAGCTGCCTCCAGCCTTAGCTTCGAGGCTGCTAGAGGAAGCAATATATGGATAAGAATTTTGGGGTTCAGCCAAAGTCTGCTGCTTCGCAATTTGAAAGGGATTTAATTCAGATGAGCCTGCAATGCCTGGACCAAAGGAGAATCCTGATGAAGGGGGTGGGATTGGCTTTTGACTGAAAAGTGTAACATTGTCCTTGGAGATACCCTGCTCTTCACCGTCATTGTTACCTGAAAAAACTCTAAAAGCAACTTTGGGATGAGAATTACTCAAAACAGGCTTTGATGAGGAACCTGCTAATGCTGCTGCTAAGGTTGTAGAACAGATGGAACTGAAAGACGCCCCTGTCAATGACTCGAATCCAAGACATGTCCCAGAAGTAGAAACATTGGAGGTATTGATGGTTGAATTTGCTGGTGCATCAGTAAACCCAGTGATGGGAAATTCCGATGACCTGCTTCCTGAATTAAACAGTTCGGAAGCAGGAGATGAGCACCCAAAATAAATGCCAGAAGAGACGGATACTTTTTCAGCCATCCTTGATGATACATGCAACATGCATGATCCTAAAATCATGGATGTTCGTTCTGCATTAACGGTAGGTGTACTCAGCTTAGTTGCACTGCTAACAATAGGTGTACTCAACAGATTAGTCGCAAACGAAGGTGTCATTGAAGAACTGAAGCTGAACATACTATAGTGAGAATTTGCAGGTGTAGTTATGCTACTGAAATAAGTGCCATTTACATTGCGCAGGCTCGCCTCCTGCTTGATCTTGTCTTCGTAACTTCCTGTGCCCGATGTTGATGGACCAAATAAAGATGCCAGAGTTGTGGTTATATTAGCATTGTTGCTGGCACATGTGGCAGAGAGGAAGATATTTCTGAATGAACTTTGACTCACAAACCCAGTTGATGGACTGTAGGAAGAGTATAGAGATGGACATGAAATAGAAAGGCTACTATTTAGACTTTGATGGCTAGGAGTCGAGCTAAATGAGAATGCAAGTCCAGCTGATATGGAAGCAGAGGATGAGAATTCATCGTTGCAAATCCTGGTGAAAAGAAAATTTGAAATATGATCACTTATCAGTTTTACATGATGCAGATTCTTCAATAGACTCAAGAAAATTTCCAGGGATAAAAATTGAACGAGTTAAAAAATGATGTAAGAAATGAAAAAAAAAATGAAATGACCAATTTTCAAACAAATGTCATTTAGAATCTGTTGAGGAACGTGCTTTAATATTCTTTTTTTCCCTTAAATTCACATCCAGCAAGAAACTTCCAACAATGTTTTCCGTACATTCAAGGTCTTTGTTTTTTAAAATATAAGAAAGAGCTTTTCATTAATGAATGAGAAGTAGAAAAAAGGCAAGACAAGCTATCAATCCACTCAAAACCAAAGGAGACTTGCATATGTTTCTCTAGTTGATAGAAGATAATGGAAAGACTACAAAACCATACTTCAGAGTAGAAAAACGAAATGAATAACTGACCTCCAAGAGCAATCTAGCTTATGGTTTGAAGAAGCTGGGTTACACTGCGTGTAAGGGTATGAAGGTTCATTGCCATTTTCAGAGGCAGCACATGATTCTGTAACAGAATCATCCTTATTCCCAACATCAAATGCAGTAGAACTAGCGTTTGGCTGTTTTCGTGGAGAGGCATTATTTACAAAGCTAAAAACTGGAGAATCAATTTGCTTATTTTCTGGAAGATCCTTGTTTCCAAAACAATCAATAGTTTCTGGTTGTGGAGTGCAAAGTGAAGATACATTTTGAAAAGTAAGTCTAGTATCGATATCATCATCGATGCTGTCGTCAGAAGCTTTCAAATCAGAACTTCTGTTGAGAGAAGAACCCACTATCTTTTCAGATGTAGTTTGTGGCTTTGCTGGAGCAAGGGCTTCACTAGCAGTTGTTTGTCTCACAGCCACAGAAATATCACCTTCTCTAACCTCAGAGGGAGCAGGTGCAACTCTATCAGCAGAACTTTCATCATGGTCAACATTATCCTAACATTGACAAAGGCAGTGACACTGATTAAAGATTCAAAAGATTTAAACAAACATACATTCAAAAGAAAGAGACCAGAGGAAATATAATATTTGATCAGAGGCACATTACTTTGAATCCTTCATGATCATCCAAATAGTTATTTAATTGCTGCCAATTAACAATCTTATTAAATGTTTGCACATTACTACCACATACAATAGTAGTAAAGAAGTAAATAATAAGTAGAAGGAAAAATGAAAACCATGTATGGATTCTGATTAGGTGACTGAAGTTTTACTTGAACGCAGGTAAATGAAATAACTTATACATTATTGTAACACAATCTAACAGCCTCGTCAAGAAAAGAGAAAAAAAACTATAGAATGGTACTTTAGAAGTTTAGTCAATGGGAGAAAACAAACAAATGCCTCTAAGTCTGGTAGGGTAAAAGTACTAATGCGGCTTTTGAAAGTTAAGGGGTATTTTTGAAATAGATAACTATTCATTTTTTCTCATATACTTATGGTAAGAGTATCTTTTTGAACTTTTTTTTGAATGTTTTAGGGTGTTATTGAATTATTTTTCTTAAAGTTTATAGGTACTTTTTAAACAAAAGTAGTTTTCATCCAAAACTAGCAGTAACTAATACGGGTATTTTGAAGTTTTTTTTTTTTAAAAAATTCAAGGGTATTATTGAACTTTTGAAAGTTGAGGAGTATTTTTTAAACAAATTACAAAGTTCAATGGTATTTTCAATAATTTAGCCATTAAAAAATTGAGAGGCAAAATTTAGTAACCTACACTCTGATTTTTACCATGAAATTTATGTGCGAAGATGTGGAAAATAAGAAAAAGAACATCAAGGTATTATCAAGCGCTATTGCCGCAATGTTCTTCCATAACATGGAAAGTTTAAACGTTACAAACCTTGTCAGGCGACATCAGAAATGCTCGTTTGTCTTTTGGGGGCTGAATAGTAGATTTCGCCACAGCAGATGCAGGCATTCCTAGATCATTCATGGAATCCTTGCTAGAACCTATTGACCTAGAGTCCTTCAGTAGAGCACAACTAGGATGAGGATCCGGTGGTTTCAGTTTTTCCAGCTTCTCTTTATTTTGGAAAGTGTTTTCTCGGTTGTCTTGATATGAGATCCCATGCAAACTATTCGACTGCTTGTCCACATCCTTCTGAGATGTCCAGAATTCTTCATTTTTGGGTAAGTCCACATCCTTCACACTTCTGAGATGCCCACCTACTGTGAGTTGTGACAGCTTAGGGTGAGATTTTTTCCCAACAGGAAGTTGATTAAATGTAGATACTTTCTCCTTTGGAGGGGTCAACTTATCGAGCTGCTTCAATATTTTCGAAGCCATCTTAGAAGACCTTGAAGGAGTATAAATGGAGCTACTACCTGCACCAGGAATGTTATCGCACTCCACGTTCATAATAAACTTTCTTGCAAAAGTTTTCTTGGGTTTAAGAGACAGTTGTGAGTTCCAAATAGAAGATGGAAAATTCTGAATTCTCCCACCTTTGAGGCTCTGAGAAGCATCAAAACTAAGAGCATCTGCAGGGACAGAAATAGGTCTAGCAGAAACGGGCAAGCTTAATCCGTTTGAAAGATGAATGTTAGGTTTTTGTCGAGTTCTGCGTGGAGGCACAACAGGCCCGATGTGTTCATCAAACAATGAGCTCCTACGTTTCAAACCCTGAATATGGTAGGAAAAAAAAAAATACAATAAATGATGTAACGTGCAACTCCATGAAACAGAGCATCTGAGACATGCAGGATGGTTAGATTATAAAAATTTTCCTCCATTTCTGAATAACATTATCCGTTAACAGTCATCCCAACTAAAAATTCTGGCCAAGAAAACACACTAGGGGTATCATCAAACCGTGCTAATGAATATTGTATGAACTCTGGAATAGGGCAACTGAGTCATGCTGTGCATTGCAGATCAGCTTCGAGAGTTGGAAGTTATAAAACCATTCCCACAAGTACCTGACTAGTAGATGATGGTGCAAGCAACATATCGGTTGATTTTGAAGAGAATAATATACTACTTGAACCAGCTGCATTCTGCCCAGCTCCTTGAGCTCGCAAAGATCGCATTGAAGGACAAACTTTTGGCTGCCTACTGCCCATGTATCCCCTTGCAATCTCTGCAGGTGAAGAAATATCTTCATCAAGGACCTGAAGACATTTAACCACTAAAGATCACAATATTAAAAGGAACAAAAAAAAAAAGGAAAATAAATTATTTGAAAACTCTCATGCACGGAAATCACAAGACATTAAAAAATGGGGAAAGAAAAGAAAGAACCGTACACTTGAACTCAAGATGGGAGCTGAAATCGATGGCCTGCCCATCCTAACTTCTGAATTTGGTATTTTTACAAACCCCTTCCTGTTAGATTCTGGAATGGAAGAGACAAACTTGAACCTTTTCTCCTCATTCACAACAGGTAAATCAACATTTCTTGAATGCAATAGGGTTGTCAAATGATCAATCTCAGACCTGCAGAGTGATTTTCATTTCAAGGAGTCATAGCGATAATCCCAAGAGCTAAGAAAACGAGTCTATAATAAATGGTTAACTTTGAAAAATATTTTAAATTTCACTACAATGGAAAAAATGTAGGAAACAGAAACAATGCAAACCAAACAATGGAAGCACCAAAAGTTACTAACAACATACAGCATTGGGGAAGAAAATAAAATCTGAATCGACTGAAATAGTACTCATGAACGATAAAGTAATATATGCTGCAAAAGTTACCTGGTGAAGGTCTTTTGCTTCAAAGTTTTTTCAAGCTCCATCATTAAAAATTGATCAGATGATCTACTCCGATTATCACCTACATTTGTTGGTACTTGGACCTCAAAAGGGTACTATCAAGTAAATTTGCATACCACAAAAAATCTCCAATTAGATTAATAAGGAAAGTGCATTCAGAACGTGGAAAAGAACGATATAGATAGCCAGTTTCTCTTGAATAAGCATATAGTAATAACTGACCATCAAGTTTAAAAAACATTCATATCTTCTTAGCATAAGCACCCGCCAGGACACCAAAATAGAACTTACAGTTACATCGGCCTTCTTGTCATCCTTTCTTGACTGGCTTGATTCTGATGCATGAAGAGAAAAATAAACGAGCAGATTACTCTTGGAAAATTAAGGAAATCAGATGCTACTTAACTAACAAAGTTCCTAAAAGAAAAACCGTCTTAAATGTAGTACGTGCCAGTAACATTTAAAACAGCTAAGACTTCTTTGATGGATGAAGAGGTTGCAAGATATCAAAATAATCACAAAAACCAACTCCAGCAATAGCATCTGTGAATGATCCACCACAGAGCCATAAGAAAAATGGTTAAGAATTTGAAACAGAAACCTTGGGACGAAACACGAGACGTTAAATGGTGATGGAAATTTCGGATCACGGAGGAAAAAAGCATCTGAGAACCAGAGGAAATGAGCCTTTGAGCAGGATCAACGAGCTTCAAGATCCAAGAATTGTTTCCAGACGTTCTTAAAGCAGTTGGCGGCCTATCGCAGGGTTTCGCCGGCGATTTCCTAACGAATCTTTCATCTATAAACTTCCTAACCGTTCCCAACCCTTCTTCTTCTTCTCGGCTTTTCTTTTCCCTCGCAGTCGCCATGAATGAGAACGAAGGCGAGGAAGAACAATACAGTATCTCAAATCTCAATCAACTTCAAGTACGAACTTTATCTCACAGAATGTTATCGTTCCATTTTCAGACGGGAGAGATCAGGCAGTGGAGGTTTTTTCCGGTTCTTTAATGGCGCGAAATTGATTGTGATGACAGCCCAGAAAATACCCTCATTTCTTTTGGGGTAGATTATATAATTTTGGTCCAAATACTATAGAGTTTTTATTTTATTTTTGAATAAAATATATTATAGAGTTTATTCCATTTTAAACTATGTTTTTCTTTTTTAAAAAGAAATTATTTTTTATGAGTATTTTCATTATAAATTTTAAACATATAATTATAATTAGACATTGTATTTTCCTACATTAAAATTAAATTAATTTTGAGAGCTTAAATTTAAAATTTATTAAAAATATATGAATTACTAAACAAACTCCAAATTATAAAATACTACAATAATATTTTAATTATTTATAATTTTATATAAAAATCTAAAATGTTGGTTAATTTTGAAGAAAAAAATCCGCTTTTCCCTTTTGGATTTTAAATTTTGTTAAAAACGAAAAAAAAAAAATCTGAGAAGATTTTTTAATAACAATTATTGTGTAAAAATTGATTACGGAAATGATTTTAACCATATACAATCTTAATAATTTATACAAAGGTAAATAATGTCACACCAATTTAACTATATATGTATGTATATATCACGCAAGCTTATTTATTTCTACAAATTAACTGTCTATGTCAAATTTTATAATTTATTTTAATGGAAAAATATCTATATATTAAAACAATTTTATAGTTTAAGGACATTCTTTTACTTTTTTTAGAGACTTTAAGGATATTCTTTTGAAACAAACTTCAAGAGTGCTTTATTGATAACTTATTATGACTACGTGCTAATTCTATGTCAAATAGTTAGATAAACTGAAGAATGTGTTACAAAATTGAGAGTTCTTCGATTTGAACTTCCACTTCCATTGTGCTAACAAGAAAATATATATATATATACTATTTTGTAAAAGCTCTTTTCAAATATAGCGAACCAAATTATTTACAAATATAGAAAAATTTCATTGTCTATCACTAATAGACAATGAGACTTTTCTATATTTGTAAATAATTTAATATTTTTTTATTTATAGTAATTTTTTATTTTGTAACGTTGATAAAATAAATATATCGACTTTTTTTTCTAACAAAAAGTATATCAGCTCCTACCTCTTACACTATGGTCAATATTTTATGTGTGATGGATGTGCTAATATTTAGGTCATATATGCTAACAAAGCAAAAAAAAATATTATATATATATATATATATATCATTTAAAATCCTACAAGTTTTCTTGCCACCAAAATGGTATAGGATTAAGCATGTTATCTCGTGAGATTAGTCGAGGTATATATATATATATATCATTTAAAATCCTACAAGTTTTCTTGCCACCAAAATGGTATAGGATTAAGCATGTTATCTCGTGAGATTAGTCGAGGTATACGTAAATTGTTTCGAACACTCGTAGATATAAAAAAAAAAAAAAAAAACCTATAAAGGGTTTTCCTTATTGGCATATCACCAATTTTTCTTGTTAAATTAGAAACTGAATTTCTAAATTTGAAGTATAGTACACATTTAGTCATTGAACTTTTGGGAGGGAAAAATCATGTCCTTCAAATTTTTTATTTTATTTATTTGACTTCACCCCTAAGTTTTATTTTTTATTTTATATTTTGAATAGCCTTGAGTTTCAAATGGTAGAAATGATATAATTAAGGTTAATTTTGTAAGGCTATACAATAGTCAATAAATTATATACATTTGGAAAACTCTTAAAACAGAATTCAAATTTTCATTACTCACCAAAAGTCTTACATAATGATACAAAACAATGTAAGGGAAAAAAGAAGAAAAAATATATGCCTTTTTCTCTGCATAGTATTCTAAGTATAAGGTTGATTCTGGCTAAGAATACTCATTGAGAACAAGGGAAAAAGGGAAGAGATCGAAATGAATGACGTGGTTTCGAATGCATACGAGTGAGCGGGCGAGCAGCCCCGACTCCTTGCTACAGTAATTTGCAGGCAAGAACAATAAAGAAACCAAACTTGAATGATACCTTTACATAGAACACTAAAGTTTTAGAGCCTCCCTAAAGCCGATGCTGAAAGTACTTTGAAGACCTTTCTTGCCACCATTGGTCACATTTCCTTTTTGCATCATTGCCACGAACTCGTTATAGTCAATTGTTCCGTCCTGTAAAATAAGGAGAACCATGAGGACATCGTTATAGTCGATTCCCATTGAGTAATGTCTTCAATATAGAAAGTGCAAATAGCTGCGAATGATGAGTTCGGTCTTGAAACGTAGAAAGAAATTCTAATGTCTTGGCATCACAATGGAACTACTTACATTGTTTTGATCAACCTCGTGCATCATTTCTTCCAATTGAAGATCCTCCATCCCGAACTCTTTACATGCTTGTTGAAGTTCATCGTGCGTAATGAACCCACTTCCATCCTTGTCGAAATACGAAAAAGCTGCTAGAAGATGATCTTCCTTCTCGATTTTGTTTAGATGCAGTGTGGCAGCTACGAACTCTCCATAGTCAATGGTTCCATTGTTATCTATATCTGCCTGAAATTCCATAGAATAAACTTGAAACATGTTGACTGAACAACAAGTTCATAATTAAGGAAAAAAAATACTCAACAGTGTTGTAAGCGATCTCGATAAATATTAGTAGATTTTACACATTTATTTTGAAAAAGTGGAATAGGAGAGCATGAACTTACTGCTTGCATTAGGTCGTAAATTTCAGACTCCTTAAGATTAGCTCCAAATTTTTTCAATCCAGCTTTGAGTTCTTCAAAAGTGATTTGACCACTGTTGTCAGTGTCTATCATCTTGAACATTTCTTTAAGCCCAGCAATTTCTTCTTCAGATAAGCTCTCTGCAATGACCTACACAATTCAAAACAACAGAATCGGTTTCCTCTTTCGAATTTATGATTCTTTCTTTTTATCAGTGTCGACTAGAGGAACCTTTTATAATTCTCAAGCACTCTCTCCGGTTGATTTCTTATCAGTGTCCACTTATTTCGAAAGAAATTTACCACATCCATACTAGCTACTTTGCTTGGTTATGATGCTAATTGTAATTATGTAAACAAGTAGACTTTTCTACAGCTATTATCAAGAAATTCAAACTCTTACCTTGATCGCCATTTTCTTGAGCTTGTTCATGGCTGAAAACTGCTTCAAGCGAGTCAAGACCGCCGAGTCGAGTGGCTTGTCGGGAGCCACACCGTCGACTTGAACCCAAGGGTGGCCTGTAATGAATTAGCTCAGTAAGTGCATTGCAGCAAGAAAAATACTGATCCTATATGTAAAACGATCTCAACATCGTTTGAGGCCTTTGAAGAGCTGCTGCATAAATTACTGAACATATGATGAGCAACTATAGAATATGAAATTCAAGAGAGGACTTACACAAAACTTCATATGCTGTCAGTCTCTTCTTTGGGTCTCGAATAAGCATTCTTCTAACCAAATCTTTTGCACTGTCCGAGATGCTGGGCCAAGGGTCAGAAGAGAAGTCCAGATCCCCGTGCAGGACCTCTTCAAATATCCCTTGCTCGGATTCTATACAGCGAAACATGGAAAACGGAATAAGAGATGAGAGAAGTGATTATAACAAGATATTAATGTTCAGCATATGGAGGTTAAACTTCCAAAAATTAATGGATCAAAATAGACCTACCAGCCCAAAATGGAGGAACTCCACTTAACAGAATGTAGACAATTACTCCAGCACTCCAAACATCGGCTTCATGACCATAGCGCTTCCGCAAAACTTCAGGTGCAACATAGTACGGACTCCCGACCACATCATTAAACTTTTCACCTGAATGAACATAATCCATGTATGAAGAATCAAAATCATGGCCCAGTGCGAATATTCGGTTTTGCATTCATATGTTAATAAACTGCAGACAAATACAGGGTCCTAAAGTATTGAACTAATTCTTTAAAATGATAAATAGTGAAATAGGTTGCTTCAAGAAAGCTCTTCATAACACATTCATTACCTTCGCACTGGTCAGTAACACTATAGATTTTAAACAACACCAGATAATATCATCTCAACCAATTTAAAAGTTATTAGAGAGATGCAGAACTGATGGCTATTGTATTTATACCTGGTTTGAAGAATACCGATAGTCCAAAATCAATTGTTTTGAGAAGTGACTCCTCTTCCTTGCTGACAAAGAGAAAATTCTCAGGCTTAAGGTCTCGATGCATTACTCCAAGAGCGTGACAGGCCTCCACAACCCCAACAATGGTCCTAGTAAGCTCAGCAGCCTTTCTTTCAGTATAATGTCCACGTTGAATGATCCTATCAAATAGCTCACCACCAGCACATAACTCCATAACTACCTGAACTGCAACTGCATCCTCATAAGCCCCCTTGATCGATATAACGTTCGGGTGTCCGGCCAAGTGGTGCATTATCTGAATTTCCCTTCTCACATCTTCAACATCATCTTCAGTGACCAACTTCCTCTTTGCAATTGACTTACAAGCATACTCTTTCCCAGTTGCCTTCTCCACACACATATATGTAGTCCCAAATTGTCCTTGACCTAGTTTCTTACCCAAGCTGTAATATTCCTTAAAGTTTCCAGTTTTTGTCTGTAGAACTGAACCACCCCGAAGCCCGGCACTACCCACTCTCTTCATAACAGGGTTAGGGCGTACCTTTGGTTCCGAGGGCGGTTCTGGTTTGGCTTCTGATTCTGGCATTTTCACTTTTTCAGGGGGTTGGTTTTGAACCGGCAAAGGCGATTCGGGTTCGCTAGCTGCTACCTCATGGACACTCTCTCCATTAGTATGATGAGAAACTGAGTTCTCAGGAGATCTAGATCGCCACATAGCAGCAGACACAGATTGAAAGAATCCATTCTTTGAAATGCTTGGTCCTACACAAGTATTCCCCATCGATTCCCACAACTCAAAAACCTTCCAGCAACTTCCTCAATTCAAGCACAATAACACATTCCAATTCTATGTGATGTGATTGATTATATGAACAATTTGACACCAAACCAATTAAGATCCAATCTTCAAAAGCTCAATACACAATTCTCCAAGTCAACCCCCAAAATATCACACTGAAATCTCGTTAGGATAAACGAAACAAAGACTTGGGTCTAAGCTCGTAAAGTAAGTAACCATAGAATTACAATCAAATAACCATATACAACATCAAACAGAATCAAGAATCAGAATCAGAATCATCCCCAAAACTCGAGAACCACTAATTGGGGCAAAAATGGCGGAGAAATCGAATACCAAAGTAAACGCTCAAAAGGAGATACACCCAAAAGATGAAGAAAAGTAAACAAGTAAAGTACAAAAGTCAATGCCTCAATCCTTGTTTCTAATCAAATCTGAAGATGAACTAAAACACCCACATCACCAAACTCCCCAATCTCTTCCCAAAAACTAGTTAATGAACTCTTCCCCAATCAAATCCAGACACAAACCCATAAATCAAAAGATGTAATCAACAAAAATTGAAGTCGTCGAAGAAAATTAATGGACCCATGTGGGGGAAAAAATCAAAGGGGACGTGGATCTTTAAGCAGAGAAAAGAAAACGATAAGCAACAAAGACATAGCTGAGGACAAAGTAGATGAGGAGTCGAGCTGTGGTTGAGCAGGTCGCTTGAAGAAGAGAGGAAGAAAGAGAAACGGTGAGGCTTATGGGTGGGTTTTGTCTGCTAAGTACGAAGACTTGTCATAGACATTAAAAAGAAAATTAATCAAATTGGGAACATGGTTGCGAGTGTGTGATGGGTTTTTTGGTTTGGGAAATTTTATTGCGCCAAAACGCGTTGAGTTGGATAATTCAATTCAATTCAATTCAATCCCCCGGCCTCTTCGGTTGGTCTGCTCTTAAGACTTCATTGACACGAATTGGACAGAGTCTCTCTCTTTTTCCTTTTTCTTCTAACTTATATCAACTTGCAAAATTACTTGAGAAACTAAAATTCATCTTCTTCTTTCTTTTTCATTTCTCCATCTAGATTGAAGATTCAAACCTACCTAACCGAGATTCGAGAGTACATATTTTGATTGAACGATGCTTAGGTTAATTTTTACTCTACAAATTTGGATTCGAATCGATTCTAAAGTTGATCTCGTTTTTTAATTGGTTGATTTTTTTTATAACCATTTTGTCTCTATGTATAGATGTCCTTGGTATCCAACCAAAACTTGTTTTTCTTTTTTCTTTTGTAATTGTGTATGTATAATTGAGTTGTGTAAAGTGAGAGAAGGATGGTGAGGAATTGTAACATGGTTTATTTTAAATTAAAATATAAAAATTATTAGAATTCTAGATTTTAGGAATAGATCACTCATTTACCTAGGTACCTCAAGACGTCGCAAATTGCACGTTGATAAAATATCTATGAAGAAGTCAATTTAGTCCACTGAGCCAACGAAAAACGGCTTGAAGGTCAAATATGGAAATTAAAGCTTATTGAGCTTAATAAAAACCATATCGAGATTTTGTGTCACCAACAAGTGGAATAGCTATTACTATATTAGATACATATCTATATTATGAAATAAATAAATAAAATGAAACTCTATAAATATTGGATCAATTATATGTGCTACTACTCTATCTTAGTTAACTTCGGTCTAAATATTAACTTAAGCATCAAACCATGTTGAACATGATACCACACAATATGAATATCATTCTTCCAAATCAACTCGACACTTCAACTTGTCGTTTAATTGAGTTTAATTGGATTTGTGACCAGATTCTCACGTCCTAGTTATACATTGTTAAGTTTATTTAGTTTATAATTATTATCGTTATTATTTAGCACCTGTGAATTTTTTTTCAATTATGAAAGATTTATTAGCTGGTATTTATAATAAACCTTTTTGGTATGGCTTTGACTATAGTGTTTGATTGGATAATATTAGTAATTATTAGGTTTGAATTAGATTTTTCCATTAAAAAAAAATAATGATGACTTCATTTTTTCCCTACTTATTCTTGGCAATAAAAATCTTTCTCAAAATTAACAAATTGGCTTGTTCACTAGATTTCACATAAATGGTCCAAAGAAAAAACATGATAATCAAATATATATAATAATCAACAGGTTGCTTGTTCTTTGACATAAGATTTTTTTTTTGTCTCTCATTTATATGATTTTCCAAATACTTAAATTAGTATTTACAAATATTAAATATATGTGCAAGGATGGAAGTTTCCCCTTTTCTACTTAAAAAAAATGTTGCTTAATTAATAAAATTTGATCTTGCAGATCAATGTTTGCCTTTAGTACATAGGACAACATTACTTTTTCTTTTTTTTATTATTATTATTCAAGTAATGGAAGAAAATATTATTAAATGTTAAAAAAATAATGAAGTAAAAATAGATTCTATGTACATGTTTAGGAGTGATTTTAAAATCCATAAAATCACTTTTGTCATTTTTAAAGTCACTCAAAATTAGTTTAGTTTTCAAATTTACACTTTTATGTCATTTTTATATCATTAAAATTAGTTTTGAAAGATTAAAAATATGTTTGACGGTGATTTTGAAAATGAAAAAAGTGATTATAGTCATTTTAAATCACTCCGAAACATGCCTTAACACATTTTGATTGAGATGTGACCAAAGTTCTACATTGGCTAGATATGGAAAAGATGGCGTAAATAAGAGACAAAAGATTTCTTTTGGTTCCTCGTGCAGATGTTATCAATTGTGTTGCTGATATTTTCCGGCTCACTTCATCCTTTGAATCTGTCCATTTTCAACATGGGGCTCAAGGGCATAATTCGGCAGCCCATTTTTTGGCGCATGATGGTTTCATGGGTGGAAGAATGTTGCGTTTGACCAATTTTTCAATGGGTTGGAGTCCTTGTATTCTTTTGGTTTTTTCTTTTCTTACTGTTCATCGGGCTTGTTAGTTCTGTTTTGGTTTGTTAGTCTCAAAAAAAAAAAAAAAAAAAAAAAAAAAAAAACTTTTGGTATGAAGTCGTATAGAGGATTTCAAAACAAAATCATGAATACTTATACATGACGTGACTATTATCATATCATTGTAAAGATATGAAAAGCATCTATTGTCACTTGAAATTTCTTTCATGGTTTAATTTTTTCTATTAATTTTTAGGTTAAACTTCAAACTTAAATCATTGTTATAAAACATGATAGTTTGAAAGGACACTTATTATGAATTTGAAGAGTTCCTACTAAATTTAGAGACAAACATGCAAACAAGTAGAATTCCAATTTTGAGAAAATTGTCAATTTGTTGGTCTATATTCCAATTTATAAATACCTCAATTAAATCCTTTAAGAAATTGTTAATAAAAAGTTGGTACTGTCGTTAATGTATTGGTTTATTAACATATTTAAATACAATTACGTGACACTCAGAATGTTTCTTAGCATATTAAATTCAACATGCTGATTAGCATAATCGAACAAGTACATTAGTGAAACCTATTTGCTCAAAGTGGCATGTCAATGTCTAACTAGGTTAATTAACTCACTAATTTATTCAATTTTCATTCATTAACCTACTAATTTGAAGAAATTTCTTAATAAGCTCACTAATTTAATAATATCATTTCTTTGACAAGTATAATTTTAATTAATGTACTAATTAATTATTATATAATTTTAACAAAACTCACAAATTTCAACAAATTTTTAGGTTTATCATTCTTTTTTTTTTTTTCTTATACAAATCAACTTCGTATGGTATATATGTTTTTATAATTCATTAACACATAAAAGTATCTATCTTTTAGCTATTTGAAATTGAAAATTATTGGTAAATTTTTTTAAAAAAATTCACAAAAAGTATTATTATTTTAAGAGTCATCCACAGTGACTCAAAGGTTCCGACGGCGTTGAATAGTTCCCGCAATTTCCGCAGCCGCCGGCCGAGGCCGTCTTCGTTATAATTTTTGGACCAAATTTCATTAACAATTCTTTAGGGCAGACCAAATTATTCGTATTGGATTTTCCTAAAAAAACAATAATAAGTAAATAATACGTATTGGATTCGGAGTTATTAATAATAATATTGTTGTTGTTATTATTATTATCGTCGGTGTACTTTAAAAGTTTTTCAAATTTAGTCCATGTTTCTCGGAGAAATTTTAAATTTAATTCCTACTGTCTTTTATATATATATATATATATATATTTTTTTTTTTTTTTATTTAACATTTTCACTCTAAATTTTGAGAACATATTTATATAGGTATATATGGATTGATTGGATTGAGTCGATAGTGTTTTTTGGACCAACTCAAAAATTTAAGTTGATTGGATTAGAACTCAAAAGACCCAATTAAAGTCTTCAACCCAACTCAGCCCTTAAAATTCCTTAAAATTCAGGTTGGGTTGGATTGGGTTGTCGGGTTATAAGTTATTTTTCCTAATTAATTTAAAAAACATAAATATATTTAAACACATGATTAATAACTAAAGTTTAAAAAGATTCAAATGTTAAATTTCAAATATAGCAAAATATGTCAAACTATTTACGAATATAGAAAAATTTCATTGTTTATCAATGATAGACAGTGATAAACTTCTATCACTTTAGCAATAGACTACAATAGAAGTCTATCGCGATCTATCATGGATAGATAGTGAAATTTTTTTATATTTATAAATAGTTTGATATTTTTTCTATTTATAATAATTTTCCTAAATACTAAGTATCTATAATACTTATTACAAACTTTAAACAAAGACAAACATCATAAGTCATAACAATTATAAAAGAAAATATTAAAAATTAACAAATTTATCAATCCAAAATAGATAAACTTATATATATATAAGCCAACCGAAGACCCAATACCCAACTCAACCCGACAAAAAATGAAAAAAGTTTAACCCAACTCAATCCAACCCTTACAATTTAGGTTGAGTAAACTAGACTGTTTGGGTTGTTAGTTCATTTGAACACCCCTGCATCTTCACATCTTATATTTATTTTGTATGAAAATTATCATAATTATTTGGCCAATTTCGACAAATATTAGCATTGAGCGACTAAATATAATATTTATTGAAAGTATAAGGATTAAAATTGTATATTTAAAAATACAATTTATAAATTTAAACAACTCTTAGGGACCAAAATGGTATTCTAACCTTATTATTATTAGTACAACAAGTGAAGTGTTTGACATTTAAACTTTCGACTTCAAGCGAGAAGGTACGTGTAATTATTATTGAGCTATTCTCATTTAGATGATTCGCCACTAATACATAGTTTTCGATCTTTGGTATTAATATTTATCAATTAATTTACAATAATTAAATTTACAGCATAATTATTGTATATTAATTAACCGAATAAAAATGTAAAATATTAAAATTTGTAGACCAAATAAAAATTATGGAGAAATGTAACATTTTAAAATTGTATTTTTCACTAATTTCAATGAATGTTATATAAAAGAAAAAAATAGCTACTTAATCCTATTAGTAGGTGATGAGAGTAAACAATCCACTAAAACATCTTAATTATGTTGTAATAATATGATATAGATTGTAGTAAATTTTCGTTTACATGTTGGTATTTTCATATTTTGGTGGGTTGGACATCAATATAAAATATGAATAAATATTTAATATAACGTAAACAAATCTACAAAATATATAAAATAAGCAACAAAATGTCATTATTGTAAATATAATATATATAATAGACATATGTTAATTTGTTTAAAAATCATAAAATATTTATTTATTAATTTATATAAAATATTCATCTTTCGATATTTCTATTTATATTTTCGTAAAATTAAAACCTCGATATTTATGTCGACAACCACACTCTAAACTTTTGAATACAGTTGTTTCATATAAGCATTAGTACAAATAAGACACTTTACTATTTTTTTTTTATATAGTTTTCTTGAAATTAATAAACTAAAAAAAATTAGCCAAAAGACAGATAATTTGCAATTAATTTTGAAGGACTAATCGACAGGTTAATTAGCTAAAACTAGCACAATTTCACCAAATTAATCAACAAAAGTAAGCTAATTTAATAAACTAATATTTTCTTTTTGCATCAATCAAGCTCATCTATTGAAATTGATTGGCATAATTCAACAATAAAATAGATGCAAACTAAGCAAGAATGCAAGATATATTTATAATAATAATAATAATAAAAATACTAGCATTCCATCTTTTGTCGATGGTATAACATTTTGATGTGGTATTTAAAGTTGTTTTAAACATTGTGTAAAGTTATAATTTTATCAACTAAAACATATAAACTTTACTAATTTTAATTGTCGATTTTAAAAATTTGACGTTTAAAAAAATTTACATATATATCAAAAATTATGCACAGACAATTTAAAAAAAAAACAACTGTAATCTTAATAAATTGTTCAAATCAATCCACTTATGACAAGTAGAGTTTAAATGACATGATCGCAAGATAATTCTAGCGTTTAAGTTGATAACTATTAGCTTGTGGTTTTAATTGGTACGATCTCAAAAGTTCATAATACAATTTGATATTTTTATCCAAAAAAATTATAGATTATTTAGAAAATCATAAAACAAAGTAGAATAAATATTAAAGTTGAATTTAATCTTAAAGAACCCCTTAAACAATTGAGAGATTAAAAAAAAATTAATGTTAAAACATTGTTGTTGTCTCTATACTTTAGAGTTTACTCAATTTGAATCCTTATAAGTAGAATATTAAACTTTTCGTCATATTTTCCTTAAATCTTAAATTTAGTTATTCGATGTTTTTTTATATATGTATATTTTAAAAAATAATAATAAATTAGTAATATTAGTAGGAACTAAATTACGATACATTGCAAGCATAGAAAACAAAGCTAAAGATTTAAAAGTACAAAACAAAATTAAACATATTCTACCTAATATATATATACCAAAATGATAGTTTAACTAAAATTTTATATATAAGATATGTTTAGAATACATGTTCAAGTGTTTAATTTAAAAAATAAGTTATTTTGAAAAAGAAATTAGAGTACTTGGCAACAATTCAAAATCTATTTTTATCAAAAAGAATTTAAACAAAAATAATTCTTTTAAAAACATTTTTTTAATCAGCCCAAATGGGCACATAATATATTAATATATAAATTTATATATAATAACAAAATATTTGTGGCTGCTGGGATTCGAGCCCAGGTCTCCACGGCCACAACGTGGAATTCTCACCACTAAACTACAGCCACATGATTTGTTTGATTGGGTGGCATACTCTTATTTCATTAATAGTTTTTTTTTAAAATGAATTTTAATTGCTTATACAAAGATCACCACTAAACTTCGGGAGCACGGTTGAGGTATTTTCAAATACTTAATTGTATGCAATTTTTAAAATATACGTAGAAGGAGATGTTTGATTTTTTTTTTTTCCGGTTTAAATCTTATTTTAGTTCTTCAATTTTGAATCTTATTCTATTTTGGTCCTTAAACTTTCAAAAATTTTCATTCTAAACTTTTTAAAAGTGTTGATTTTAGTCCCTAGTATTAAAACTATGTTCGCTCTTTGACTGAAATGTGTGAGAGCTTGTATTTTTGAAAGACTAAACTCTAGATGTATCGAGCAAGAAGAAGGTGAAGTAAAGTGCCAACAACCAACACGCCAAAATTTTGAACTAACAATATCTTTTAAATTCTCCCGCTTTGCCACCAACTTATTTGATAGTCTAACCATATAAAAATATAAATCAGCTCGCTATTTTGTTAAAAAATTAACAAAATCTTAATATACTAGAGATCAAAATAAGCAATTCTAAAAAGTTTAGTAACTAATAAGAACATTTTAAAAAATTTAGACACTAAGAGAAAACAAGTTCAAAGTTCAAAATTAAAATAAATAATTTTTAAAATTTAGAGACTACATTAAAATATTATTTAAAATGGAGGGACTAAAAATGATGATGGAGGGTAATTATATAAATGGGCCCTAACATATGTAAATAAAACAGCCCATTAGAACATATATGAAAATAAAAGAAAGTTTGGACGTCTATGAAATATAGCTATTCGATGGGTTGTAACCCTTAATTTAATTATTAAAACAAACCATTTGTAATATAGGCTAAATTACCCAAAAACAACCCTCTATGAATTTCATTTTTTTTTTCTTTTTCATTTTTTTTTAAATAGCCTTATTCTTTTAAATGAAACAGCTATAAAAAGTAAAAGAAAAAAAAAAAGAAAAAAAAGGGACAATATTGCCATTTTTGAACGGATATTTATTCATTTGATTGAGCCCAAAAGGTATAAAAATCCCTAATCAGCATAACACATTAATATAAAAGTTTTTAAGATGTATCTTAAGGATTTTTTTAATATTTATTCATTTGATTGAGCCCAAAAGGTATAAAAATCCCTAATTAGCATAACACATTAATATAAAAGTTTTTAAGATGTATCTTAAGGATTTTTTTTTTTTTTATCATACTCAATTTTCAAAGCATATTGTGTCATGTGACAAAGTTTTCTTCTTTTTTTTTTTTTTTAATATTTTGTTACAAGTGATTAGAGTGAAGAATGTTCGGATAGATTCATCTTGAGATGCATCAAAAGTATTGCTCTCATATTTATTTTTCAAAATATTTTCATTTTTCAATCTTTGTAAAATAGTAAAAATAGAAGATGACATGTAAAATAATTTTGTTAGTTAGCTCGACAGTAATAATAATGATAATTAAAGGTTGCCTCAGGTAAGGCTCAAAGCCCAAAAGCTGGCTCAAGTTGAAGGGAAAACAAGGTCTTGATTAGGGGTTTGTGTATCCTCAAAAGGAAAGTCAAGCCCTTGAGTTCTGAGTTGACTAGTTGAGCTCACATAGTTTCATCAAAGGGACAATGATCAAGTCGAGCTCGCCACTTACACTTTGCAATCTCGAGGGTCACACCTATTCTAACACAGCCAACATTACATGTAATCCCAAGCTGGTGCTAGAGGAAGAACGTTTAAATAGCCGAATAGTGACCTTCTTAAAGACTAAGTGATAGAATCTAACTTCCTCTATGCTTAGCTAAGTTAAAAACTTGTTGCATTAATTTAAGCATCAAAGTGTCATCAACTGTAACTACACGTTCAAGCTAGAGGCGTTGGTTGGAGGAGTGATATGACTCACATGTGAATCTTCCAGGCGAACAATAATAGTAATAATTTGTTGAATATTAGTATAAAAATGGAAGAATTTCAACAATTTTGGTATGAAAAAGCATAGAAGCACAAAACTACACGCCGCCGAAAATTAGACTTCCTTAAATGTTTGAAACGAACCCTACTCTTTTCATACAAAAATTTTGGCTAATCCAACCTTTATTGATTTTGAGTCTTTGACTACATATAAAAATTATGATCCATTCATTTATTTCTTCTTCTTATTTTATTTTAAAAAAAAACACTTTTCTAAATTTTAATCGGTAATGTTATACAACTTTGCTCTTTATATTTTTAATTTTATTTCATGTGATTTCAAATATTTATTTTTTTCAATAAATCTTTTAATAAAAACTGTGCTGTTAATTTATAACTATTTTTCAATATAAAAAATTTCTATCAGTATTCCTTTATAAATTTTGTAAATAATATTTTTTAGATGAAAATTATTATTATTTTTTAACAAATTTTAATAAAAAATCAACTTTAAAAAAACAAAATTTAAAATTTAACAAAAGTATATGAGTTAAATTCAGACAATTAAAAATTAAAATAAAATTGAGCCCAAAGTGTATACAGACTAAGACACTATTTTAACTAGTCTTATCCTTTTGAGTTCTAAATCTCAAAATGAACGTAACTTAACTATTGGTAAAATATAAGTCTTATCCTTTTGAGTTCTAAATCTCAAAATGAACGTAACTTAACTATTGGTAAAGTAAATATTATCAATTAAGTTCAAAAGTTCAATTTTTTCACTCTACGTGTCGGTAAAAAATTACAAATTAATTTTTTTTATAAAAAATTGTATTGTAAATTAAAGTTGAAAAGTAAGAACACAGAATTCAATTGTTTAATAAAAGCGGGCGGGGAGGTTTCCCCATTGTGAGTAGTACCCACTTGCTTGAAATTACCAAACTGCCCATCTCTGAAGGGTCGGTTGTCAATTTCTATAAATACCTCACTCGCGAGCACCGCTTCGAACAATAGAAAGCTCAAAGCAGATTCGTAGAGAATATTTACACAGAGGATTTCATGGATACTTTATCGGAGTTTGTTTTTCCACCGCCGTCTTCCCTCTTCGTGAACGTGATGACGGTGGTGAGCTCGGCGGTGGTGGCGGTGGTAGGGCTATCAGAAGCGAGGGGGAAGCATATGAAGTATTCCAAGTTCTGGAATACTGCGAATAATGCTTCGAAATCTTCTAATTTATCGGCTAGGTTAGGAATGCTATTGGCTTATACGCCGGCGTTTCTTGTCGGCGTTGCATCGTTGTGGTTGTTTCCGAATGAGGATCGGAGGATTCTTCTGCTTAAATCTGCTCTCATCTTGCATTTCTTCAAGAGAAACCTTGAGGTAATCTTTCTAGATCTGTCTCTGTCTTTCTCTGATCCTGGAAATAGATAGCGTATATTGAATCGATCGTCTTGTTCTTCTGGCGTTATTACGTGATTTACTGATTGGCAGTTCAATTTCTCATGAGGAATTTGTTGCTCGTGTTAATTTGGTTGAATCCTGGAAACATGATGAAGAATGCAATTTCCTCTCCGTTTGTGTGATTAAATATTCCTAATTGTATTGTATATGATCGATTCTTCGAGGACCTTCTAATTTTTTTCTCGAGCTTTTAAAAACCTGATGAAAATTCCCGCGGAGAGAAATTGACGGAGATCGTAAATCTTCAACTAATTAATTGTGAATTAAGGTTTGCACAAATAGAGAAAAATAGGCTGGTTTTCTAAGAGGGTTTTATTTGTTTATTATTATTATTATTATCTCCAGAGCTGTTTTCAAATATTAAAAAATGAATCAAAATATTTATAAATATGGTTAAATTTCACTCTTTATCTATCGCAACAAAAGTCTATTGCATTTTATTATAGATATATTGAAATTTTGTTATATTTTCAAATATTTTTAGAAGTCTTGTCACTTAAAAATAATTTTTTATTTTAAATTGCAAAATTTTAATTAATTATTAGCATATATATACAATAATGTAATTTTAAATAAGTTTATTTTTGAAAAGAAAATTAAGATTTAAATAAATAAATAAATACAAGCAATTTAGAATTGGATAGAATCAAGGTTCTTTAATGTGGATACGACAAAAATATTAATGTCTTAATTTTACGAAAATGTCAATGAAAATATTGACAAAAATATTAATGTCTTAATTTTACGAAAATGTCAATGGAAATATTGATAAAATGTTAGTGTTGATATTTTTATTGTCAATTTACCAATGAAAATGTTAATTTAGAATTTGATAGAATCAAAGTTTTAAAAATATTGATGACTTAAAATGTTAATAAAAATATTGATAAAATATCTAGTTGTCAAATTTTATTTTATTTAGTATATGCATTTTAAAATTTATTATTAAAATATTGTAATTTCAAAAAACTTCATCTCTCCAAATAAATAAATAAGTAAATATCAACAGTTTTACGGTAGGGCAGGCATATTGCCAATTTACCAATGAAAACTTGTATTTATAAACTGGAAGAATTAATCTCGAAGAGATGAACTTGCTTCTTTTAGTCAAGGTTATGTCTTCAAGAGAGAGATTTCTTTAAATCTAAAATATTTTCCTAACAAAATTTGAAACTTATATATACTATATTTTAACAAGTTTTAAAACTTGCAATATTAGAAAAAAAAAAAACTGGTAATTATTGACGTGGATATGCAAAATTTTAAAATTCATATTTAACGATTATTATAATAAGATTGTGATAGTCTCCTTAATAATTTGTTACTTTGTAAATGCTCTCATTAATGGGTGGAAATTTGACAACCATATTCTTGACCAAATGATTTGATCATTTTGATAATATTTGCTGACTATTCTTCATCTTTTTAACTTTTGATAATGTCTATTTTACCCTTTACTCTTGTTTATTATTATTGTTTGTACAAATTAATCACAAAGCTCAGAGTGCATATTTAGAAAGCCAATCCAAAAGTACAAGTCCTACATTGACATTGCACTTCATTCATGGCAGTCTCTAAAACTCCTCTCTTTCTTTGAAAACTCTAAATAGGTACTGTTTCTTCACAAATACAGCAGCAAAATGGCAATCAATACAGTAATTACAATCTCCTTCAGCTACTTCTCCTCCACAGCAATCATGATATACACTCAGCACCTTTCACAAGACCTTCCAGAACCTTCCATTGATCTCAAAAAAATTGGTATTACTCTGTTTCTAATAGGCATTATTGGGAATTTTTACCATCATTATCTCTTGTCCCAAACTAGAAAACAGGGAGAAACAAGCTACAAAATTCCCAAAGGAGGCCTCTTCAGCCTTGTCATTTGCCCTCACTATCTGTTTGAAATAATTGAGTATTTTGGATTTGCATTAATCTCTCAAACAATCTACTCGTTGTTCTTTGCCTTTGCCACTGCTTTGTATTTGAGTGGGAGGAGCAACGCCACTAGGAAATGGTATGTTTCTAAATTTGAACACTTCCCTAACCATGTTAAAGCCCTTCTCCCCTTTCTATTTTAGCCTTCTCAATTGTAAATTATTTGTTTTTTTAGTTTGAAAACATTTGACTCGAGCTATGCTCAAGTTGGATATTTATAGTTCTCATTTATTGTTTTGTATCGCGAATTTGATAATAAAATAATGGTATCGGTGTTAATGTCCTTTTTTTCTTTCGACAATTTAGGGATGAAAATTGTGCGTTTAATGGTTGGGATAAATGTTTCTTTTAATGAATTGAACTATGTTTAGGATAATTATATTAATATTGATTGAACTGTGTTAGTCTTAGTAGTCCATATATTTAGTTTATTATCAAACATTAACCTAATTGATTTTTATTGAAAATCATTGATATATATATATATATGTAAGTCCCAAAATTTATTAGAAAAATATTCTAGTTGTAAAGAAAAATCATTTCTTGAAGAGCCAAAATTCTTCATAGAAGATTTGATTCTTTATGTAGTAGCAAGGGGATTGTAAGATCAATCTTGAGTGATTGGGTTCGATTTTCTCATAAAATAGGAATGGTTTTCCAAAACAAATTACTAGCTATTTGTTACTTTTATGTTACACCATTTAATAAAAATTATAAAATGACATTTTATATTTCAATCTCATAAAAAAAAAATTGGAAAGTTTTAAAAGTTATGGGGAAAAAAACATTTGTATCTATAGTGTGTTTGAAGTAGAGGAATCTTTTTTTGGCAAAATTGTACCAGGTGGGGGAACTGAAGTATGTAACCCAAACAACCCAAGAAAGATGCAAAATTTGGTAGTTGTCGCGTATTGAAAAAGCGACGTTGCCTCCAAAATTAAATTTTGGAGGAAGTCATCTCTCACGAGACAACTTTCCTTGAAATTACCATAGTTTCTTAGTTAACTTACTTATATATAGTAGTGATTTAACACGTGCAATTAATTGACATTGTATAGCTTCAAATTTATATTAGAAAAATTCAATTGCATATTTCTTGGTCATTAAGTCATAATTCATGTTAATTGAGCTACTTGATAGTATTTGTTAAAATAATTTGCTAACTCAAAATTAAAGTGTACGGTTCAAGATGTGGATGAAGATCTCTAAAAAAATGTTTAAATGGTGAGAGTGATGAATTAATATATGTACGATTGAGAAACTGAAATTGCATGATCCAAGAGCCATTGACAGAATGAATGAAAGTTGAAGTTGTTTGAACGGTTTCAATAGCACCTATAAATTTATATTTTGAACTTAATTGTTTATAAATGCTTACAATTAAAAACAAAAATGTTTAACATGTACTTTCTTTTATTGAAATAACATATAGATACGATACAATTATTTTTATCTTAATTTTAAATTTAATAAAAATTAAGGGCTACTTTGATCGCTTATGTTTGATATTTATGAAAATTGGGTATGAGGTTACAATTATATTTCTAATAAACATTATTAAAAACAAAAGTCAAAATATTTTATTTTAATAACATAAAAATTGAAAATCGCGTACTTTTTAATAATTGCATCACATCTTTTCTTATTTAATCTTTTAGAATTAATGCAATAAGTTAAAATTTTAAACTAAATATGAAATATATCATTTTCTTTTTTTGATGAAAAAATTGGCCCATTTCAAATTTAATAATGAAACTCTAAAACTTATGAGATTGCAATTGACACTGTGACATCAAAATAAAAATGTAGAGGACAATTAGTCAAAAAAATATAAAATATTATGATTTTTTTAATAGAAATTATAGATATATTATAGATTTATAAATTATATAAAATATTATGATTTTTTTAATAGAAATTATAGATATATTATAGATTTATAAATTAAAGAACTATAAATGTAATAATTCATTGTATTATTTTATATAAATAAACCGAAAACTTTTCATATTCTAATTCTAACATTTTAAATTTTAAATAATTTAAATTGCTCATAAATGAGAAAGTAAAACTATTGAGATTTAGTACTAAAAAAAACTTATGAGATTATAAGATTTTTTATTTTTTATTTTTTATCATTAAAAATGATTAGAGGTGTAATAATTATTAGGTTCACTTATGTAACGAAAAATATAAACAAAAGTAAAACCTATCATATCCTAAGATTTTAAATGATTTAAATTACACATAATTGAATATGCAAAATTTATGAGAATACAAGACTTTTGATATTCTTTTACATTAACTATGATTGAACAGGTAAATTCTTTTTTAAGAAAAATGTAATAATTATTGAGTTAAATTATGCTCATGTTGGCAATTAATTGCAAAAGTTTATAAGTAAGATATTATGTATATTTAAATTTTGAAATGAGACGAAATAATCAATAAATAATTTTTATGAGGATTGTAATTTTTTATATAGATATTAAAATAACATACATAAAACATCTTGAACTTTTGAGATTGAAGAAACATTGTAAACATTGTTTCTTCTTTTTATATTTTATTTAAAGAAAATAACATTCATAAAATCAAATTTCATAGAAGTAGGACTATTAAAGGGCCAGAGGGGACACATGTCCCCCTCAAACCGTGACGTTTTACATATATGTATATTATGTTTTAATTAAATATTAAAAAAATTGAAGTGTATATTCAATATATGATATGTTTTCTAATCATATCATTAATACACGAGGTTAGCTCAGCGCCTGCAGACCAACTGGTTATGGCTTAATTGACTTTTCAATATTTTACCTAATATAAATATCATATATCAATGCATTTAAGTTTACATTTAAATGAAATTTAAATTATAAGTTTAGTCCCTAAATTTTGAAAATTGCTACTAATAAATCCGTAAACTTTCAATTCTACCTCTAGTCACTTAAAAATGTCTAATAATTTGATAAACTAATTCAATTCTATATCTAATAAAACTAAAAAATATATATAAATAATGCTTTTTTTTTTAATATTGAAAATGTTTAAAATTAACCATTTTATAAGACAAAGAAAAGTTGTGTCTAGTTGAACCTTAAATTTTAAATTTTGTAGTTAATAGATACATTAATTTTAAAAAAAATGTTTGGTCATACTTATTAAGCGCAAAGTTAAATTTGATGTCCAATATAACATTAAGTATTCACATTTACATGTAAGAAACGTATTAGATTCAAAATTGATATTCTAGAAATCAATCAAACACAAAAAATCGAAAACTTCGGAATCTATAATATACATTTTTAATGTTTAAGAACTATTATAAACACAAATCTCAAAGTTCATGGTTAAACTTCTAACTTTATATTCAATTGTGCCCCCTTCATATAAATTTCTAGATTCGCCACTGGACAAGAACCTACACTTTGGCTTAATTGCTTTAAAAACATTAGCATCATTATGTCCAAAATCCACATGGGAGTATCCTTCTAAAACATTTGCTATGTGAATACAATAAGACTAGTCATTGGCTATTTCCGAAAAAATGCAAGTTCAGTTACTTTAACATCTTCTTAAAAGTTTGGTGACGTTTGATGGTGAACAACTGCGAAAGCTATACAAACAATTGGAGCTTCCATCTACCTAATCTCATTAGTTAACTATGTGTATGATAACAATTAGTTAAAATAACGAAAAAAATAAAGGGACAAAGAAAGTAGAATCTTAAAGAAATATTTTGTGAAAGTGTTGGAAGAATGATAAAAAAAAATGTCATTTTTATAGTAATAAATTATAAGACTTTTGACTTTATAAAATTTTTGAAATTCAATAATTAAATAAAAATAAAGTCTTAAGTGGGAAACCTTTTTATTCCCTCTATTTATGATTATTTCTAAGCAACCCACTATTATAATTATTGGTAGAATTAATGCATGTGGCATATTGTGTAAATTTTGAAATTGATAAAGGGACAAAATAGTCTATTTTTTTTTTATAAAGATTATTGCTTTTTAATATATTATAGATATAGATTTTATGATAAATTTTAGAATTTGTGACATTAAAAAAAAAAAAAAATATATATTTAAATATATATTTTTTTTTTTTTTTAAAAAAAAAAAAAAATATATATTTAAATATATATTTTTTTTTTTTTTTAAAAAAAAAAAAAAATATATATTTAAATATATATTTTTTTTTTTTTTTAAAAAAAAAAAAAAATATATATTTAAATATATATTTTTTTTTTTTTTTAAAAAAAAAAAAAAATATATATTTAAATATATATTTTTTTTTTTTTTTAAAAAAAAAAAAAAATATATATTTAAATATATATTTTTTTTTTTTTTTAAAAAAAAAAAAAAATATATATTTAAATATATATTTTTTTTTTTTTTTAAAAAAAAAAAAAAATATATATTTAAATATATATTTTTTTTTTTTTTTAAAAAAAAAAAAAAATATATATTTAAATATATATTTTTTTTTTTTTTTAAAAAAAAAAAAAAATATATATATATATATATATTTAGGAATGTTTTTTAAAAAATGAGAAATTGTTATAAGTTAATTACAAATATAGTAAAATTTTATTTTATATTTATGATATAGGTAAACATCTATCACCTTACGATACACATAAATAAATATTTTTCTAAATCTATTGTGATTTATCACAGATAAAAAGTAAAATTTTACTATATTTAAAGATAATTTGATATGAGTTTAACAATCTCTTAAGGTCTTTTTATGATTTGAAAAGATACTTTTCGAGATAATATTCTCTCCCTTATAGATGGCGAGAAGGTTAGATTGTAAACTTTCTTCTTTTTGTTTATGTTTGCCCAAACAAGCATATATTTTAGACATTTTTGACCCATACGCATTTAATACAACTTTACATCCAATCCAATCTTTAAAAAATAATAATGAATAAATAAATAAACGTATAGATCTGGTTTTCTTTTTTTCACTCGATCTGACATTAAAGATTCACGTCCTTTTTTGGCCTGACATCAAGATCTAACTTATTGTAGTTAATCAACAATTATGAGAAAAAAATAATTTATGCTTCTATGGTTCGAGATTTGTATAACTAAAATCTTAAATTAATAATATAACTTTAATTTTCATTAAAACGATGTTAGATTGCAATTATATTCAAATTTTGGTTGTATCCCATTTAAAGCCTTAACTTTTTATAGATGTATCAATTTAAACTCTAAATTATATTTTATTTGAATAAATATCATGCTTATAAAATTTTTATAGATTAAACTTCTAAACTTACGTAAACGAATCAATTTAGATTTTCAATTAATTTTTTTTCAATAAATTTTCATGTAAATTATAATATTCCATTTTCCTAAATCTACGTTATTGAAGAAACCTATACACATGCATTGACAATTACTTTTAGATAAAATTAACTTCTGGCATGGAGCAATATTGAGTTAAACTATACACTACAAAATTCAACCATGAAAATGATTCCAACAATTTTAAACTGAAAAAAAGGAAAGCATTGCTAAAATTTATAATAAACAACAGGAAAAATTTCAACGCACACGATACTTTTAGAACACGTAACAATTTCAGTTACATTTACCAAAATACCCCTCGAGTTTTCACTAAGATCCCTTCTATAAATCCTCAGTCTCTCTTTCTCAGTGCTTCAAAAACGAGAGTTACAGGAGAAAATCACTCAAGAAGCCTTCACCGATCCGGTTTCACGGCAGCAATGAATACTTTATCGGCGTTTCTTTTTTCACCGCCGCCATCACTGTTCGTTAACGTGATGACGGTGGTGAGTTCGGCGGTGGTAGCGGTGATAGGGCTTTCGGAAGCGAGAGGAACGCATTTGCAGTATTCAAAGTTCTGGAACACGAGTAATAGTGCTACGAAATCATCTAATTCAGAGCAACTCAGGATTTCCTCAAGATTGGGGATGCTCCTGCTTTATACTCCGGCGGCTCTCGCCGGCGCTATGTCGTTCTGGTTCTTTCCGAACGATGATTGGAGGATTCTTCTGCTTAAGTCCGCTCTCACTCTTCATTTCTTCAAGCGGGACTTTGAGGTAATCTATTTCTCTCTAATTTTGTTCAATCTAGACCTAGGAATTGAATTGATTTATGTTGTTGAATGAAATTTCTTGCTCTGTATTTGTGATTAGATATTTAACGATTCGTTTTCTTGTGACGAATTAGTTCTTCAATCTTGTTTGGTTCGTTTTTTGGTACTCGATTGAACGAGAATCGGGGATTTGTTGAGAACGTGTTAATCTTGCTCTGTACTTTTGATTTGATTTGAATTTGAATTTAGTTGATGTTCAGTTTGATCTTCATCTATTTAGTCGTCAATTTGGATTCTTAAAGAATGTTTTTAAAAATTGTTTTCAAATTGTGGGATGAAAAGTGTGCAAATTTTTTGAAATAACAATTTTATGATTTCATCAATGTATTCTAATTTTGAGTTTTAGAATTTAAAATTACAAAATTATATTAAATAGAGATAAAAATATTTACACAAGCTACTAATTTATTTATTTTTAGGTTAATATATTATTTTGACCTTTACATCTTGAAAATTGTTTAATTCTAATTTTAATGCTCTATAATTTCAATCGTAATTTTAGTTTTTATTTTCAATAAATCTTAAATTTAGTTTCAATACTGGTTTAAAGATCTGGTTTTCAAATATAGCAAAAGAGCAATATTTTGCTATATTTAAAATATTAACTTTTTGAAAGCATATTTTAAAAATATTGAAAGTACGGAGATTATTTTTAATTAAAATATAATGTATTATAAATTATATAATATTAATAATTAATAATTATATATTTGTTGAATGTTGTACATATTTTAAGCTACCAGTGAAAAAAAGTGTGAAATTATTTAATATTAAATTTGTTTTTAACCTATCTACTTAAACTCAATCGGTAATTTAAAAATTTACAAGAAGTCACGTCACAAAACTCTAGTCAATCCAATCCAATCCAATTCAATTCAATCCGTAAACACCACCCTCAATCTCGTGTTTCGTGTGCTTTACATTGTCTACGAAAATTCTACAGGTACTGTTTGTTCACAAATACAGCGGCAAAATGGTACTTGATTCAGCCATTTTAATCTCCCTCAGCTACTTCTCCTCTACAGCACTCATGATATACACTCAACAACTATCAAAAGCACTTCCAGAGCCATCCATTGATCTGAAAAACATTGGAATTGGTTTGTTTTTGGTAGGCATTACTGGGAATATGTACCACCACTATCTGTTGTCTCAAACAAGAAAAAAAGGAGAAACAGGCTACAAAATTCCCAAAGGAGGTCTCTTCAACATTGTCATTTGCCCTCACTATCTTTGTGAAATAACTGTGTATTTTGGGTTTGCTCTCATCTCTCAGACACTTTATTCATTGTGCTTCGCCATTGCCACAGCCATCTATTTGGGTGGGAGGAGCTACGCCACTAGGAAATGGTACGTCTCTAAATTTGACGACTTCCCTCCGCATATCAAAGCCCTTATTCCCTTTCTATTTTAGCCTACCTTAAATTATAATAAAACTACATCCTTGTACTTTTTAAAAGTTTAATAATATTACCCTTGATATTTCATCAACGTCTATCATTAGAGTATAACCTAAATTTAATTTGGAGCCAAAGTGAGTTTAGCTCGATGGTAATTAGCATAATTTTTCTTCCTACACGTCGGAGGTTTGATCTCTACCCACTAGTTGTAATTAAAAAGAAAAAAACCTAAATTTGGATCACTACACTATTCTAAGCCAACGTTGCACAATTTTGGGTTTCTATTTCCGTTTGAAATTGTGAGGTCGAGATGTTTGAGGCAAGAAGTAAAGTTGTGAAGTCTGAAGAGATGTGAAATTCTAAGATCCACAATATAAGGAGTTATAAAGTATAAAATTGATGTTTTTTAGTTACGGAAAGCTTTTTGACCCAAACATTTCCTAAAGGATTTTATTTTAAGAGTTGTTTTGAAACTCTTATGAAAAATTTAGAGTAATATTACAATTTTAAAAAGTTTGGATGGTACATTTTAAACAAAGACAAAGTTTATGTATATATATTTTTTAATATAATTTAGTGTTTTGGCTTTTTAACTATTTGTTTGTTTGTTACTGTGTTGTATGTTGTATTTTATGCGTTCGCCCAACAAACCTCTTTTTAGCTTAATGCATAATATTAAATCTGTGTAGTGTGGTTGACTTTACGAGAAAATAGTTATTGTAGTAATTTTCCATCTATGGAATAATCTTCCATTTATTTGGAATTCTCGTGTTATTTTAGGGGAGGTTGTGGGTAATTTCACTCCATCTAATCATTGGTTCGTTGTTCTTCCTTCAATAATTCCTTTTTTTTTTCCTTGAAGATCATAACATTGACTTATATGGGATTTGCTGTGTTATTATATTAAAAAAAGTGGGCCAGTATGATTGGCATCTTAACATTTGTTAAACACGTGTCAGATATTAAAAGAATTTTATAATCGATCATTATCAGGTCCAATTACCTTATGTATATAAAAGTAATTTTCTTAGTATATATATTAGCGTTTATAGTCCGTGTGATTTTATTACTAATCAATTCCTTTACAAATTGGTTTTTGCAGTTAGAGATTTGAATTTTCATATATATTGTATTAAAAGATTAAGTGGGTCTATATTGTATTAAAAGATTAATGACCCATCTAGATTGAATTAAGAAAAAAATGTTTTTTAAAAAAATTATTTTCATTTAAACTCTTTTGATAAAAATTGTTTAAAATATACTTTAAAATCTATTTTTATTGGTTGTCAAATACTTCAATTTTTTTCATAATGACTTATTTTTTAAATTAAACACTTGAAAATGTATTCAAAACACACACTTAATCTTTAGATTAATCTCAACCATTTTTTTTAACATATAACTTTATTTATTTTGTTTCATTAAAACAGCAAAATGTCAACTGCTTAAACAAAAATGTCAATTTGTTGGATTATACCGTTAAAATATCAATTTGATAAATTAGTACTAGAATTAAGTATTGAATGAGAGGTACAAGGGGTTTATTCTCCCTTTAATTACTTTTTGAGATTGGAAAATAATTATATAAAAAAAGTTTTTTTTTACTATTGAAGGATAAATATCAATAATTCTTCTCTTAAGAAAACTATAGCTATATAAGGTATGTTAGGTTAATAATTTGAAAACAAGTATTTTTTAATGTGTTTGGTTGGATTTATATTGGACATGCATTAGAATGTTGTATAAAATGTGTTTGATAATAAATGTTGTATAAAATGTGTTTAATAATATATATCATGATTTCACTTTAATAATACTTGCTACGAATAACTTGTACAAATTTCATCTTTCCACATCATAATTGGTTTACATCTCTTCAATAAAGATCTAGGAATTTGCTTATTATGACAATGGACAATTTTTTAAGCATGTACGAGATATTAATATATGGATTAGAGAACGAACTCCTATTCTTGAAGTGGATAGTAAATTTTTTTTTTTTTTTTTTTTTTTTTTTTTTAAATGTGTTATGCTTATTTTTTTTTTGTAAAATTGAGATAAACCTAAAAATGAGTTACATTTTGACAAATGAGAAAAAAGTTAGGTGGATCCAAACTCCAAAATTAAAAAACGCATGTGCAATGTTTAAATGAATACATAAATAAATATTTTTTAAAAAATGAATAAATAAATATTAAATTGTACTAAAAAAATTTAACAAATAAACTCTAATTAATAAAATAATATAAACATCTTTATTAGATTATTACAAAAAAGAAAGAACAAAGAAGCCCTTCCATCTCATTATAAATACTTATAAACTCTTTCACCTAAATAATAAAATATAGCGAGGACAGAATATACTAATTATTATTATTATAAGAATTTTAATTATAATAACACAGATATTATTGTGTTTCAATTTTATTTTAAAAGTAAAGTCCATAAATAGAATATATTTCTTATATCAATAAAATATTTATTCATAAAGTAATGGATGGAGATCACAATATACACTAGGTGAATCAGTACAAATTGAGTGTCATGTCTTTTCCCATAAACTTGCTTTCTTATCGTTTTTTTAAGACACTTAGGTTCGTTTATCTATTCTTTTAACCTTGCAAGTTTTAAATTTAAATTATGTTGGTTACGTCTAGTTCTCTATTACCGATGTAGGATCAAAAGAGAAAAATACAAGAGTTTACAACACTCAAGAATGATTTCTTTTACTTTTCTATCAAGAAAGTACTCACGAATCATTCTTACAAAAATTGCAAAACTCTTCGATGAAAAGAAACTACTGAAAAAAATGTCTCAACTCGCGTTCTATCCTCAAAATTAAAAAATCCTTTCTTCTTGTTTTGTGATTTTTTCATATGATTAAGGGTTTATTTGGATTAACTTAAAATATAAATGTCTTTCAAAATTTCATTTTTACTTAAACACTTTTGATAAAAACGATTTAAAATACATTAATGATTTTCACTTAAACACTTTTGATAAAAACGGTTTAAAAAACACCAATGACTTTCAAAATCTATTTTGAGTGGTTGCCAAACACCTGACATTTTTTCAAAATGACTTATCTTTTAAACTAAACACTTGAAACGGTGTTAGAAACATAACCTAAATTACTCGTGCCTCCAATTTCTTAACTATTTTTATTGTTTTGAATCTTAATATAAGAGTAGAGTAGATTATCATAACTTCCTAATATTGTAAATAAGATTTGAAGATATTAATCTGTCCCTCAGCACACACTTTGCTTGGAGTTCAAAAGGGACGATAGAAGTTGGGACTCAAATTTCTTTTGTCAAGGAACAAAAATGTTGTGCATGTGAAAGCAAGGACGAGATGGATACTAATTACAACACTTTGATGAGAAGATCATATTTTACATTTATATTTTATATATTTTGTGGAATTAAAAAAAAAAATCAAAATATCCCCACAATAATATTGATGATATTTTCGATATTTTAACGATTTCTTCGTAAAAAGAACATTATCCATTGATTTCCATCGTCACCTCGGTTTTGGTGATATATCGGCAAAATATCTTGATTTTTTCATCCTTGTGTGGAAGTAGATCACTAAGATTGGTAAGGTTGGTACACTTGTGGTGGGGGAAGTGAAATGAGATTTTATAAGTATTTTCCAAGAGAGGGTGAGGATAGAGTGGTAAGAGGCGTTTGGGATGTTTGGTTGTTCAACTATGTGAGTTATAATAGTTTGTAATTTGAAGTGTAAACTATTTTAGTCTGCTTTATAATAATTTGTGTGTAGGGTGCATATTTAGTATAGATTAATAGAGATGAGAGATGATTAATAAAAAATAGTAAACACAATAATAACTTTTTTTTTTTTTTGAAATAGTATATTTTTGGGGAAGTGTGTTGTGAGAGTGACACATAATCCGCCCATAATTAGATGGTGGGTTATGTGTCACCATGAGGTTCGAACTCTTTCGTTCGAGATCGACATAATTTGAATACAGCTAGTTGGGGTTGTAGTTTTTGCGGTTTTCTAAAATGGAAAATCTTTATTGATTATTTCAAATTATTAGATTTGATTTAATTGTGTAGATTATGTTTGGAGTGTCTATAGAGTAGCACTTTTGATTTTGTATGGTGCGTATCTATTATTTATAGAGTTGTCATAAGGCTATGTGACTTGAGATTAGTTTGTCCATGGAAATACCTTTTGACCCAATTAATTAGATTTTGGGTGCTTAATTGAATACTTTGCCCAAATATAAACACCAAAGTAGATTAAATTAGTTTATGCGAGTTATCGGTTACAATAAAAACACACAACATCAATGAGATATGCCAACTTTCGTCTACAATTTTTATTTGGGACACATGTTGATTTTTAATTAATTTATAATTTTATTATTGATTTGAAAAACTACTTGACAATTTGTAATTAGTTCAAAAAATTTAATTCGTCCATAATAATAATAAAGTGTAGGGTTTTCTTTTTTCCTTTTGAGTTCTTAAATATGGTAGTTGTTAGTTAGTTGTTTTTTGCCGCATGAACAAATTCTATTTGAATGAAAAGGTTGACATCATTTTCTAGCCAAAATTGTACTCTCTTGTTGCGCGTATTTGTTTATTTCCAATTTCAAACAAAATCATTACGACTTTGTATTCCTTTAAAAATTATGCAAAAATCTTAATATTTGATCAAACAAAAAAAAGTTAAACCATACAAAAGAAAATTAGAGTTTAAGTAAGTGAAAAAATTCGAACATCTAATATTTTAATCAATAAATTATAATTCAACTCCATATAATTTTTTTTTTTTTACCTTTTTTATTTTTTATAAAGACTTTAGTTTTACTATTTTAATTTAAAAAACACACACTTATTTTCATTATTTACTAAGTTTAACATCAATAAAACTCTTCCTCAAACTCTTCCTATTCTTTTCATTACTTATTTGTCAATCAAAATGAAAATTAGATATTAATAGTTAAGTATGTATGAGCCACAACCTTAGTAGAAACTAGAAAAACTCAGTAACCATTACCAAACTAGTAATCAATCATTTTTTTTCAAGTAAATATTTTTTTTCCTAAAATTCATGAATCTTCTATATATATAAAACGATATGAAATTTGTCTAGTCATAAATTTTAAATTTATATCAAATAGATCTATTAATTTTAAAAAATTTCAAATTTGTCCAAGATTGGAATAAGATTCAAAATTAAAAGGTCATAGTGCTATAGTAGTATTAGGACATGATTATGGTGAAGAGTTTTCCAAAAATCACTGAAATAATTTGTACTTTTTATATTTTTTGGTTTTCTTATATTTTTCATTGGTAGATTAAATAGATACAAATCTCAAAATTTAGAGACTAAACTTGTAATTTAATATAATTAAAAATAAATACATTCTTAAATTAATGGGATGAAAAATGCAATATAGGTTAGTAGGGCTGAACTAAACTATTAGAAACCAAATATACATAAACTTCAAAGTTTAGGACTAAACTTATAATTAATATACTATATATTTTTGGAAAAAAAATCAATTCCTAAATTCACATTAATGGAAAACACAAAATGGACTAGCATGTGTTAACTGATAGGGACCACATCCACATAGATTCAAAGTTTGGATACTCAACATGTAATTTAACCCGATATATTCTTATAAGAATAAGTTACAAATATACAAGATGAAAAATACAAAATGATTATGAACTAAATAGAACATATTTCGACTTAAACTTATAATGTAACACAATTATTTTTTGAAAATAAATTCACAAGATGAAAAATGGAAAATGGGTTAGTAAGTGTCTAATATTAGGAACTAAATTGATTTTAAACCTTAAAAGTTAAAAAAACTAAGCTTGTAATTTCATATGATAAAATTATTATTTGAAAAAATTATTAAATACACATGATCGAAAATGCAAGAGACTCCGTGCATATAAATAAATGATAATATTTTGCTGTTATTAACCATTTTGATATTTAAAATAATTTTCCATAATTATTTTTCTATGCGATCTGGGCGTAACGTGTGACAAAGCACACCACTGGCGCTCGTATGGACCCAAAGTTTCAATTCCCGAAACCCGAAAATGGCTAAATCGCAATCGCATTCTATAAAACCTCACTCTCTTTGCCTCCATTGCCGTTTCAGATTTCTACAAACTTCTTCAGAAGCTTTTTCCCGTCTGAGTCCCCGCAGCGATGGACGTTTTGTCGGCGTTTCTTTTCCCTCCGCCTCCTTCCACGTTCGTGAACGTGATGACGGTAGTGAGCTCGACCGCGATGGCCATGGCTGGAATTTCCGAGATTAACGGTAAGCATTTGCAGTATTCCAAGTTCTGGAATGCGAATAGTGTTCCGAAACATTCATCGGAAGAAACTAAGCTTTCGTCCAAATACGGAATGCTCTTGGCTTATACTCCGGCGTTTCTCGCTGGTGCGGCGTCGTTTTGGCTCTTCCCGAGCGGGGATGAGAGGATTCTTCTGCTTAAATCTGCTCTCACTCTCCATTTCTTCAAGAGGATCTTTGAGGTACTCTCTCTTTTTTTCTCTACGCCTCTGATTGAGTTCTCAAGTTCCAAATCTGATTCTGGAAATAGGTATAGTAGAATGTAGTTTCTTCTCTGATGTTGATGAATAGCTAAATTCATATCCTCGTAAAATTATTTGTTCCAATCGATTGTGGGTTTATTGAGAACTTGTTAATCTTATTCTTCGAAAATTTCGCGTGTTCTTGAAAACCGTATGAAAATTCGCGGCGAAGAGAAAATTGTGGAGAGATCTGCATCTCTTCTCCCTTCTCTGCATTCTATCGTTCCTTTGGAGATTTCAAGTTTGGAACTGTTTTCTTCTTTGTTTACGGGACTAGGAAAACTTTTAGCCTAATTTGATTTTCTTAAATTAATTGTTTGTATTATGATTTTTTTTCGTAGGTGGGGGTTTCGAACTTCGACCTAGCTATGCTCGCAATCCGAGTTTATTAATTTTTCTCTTTGACTAATTGAATTATCATTAAGATGCTTTATGAGTCTACTTTGTATAGAATAATCAACATTATAATTTTATGAAGTCATGTTTAAGAAAGAAACAAACAACACGATTCTGTTCAACGGTTCTCTAAAAATTCGGTTTCACTAATCACGATATGATTTGCAAGTCTTAGACATTTCATTTGTAGTGCCATCATTTTGCAAACTATTCAAGGATTCTTTTCTTTTTCTTGTTTCAACCCGTTGTCGGTGAAGGATTGAACTATGAAAGTTTGAAATGATAATAGATATTTGGTAAATTATACGAGCTATTTAGAAAATAATGAAAAATGTTTTAGATTATCAGGTTTGTTGGTTTTAAACAACAAGAAAAACATGGTCTTGTGTTAAATCACCATCGACCTAACAAAGCTTAAGTTTATGGACTATGTTGAATGTAGTTATATCAATATTTTACCGTCTTCCTTGCTATTAGAAATTTGTAGAAAATTTAACAAGTGGCAATCAATATTAATATATATATTTTTTAAAGAATACCGAACTTTTTGTTAAAGAAATGAAAGAGATTAATCTTCCAAGTCACTACAAATTCAAAAGATAGAGATCAACTAAGAAAGAAACATAAGACTCTTCTAGTTTCTGTTCAAATCTTGGATGGAGTAATCCTAGTTTTAGATAATGAACACATGAAGAAGACTTCCAGTGGGTTGAATCAAAGTACTCCAAACATGAGTGTAACGAATTCTGATTCTGAAATATACGTTGATTTCTCAACAAGTTGTAATCAATGTTAAGTGAAAAGGAAATGACATTAAATAAAAGTTCAAATGCAACAAACTTCTTACTCTAATACCATGTAAATCGAAAATGTACTTCATCGTTTTTTCAAACCATCTCTAAAATAATACTGCTTTTGCTCTTGAAAATCTTGACAGGTACTGTTTATTCACAAATACAGCAGTAAAATGGTATTGGAGACAGCAATCAAAATCTCCCTCAGCTACTTCATGTCCACAGCAATCATGATATACACCCAGCACCTTTCACAAGGGATTCCAGAGCCACCCATTGATCTTAAAAACATTGGGATTGGTTTTTTTCTGTTAGGCATTATTGGGAACTTTTACCATCATTATCTCTTGTCCCAAACCAGAAAACAGGGAGAAACAGGCTACAAAATTCCCAAAGGAGGCCTCTTCAGCCTTGTCATTTGCCCTCACTATTTGTTTGAAATAATTGAGTTCTTTGGATTTGCTTTCATCTCTCAGGAACTCTATCCTTTGTGCTTCAGTATTGGCACCAGTATTTATTTGGCTGGGAGGAGCTATGCCACTAGGAAATGGTACATCTCCAAATTCGAGAACTTCCCCAACCATGTCAAAGCCCTGCTCCCTTTTGTCTTTTAGACCTTTTTTTTTTTTGGGTCCTTTCATAAAGTTGCTTATGTTATAATTTACCCAATTAAGTTAGGCCCATTCTAGTGTTTTAGGCCTTCCTTAGCTTCGCTCTTTTCTCACAGTTTTTTCCCCATCATCATCATCAAATGATGTTAGGTTCGTTTTCTTACAACATTATCAATACAATACTATACTATATTACAAGCTAACAGAAGGGGGAAAAGAAAAGTTTGAAATGTCATTTTAGCTCTCTACTTTGAAGATTATTCAATTTTAGTATTTTGGAAAGATATTATTAAAAGGCCATTTAAATAATAAGTTCTTAAACTTAAGGAGATGTCAGTTTACATGAATGATGTTATAAATGATATCATGTGTGGCTTATGTTTTTTATAGGTTAGTCATAGTGTAAATTTCCATCTTATTTTAACTAATAAATAAATAAATAAATAAATAATTTATGGGATATTACTTCATTTAAAATTCAAGATGAAAATGAAACTTCTCCAAATCTTGTATAATTGGAACCAACCTAAAGTTTGGAAGTAGCTCATAATTTAATCTCGACCCTACAAATAAAACAATATAGGTTAAAACACCATTTTAGTTCCTATACTTTAGAATTTGTTTTATTTTAGTTCTTATTGTTTTGTACTTTTAATAAAATCTAAATTCAATCACTCAAAGTTAATTTTTATCCAAATTTGTTAAATAATAAGAATACATATATACATATATATTTTTTTTATCTAAATTGTTAAAGTGAGCATGATAATTAGCATGATATTCCATCCGTTTGTGATGAATGGTAATTTTGACCTCTGGCTTACATCATCGTCAAAGTTATAAAATTATTCATTTTTTTTTTTCACTTTTGGATCTTCCTCCATTTGGGTTGGCCATTCTCCATTTGTCGTGGGGCATCAAAATGTTGCGAGTGAGATGTAGTGGGGTTGTAGAGGTGTCATCGAGCAAGAGAGTGAGAAGAGCAAAAGAGCGGAAGCAACCTGCATGCGCGAGATTTCATTTTAATAACAGCGAAAATGACGCAAGCAAAAGGTTTACAATAAAAAATAAAAACCCTCAGTTTCCAACTGTGGGGCCCGGTTAACCCGCAAAAAACCGAACCGGCCGACTCCTTATAAAATTCGGCCACCTAAGTCCTTGCAGACTCCGCTTCAGTTGCAACTGCAATCAATTTCGATCTTCTTCTTCAATTTCAGTTTCTTTCTTTTATTTTTTCTGCTTCGAAATTAAGGTTCGATGGAATGGGTATTGATTCTATCAATCTTCGTATAGATTTAAGATAGCGATGATTCTGTCAACGCCCTCTGCCGGCTGTCTTCCAAGCCGCTCAAACACCCACCGTCGCCCGGAGTTACAACGATCTCATCCTCGAAACGTATTCTTTAAATTCGATCAAATTCTTCACTCAAAACCTTCCAGATCACCCTTAACCCTCAATGCACGACAAAGAACGTAAGTTTCTCTTTCACGCATTTTCACAAACAGGTTGTGTGCACATTCTGTGGAATCCTACCTATGTTTTTGGCTTTTGATTTTGTAGGTGCGAGTGTTTCGATTTGCATCAAGATCTCATACCCTATGGCGATGCATGGTCTTGGCAAAAGGAAATTGTGAGAGAAAAGATGGGATTGATCGATGCGAACCAGGATTGCCCAGATACGCTAATTGTTTTGCAGCATCATCCTGTATACACCATGGGCACTAACAGTACAGAAGAGTATCTCAATTTTGATCTCAAGGATTCTCCCTTTCCCATTTATCGCACTGAGCGTGGAGGGGAGGTTACATATCATGGCCCAGGCCAGGTACTTGATCGAAGTTCTAGGCATTGATCCAAGGACTTTATATGACTTTTTTTTTTTTTTTTTTTTTTAGCGTTTGCTTATCATTCTACATAAGGATATATTGCTTTTACAGAGTAGTTTTTGTTTGGCTCAATTAAAAAAAAAAATATCTTGAATTTTGCTCTTTGAAAAGTATTCTTATTCTTTCAAAAGTTGTAAAATTATCCTTAGGTTCGGATATACTTTAAGAGTTGTGAGCTTGTGAAGCCTGTCACAGTATAAATAGTTAACAAGGTATAAAATTGATATTTTTTAGTAGTGGAACTTGTGAACTTCTTGAACCAAACAAGGAGCTACTTTTTAAACGAAAATTGGGACTTAGAATGTTGTTAGATGACTTAGAACAATTTGACGATCAAAATATCTGTTTCAAGTCATTCCATGTCGCAATGGATTTTAATTACAAGGAAAGGTAAATATTGTAAGAAAAAGGGCAAAGTACATGGTGTTTTTTTTTTTAAAAAAAAAGAAAATTTATAATCGAACCTTTTTAATTGAACCATTTCAGATTTAACTTGAGTATACATACTTTTTTTATCATATCAAATTGAGCTGTATTCTGCACCACATTGTGATGTGAGGCTTCTTTTACCATTGTTTTGATAATTTTGAAGTTAAATCTCAGAGTTGCTAGTTTGGTTTGTTTTAGAGGATTGTTTACTATTTTTCTGGGGTTTCTACATGAGATTGATAGGATTTGTCCTGTGTTGTAGCTAGTTATGTACCCTATTATCAATCTGCGAAATCACAAGATGGATCTTCATTGGTACCTCAGGGCACTTGAGGAGGTTGTTATATGCGTTCTTTCCTCGACATTTTCGATCAACGCTCATCGAATCAATGGTTTAACAGGTGTCTGGGCAGGTATTCCTTGTAGTTTTCGGCAGAAATTTGTTTATAGCATATTCCAAATCCTCGCCTTTTCTCTTCTATTTTTGTATGTAGAGCAGATTTTGAATGCCTATATTCCTTTGTCCCTACTTCGACATTCGACCTAGCGAATTTCTTCAATGATTTCCGTTTGCAGGAAACCAGAAACTGGCAGCCATTGGAATTAGGGTATCTAAATGGATAACATTTCATGGATTAGCACTTAATGTCACCACTGATCTAACTCCATTTAATTGGATAGTTCCATGTGGAATACGAAACCGCAAGGTTGGAAACATCAAGGAGTTGCTGAGAGAAGTTGATTTACACACTCGATTTCAGAAGGATTGCCAGTTGATAGATATCAGTTTTGAAGCTCTAATACACGAATTCTCTGAAGTTTTTCAACTTGATATTTATCATAAAACCATCCCCACTTTGGAGTTCTTGAAGCAAATACCCAAAAGCTCCCCTGGTGAGATATCTTATAATTTCTGAACTTAAATGGTCCTCACTTTCTTAATTTATACTATTTGATTTGATTAGACACAAAGCTTTTGAAAATGTTATAGCTTTCTGAAGAATTTTGTAGTGATATGAATGAAAGTAAGAACTCTTTGATGCAAACTTCTTATTTGTATGCCTAAGTTTTCATAGTATTAAGGGATTTTTTTCAGTTCAGCAATTGTGGGATGAAGTTATTGAGATTGAATCATCGATATTTGAAATGGTAATTAATATTTTATTGACTTAATCATACTTAGATACTCGAAATTGGCGATGGTAAAATTGGAACCATGGGAGCATCAGTATTTTGTAAATAGTTAGAAGTTGAATTAAGGATTATCCTCCTATTAATTGGCTATCTTTCCTGAGGTTTAGATTAATGGCTCCCGCTTATGTATGTTGGTGGGGTGGTAGGATTGTGATAATAAAAATCTAAGTTGCAAATACACTGTCAAACTTTTAATTTTAAAAATTGTGCTCTCAAATTTCTAGTTAAAATTGAACCCTCCAACTTTCTATAGTGGTAGAAATTGAATTTCAAAATAATTAAAAGTCAACCCTCAAACTTACAAACTCATACACAATTATGTAAGTTTATGAGTCTAATTTTAACACTTTGTATAAGTTTGAGGGGAATATTTGAGAGGATAATTATTGACTACCACCTTACCTTACTTTTAGAGTATGATTTTTGCAATTTTTGCAATTTTCTAAAAAATAAAATAAAATAAAAATAAAGACAATGGTTAGGTGCAACCTATGTGGCATCTAATCCCATGTTTTTTTTTTTTTTTAATAAAAAAATAGGTTCATAGTATTTGTAGATATAATACAATGCAAAAGAATTTGCAAACATAATAAAATTTAGATTATGCTTTCAAAATCTATCAATCATAGATCATATTATTAGTAGGGGTGTAAGTGATAAGTCTATAAATGAGATACTATATTGCAGGTAAGAGTCTATCACTAATAAATTTTGTTATATTTACAATTTATCCTTAAAAGTGCCACCTAATGCAATTAAAAAAAAAAAAAAATTGAATCATTCTTTAAGAAGACTTGCAACATGACAATTTGGTCCATAAATTTTGAAGAATACGTGCCTTTAGTCTAGAGAGCGAAAGGGATGAGAGAGAATAAAGACGAGAGATGGGAGAAAGGTTAAGCAATAGTTTTTTCTTAAAGAAAACTCATCTTGTCACTTCATGGGAGTATTTCCTATGCTACAATTTTCCATATTACCACATGAACATGGATGTTAGAAGGTCCTAACTTATTTATGAGATATTAATTTCAAAATGAATATAAATAAGGATGAATGTGTGGTGAATATCTATGAAAATGACAAGAAGATTAGTGAAAGAGAGAGTATGGAAATTGCATAGTGATGAGGGAATAGTGTTTCACCTTACAATTCCCATCCTTGTGTGCAACTCACAATTTCAATTTGGCATCCATAACGAGGATGAGATATTGGATGTTCACTCAGACTGTGAATCCATCCATCCATGGCGTTGGCCGCCGCATTCCTCTTCTCCCCGTTTTCTTCTATTTTCCTCCTCTCTCTCTCTTCCCTCACCTTCCTTTCCATTCTCCTCCTGGCTTTCGCTGAGTTCATCGGCCACCACTTACAGTATTCCAAATTCTGGACTCCTAATTCCAAATTCCATCTCCCTTCCCGTTCCGCCATGCTTCTCTGTTACCTCCCGGCTTTCTCCCTCGCTTCCATCTCCTCTCTCTTCCTCTTCCCTCACCACTTTCTTCACTTCTCCAGGATTTTCCTCATCAATTCCCTTCTCCTCATCCATTTCTTCAAACGGATCTTCGAGGTACGTCTCTCTAATCAATCAATCAATTAAGTGTTTAAATAAGGTTGTTTTTCAATTTTTTTTGTAAAAAATAAATAAATATGTAATTAAATGCGGGCTATTTCAATCTCCATCGTTTTCAGGTTCTGTTCGTTCACAAATACAGCAACAAGATGGCTCTTAATGACGCGATTATCACCTCAGTTGCCTACCTACTCTTTACCGGCAGTACGATCTACGCTCAGATGGTTTCGCTGGATCTGCCGGAGCCGGTGATCGATCTGAAGGCGGCGGGATTGGCGCTGTACTGGATTGGAATCGCCGGTAATTTCTATCACCATATTCTACTGTCGAGATTGAGAAGTGAAGGCGATCGAGAGTACAGGATACCGAGAGGAGGATTGTTTGAACTGATCGTGTGTCCTCACTACCTATTTGAGATTGTAGAATTTCTTGGAATCGCTTTGGTTTCGCAGACGTTGTTCGCGGTGGCGTTCGTGTTCGGATCGGCGTTGTTCTTGATTGGAAGAAGCTACGCCACCAGGAATTGGTACCTTTCCAAATTTGAAGATTTTCCTCGCCATGTTAAGGCCATTCTTCCGTTTGTTTTTTGAAATTCTTCGATTCCAGTATTGCAACTATCTATGCCTCCATTAATATATCTAGCCGTTGCTCTTAACCAAGTTTTCAATTTTTATAGCGCTAAACTGATATTAGAGACTAATTATTACAAATTTAGAAGTATAATGATTAAGTTTTTTTTTTTTATATAAAAAATAAAAGTTATTTATATGTGTGAAAGCTATGTATCAACGATTTTAAACCAAAATTTTAATGTAGTATTTAAACCACTATCAATTTAAATTTTAAGTTATACAACTCTAAAGTTTAGAGTATCATATTGTAAATTTTACATATATTTGTTGCAAATTCTATTTTTCTTTGCAAATTTATTTGTGTAGTTATTATAATATGTGAGGTTATAATAGTTTTTGTTTTGATGCAAACTATTTTGATTGCAGTTTATTTTAATATGGGTTTAGAAAATTTATGTTTGGGATGCAGATTATTTTAATCCAAGTTTAAGGTTTATGTGTTTGGGTTATTGTTTTGTTTAATGTAAGGAAAAATCAAAGACACCGTGAACCATAAACCAATTAAGTTCTTTTTGTATTTAGGGTTTACAGTTATTTTCAATATACGAGTACTAGTACAATAAATAAATATCACAAAAATATTTGTAAATAAATATCACAAAAATATTTGTTTCACTAATTTTTAAAAATGTGTTAGGATTCTCCAATCCACAATATTACACGACAACATATATCTAAGAGCGATAGTAGCCAAGTATAGGCCACCGCCATGATAGCACACAAAAAATATTGTCAACTTAGATAATAATTACAAAAATAATGGAAGGTTATCATTCAAAGGAGTTAACAATTATTGATCTTTTTTTTTTTTTAAGAGGAGCTAACTATACTAAAATAAGTTATTATATTATATGAATTGAATTAAAATTGATAAAACATTGTAAAAGATTCCTCGGAGGTAGTATTTGTTGGACTTTGGAGAGAGTGAATTAGTTATTTTAACTCTCTAGTTGTAAGTAATGTTATTGTAGCAAAACAAGGGGTTAAAATAGTACTTATCTCAATTTTCTTAATACACATCCCAAACACTATGTCATTATTATAGTTCACTCAATTCATTTCAAGTTAGAGCTCCAAATACCCCTAAATATACTGTTTTTTAGTACTTGATCCTCTAATTTAAATATATATAGTTTTAAAAAAACAATCACAATTTTCTATAAAACAAATAACCCATATAGTTTATTGTTGTTTTTAAGCTTATATTAGCATTCTATTTATAAGTTTTGAAAATATATTTCATAAAGTGTTGCTTCAAATTATCGCATTCAACCAATTTAATTAAAAATTAATTTGAAAAACTAAAGTTAAGATTTATTGAAAATATAAGTAAAATTTAAGATTTAATAATGAAAGTATGAGAAGACTAAACTACACCATTAAAAGTATGAACAAAATTAATGAAACCCAAAGTGAGGAGACCAAAATGATATTTAATTTGGTACAAAATTTCCATCCACATGTCAACATTTCTATTAACATTTTCATGTTTTTATAGGTTCGACAATATCAATGAGAGTTGAATTAGATTGATATTTTTTATTATACCCTAAAAAATCCATGAAATATAAAAAATATATAAGCAAATTAACGTGAATGTAATATAAATAATAATCGTTTATAATCATGTTAACTTGTAATTCATAGGGCTATTCCTGTAATTTCCTCTAAACTGTTGTGTTCATGAAAGAGCCTATATATACACCCGATTGTCCGGGTCTGTTGTACCGGTAATTGATCTCCCTGTTGTTTTACTTGATCCACGCGATCTTTTGGCGCTTCAATTCAAAAACCCTAAAATTCTGTTCTTCTTCATCTGCTTTTGGCGCTTCAGTTCAAACCCCAAACTTCCAGTTTCTCGACAGCTTTGTCATTTGATAATTGAAAAACGTATATTTTCACCAATTCAATCAGCAATGGATATACTGGATGGTTCGGCGAAGCTCATAATAGTTTCCGATCTCGATCTCACAATGGTCTGAATTTCTACTACCTCGCGATATCATTTTCTTCTTTTTTCTTCTCGAAATTTTCGATATGGGAATTGTAAATTACAGGTCGATCACGATGATAACCACAACACCTCGCTTCTCAAGTTTAATGCCCTATGGGAAGCCTACTACCGTCGCAATTCTCTTCTCGTATTCTCAACCGGAAGATCGCCGACGAGTTATAGAAAATTGAGGGAGGAGAGGCCTCTGCTGACCCCCGATTTAACGGTAATGTCTGTCGGAACAGAGATTGCGTATGGTGAATCGATGGTTCCAGATGAGGAATGGGAACAATTTCTGAATCGAGACTGGAATCGAGATGTAGTCGTGGAGGAAACTCTAAAATTTCCGGAACTTAAGCCGCAGGTAGAGATGATGATTTGATGTAATTTAATTGGGGTTTTCATTCCTAGTTATGTATTATATGGATGTTCCCGATTCTCGTTGCTTCTCGAGGATTCTTTTCTTTTTTAGCCCTAATTGGTTTGATTGGGATATTTCCTCAACCTGCACGATAAAATGAGGACATTGCAGTCAGAAACGGAGCAACGGCCTCATAAAGTTAGCTTCTTCATAGAGAAGGATAAAGCCCCACAAGTGGTGAATGCTCTATCTGAATGTTTAGAGAAACGAGGGGTAAATCTGTATTTATGTCTTTATTTATTTTGCCTGAATTAGACTTGCTGAACTCAACGTTTAACCATCATAAACACTCTGCTTGTTCTCCCCTAGATAGCCTCCAGAGAGTAGTGAGAAGTGAGTCGTGAGTAAGGAGTGATCTCCGACGCCCTGTTAACGAAAGAAGAGGAAAAAGAAACAAAAAACGATCTGCCCTGTGTTTCCCATATATTATTATGTATAGAGCAGGGAAGGTTGTTGGATCAGAGCGTTTTCTTAACTCATTGAAATACTGTGTCAGTTGGATGTAAAAGTACTCTACAGCAGTGGACATGCTTTGGATGTATTGCCAAAACGTGCTGGAAAAGGTGAGGCACTTGCATATCTTCTTAAGAAGTTCGAATCTGATCAGAAAACTCCAACCAATGTTCTTGTCTGTGGCGACTCTGGAAATGACATCGAGCTTTTTAGCGTCCCCAACGTCTATGGTGTGATGGTCTGTAGCTTCAAAAAGCTTCCTTATCTAACTACACACTGATGATGCATCATCATCTACATGTCCTTGTAAATGGTTAGATTATCTGGTATAATCCTTTTCGTCACTTGTGTAGGTAAGCAATGCACAGGATGAGCTACTACAATGGTATGTGGACAATGCAAAAGACAACCCGAAAGTTATTCACGCTCACAAGAGATGTGCAGGTGGGATCATAGAGGCTATTGGCAGCTTCCAACTTGGTCCAAATTTGTCTCCAAGAGACATTATAGATTTCAAAAGGTGCTGCAAAGTGGAGACGGTTGATCCTTGTTTCGAAGTTGTGAAGTTTTATGTGCTTTACGAGAGATGGAGACGTGGTGAAGTTGAGGAGTCGGAGCTGTATCTTGAATACCTGAAGTCCATCTTTGTAAGTCTTGCATAGTTAAAAGTTTTATGGAGTTGATTCAATCTTGAAGCTTTCATCTCAGTCATTGGTTCTCACTTTACTGGAATATCATCTCTAATTTGTTACCCAGCTAGGAATATGAAATGATAGAGTTGGTTTTGGGGTTTGGGGGATTTAAATGTATGATGATTGATGATGCAGCCTGCAGGAGGGATAGTAGTGGTGGATGCAAATGGGAAAGAGAGAAGTAGGGAGGAATTGATAGATGGAATTAGAGGGTTACATGGTGACATGAAGACCACTCCATTTCAAACCTGGGTTGATTGTCTCTCGTCCTCACAGATCGGGTCCGATTCATGGCTTCTGAGGTTCAATAAGTGGGAATCTTCATCTTCGTCATCCGGTAAGATTTAAGAATAATATTTCCGTGTTGTCGTTACAAATGTGATGATTTAATAGATATTTCTGTCTCCTCCCTTGACCCTGTTTTGTTTTATTTTATTTACAGGGAATCAGTTTTTGGGGTGCTTCACTACAGTCCTAATGAGTTTTCAGGTAAAAACTATATCCCATTGTTGGTTTTTGATTTGATGTTTGCATTTTCTTCCATCTCACTCTTTGAATATGCAACAGAGCAAAGTTTCAGAGGGCGGTTTGATATGGATGCACGTGCAACACACGTGGTTGGATGGCTTACATTCAGATCCACAACACTACACCTGCTTCATCTAAAATCAGTTTTCCTAGAATCTCCTAAATATTCAACGGTTTGACTGTTGAACTAATATCCCAAACAAGTAGGTATCTATTTCCATTGTTAAATTCAACTTAGGAATTGTTTGCATCACTTGAATTCAAATTATAAACTTAGTCACGGTGAAAATAAGCTCTGTTTTGATAATGATATCGTTTTTTATTTTCTATTTTTGAATATTATGTTTCTTTTAACTCCCAAGTTCTTTTTTATGGTTTACGTATCTAATAAATAAATATTTCAAACTTTTAACCAAATTTTTTTTTAAAAAAAAATTACGAATAACTTGTTTAATTTTTTAAATATGGCTTAGAGTTTGAGAAATAGACAACAAAACAAAAAAATTGGATAGAACTTAGAGGTAACATTCATAAATATAATTTTATCAAAAAATCAAATGATTATCAAACTTAGCTTTCAAAGTTTGAAGGACCAGGGTCTATAATTGGCTCCTTAATGTAATCACCTTTGGTTGTATAGGGTCCTCTCCTTCTTTATTTATTAATGAAACTGTTTCTTTTACCGAAGTTTGGACTAGGAAGGGTTCAAATAATTACTCACAAATTCTTGTAGAGCGAATTGTAATCTCTGGAAAGAGAAGTCATTCATGAAACATATTTCTTTATCACCTTTTTTTTTCTTTCTGAACTTTTTCTTCCCGACTTCTGTCTCTAATTTCTTTTTCATTTTTTTCTCAACTTTCAATATAGCATTTTTTTTCTCCGAACTAGCTTTAAATTTTCAGCAGGTAAAATATTGGGGACATGGTGAAATCTACCTTTAAATTAAGTGATTGTTGCAATATCACCCTTCAACTTTCTCATTTGTAAAAATTAGACCCTCACTCTATCGTTTTCAAACAAAAAACAAAGGAACCAAAAGTTGGCTCTCCTTTCTCTCGGAAGAAGCTTTCAGGATCAAAGGAAGAAGACAGGCATTAGCACCTTAGGCATCCATTGTAGTCATCAACAACTGTGAGGCTGAATCCTTGTTTGTTTGTTTGTTTTTCATGTCTTTGTATCAATGGAAATGGGTGAATCATTCAAAGAGTTGCTTTCAAAGTGCCAGAGGAAGTCATGATAAAAGTAAAATAAGGTAAAGCTGGAATGGAACTGAGATGCTTTTACTACTACGATCCATAAAATCATCGTCACTAAATAAATGGCCAAGCATTTCAGGTTGTTTCAACCTACAAAGCTAATATCGTAACCTAGCCTCATAACTTCAAGTTTCCTAAAGTAATTACTAAAGTTCTCGACAAACTAATTCCTTAAGCTGACTGTACCTACAATATACAAAAAGGCGATTGCAGCAATGATTGGCGAAATCAAGGATGGTGTTCCACGAAGTCCTGCCGATGTTGACCTATGGATGAAACAAAATCGACATCTCAATGACATTGAAAAGTATCCTTTGGAGGTAAAATAATGTTTTGATTGAAATTCAGATGCAATGGATCAACAAATAAGAACATTTTAACATGTTTAAATCACAGACATTTTAGAATATGGGTATTGGTCAGATTTTCATATGCAAGAAAAAAAATGGAAAAAGTAATAATATACTATGTCCTAGTTGTGTTATATTGTTCCTTTGAAAATGGAAATTAGAACGTGACTTGGCATTAAATTAAACAAAGATGTGCCCGGAACCGAATTGTAGGATACAGTTAACATGGAGTAAGATTAGTACTTACCTCGCAACAATGTCCTTAACCGATCCAGTTTTGAGTCCGAAACCAAAAGGAAAAAGTGGATCGTAGTGTGGATCTCCAACATTCATTGGCAGTTGATCTACAGATTTAAACCATGTTCTTGGAAGCTTCCCATTAAACCCATGGTCTCCATAAAGGGCATCAGTGACTCCTAGTCCTTCAGTGCCAGGTAACCAAGCTGCTACCAAAGCATCAATTGATGAAATGTATGGTTCCATCACAATTGGCCTTCCAGAAATGACAACCACCACACACTTCACAGAATCACAAACATTTTTTATGGTACTTGGACCAGGATCCATCATGGTTAGCGTTGTACTATCCCCTCCAGTCTCAGCATATGGGGCTTCACCAATAACAACTATGGCATATGAGAAGTCATTGGACTTCACAAAGTCACTATCAGGATCCTCACGAAATACAACCTCTGTGCTTCGATCGACTGTCGATTTAATGGCAGCGAGGATGCTAGTTCCTGCAAATCAGGGAATGGAAATCTTAAATGTTTCCTACTCCAATATGAAAGAAAAGATCTTGAACAATGAACATAAGTGAGAAAGTTTTGAAATAGATATTTTTAGCACTCGAGTTTTGAAGAATGTATATTTGATCTCTGAGTTTTTGAAATATATATTTTTAGTCCTTGAGTTTTTAATATCAGATGGCATTTGGTCCCTAAAAACTTGAGGACCAAACATATCTTTTCTTAAAAACTCAAGGTCTAAAATGGTACATTTTAAAACCCAAAGACCAAATGCACTTAATTCTTCGAAACTGAGAGACTAAAAGGATAATTTTCCCCAACAAGGATTTAGGTTATAGATATGTATATTTTATAAGAATGTCCCCATGAGTTATGAGCACGCTTAGACTAGCAAACAACGGTTGTTTTCTGTATATCCCAAATAGCATACATCTCCAGAATGATACTTTGGTTTCAAACTTACCCCAGAGATCTTCCCAACTAGCGAGGAAATATTTTTTAATGCATGAAAAATCATAAATTCAGAGAACTCTTGATTTATGGTTCCAAATAATGAGTGAAAAGAAACATACCCCTTGTACCATTGTTGCCACTGAACCCTTGCCATGCAATTGTCCATCCACCACATTGATATCCTAAATTATCAGCGTGCGTGCCAGCAACAAGGATCTTTGGGGCCTTCTTTGAAAGGGGCAGCAATGGGTTGCTCTCATTTTTCCCATTCTTCAGCAGCACAAGTGACTGCCTCACAGCATCTCTTGCCAATTCTCTATGTGCCTATTCATTATAGATGCAAAATTATGTCCATGAGGCTTCTCACTCCAACTTACGGGGGTGTAAGAGAACATTCATGGGATTTCTTTAACTAGAGGGAAAAGAAATATATTCAACCATTAAGAAAAATCAAAGGTTTAAATTGAGAGGTATTACGAGAAATCAAATGATTCTCCCACTAAGCTCCTCTCATACTTGTAAGTTTATAACTCATTGATGAGAAATGTTTCAAGGACAATGATGAAAAGAAGATAAGTATGAGATATAAATGCTTCTAAGATGATAAAACTGACTCCCATCTGACTATCTAACTAAAGATCAACTTCACATAAATTGAAAAAACGAAGTCAGCTATATATTTTGATATAGTTGGAGTAAGACCTGGCTCCCAAGCTCATTGACAAGGCTGTAATCACTCAAGGGGTTTTCAAAAAGACCCATTGTGAACTTGACTGATAAAATTCTCCCAACAGCATCATCAATGCGATCCATGGGGATGACATTGCTCTTCACTAGAAATGTAAGACCATCAATGAACTCTGCATACTTGTAAGGAACCATGACCTGCAGAATAAAGAACAAAAGCCTAAATACTCCCCAACTTCCGTTATCAAATATTTCTCCCAGTTCCAACATTTCAAAACGACGAATCAGTCAGCAATTCAGTTTTGATTTAAGATATCCTTAAAAGAGAGACCACCAACCATGTCAATGCCAGCCAAAATTGCAGCTTCGATAGAGTATGTGTAATTAGAATGTGGTGTAGAAGTAATTCTGTCCAGACCCTCCCAATCTGAGATGACAAAACCCTGAAAATGCACATAGTAAAATTAGTAAACGTCAGACAGTATCATAATTGTAAAAGTAAAATATAAGCAAATGGTTGTAAAAAACAGAAGATAGTTTTTCAAAACGAATTTAAATTGTCAGACATACCTTAAATTTAAGGGCGCCCTTGAGGAAGCCTGTAATCAGCTCACGGTTTGCATGCATCTTTACTCCGTTCCAACTAGAATAGGAAGCCATTACTGATGAAACACCCTTGATGATCGAATCTAAATAGGCAGGCATGTGAATGCTGAGCAGACCATGTCTGCTAATAACGGTATTATTCTCATTGATGCCATGAGTTGTCCCACCATCCCCAACAAAGTGCTTTGCACAGGCGATAACCTTTTTACTGCAAGGAAAATTCAAGTGTACTTGAATAATTTTGCAGAGAGGAGGAAGAGAGTTTACAAAGAAATCATTCTCTCAGTAATTTAGTTGAAGAATAACAGTTTCACAGTATGCAATGCTCCATTTCCGTATTCAACCTCCAGAATGTTGTATAATATGGACCCACACATTGATAGGCCTTATGATTTCTCGGGACTAGAGGAAAACATTACCCTACTGACGTGAAAAGGCTTTCAGGAAATATTTTGCATGGTTTCACAATTTTATATCAAAAAAAGAAAAAAAAAAATCTACATCTTCAAAGGCCATACGTTCCGCCAACATATGGAATCCCCTTCCGATAATCAGCAGGAGGCTCTCCTTGCAGACCAATTATAATCTCGGTCATTTCTTTCACAATTTTTGGATCCTCACTGTAGCTTTCATAACACCGCCCCCACCTCGGGTCCCTACAAACCTAAAAAAAGGTTTCCAGAGAAAGAGACTGTTATATATCTAGTTTACCATTAAAACAAATAATGAGATATTTAATCAAACATCTGTTCTTTTTAGAAAAATAAGCAACATGTGTTTACCGCAAGGCATGGAGCAAAGGTATTAGAAATCCCTGTCGCTCTAACTTCAAGTGCCGTTGCAGCACCAATCCTTCTAGCTAGGTCAGGGTTTCTGTGTAGGAGAGACAAGGAAAAAATGTAAAGAATTTGTATACTTTTCATTCTACCATGCTCTATCAGAACAAATTTTATTGGGGCTTTTTAGGTGGGCAAACTTCAACACAGCTCAAATGAGCATAAGTTTTGCTTAAACTTAAAGACCACACCAAAGAGATATATGGAGCAAAGGATCTATATAACATTGACCATGTGTGCAAGTTTTATGTGCATGGTTACAAAGGAAAAAAAAATACTTGCCTGGTAGCTCCAAGTCCTACATTATGAGGAAATACTGTAGCATTGTAAACATTGTTATGGCCATGAACAGCATCAATGCCATAAAACATTGGGATACCCAATCGACTAGAAAGAGAACCCTTCTGGAAATTATTTATCATGTTAACCCAATCTTCAGCACGAGCATCAGGAAGTGGCGCACTTCCACCACCACTTAGAACACTTCCTGTACAATTTTTTTCCTTTGATAATCAAATTTTGAATCGTTGCATGAAATAGAGGTTTTTCAATCTGTTGCTACTTGTGACAAGCCATACTGGAATGCTATAACCTCTACACTATATGCCCTTGACCATGAATTCGAGGTCACTTCAACAAATTGACACACATGCATATTTAGTACTATAAATTTAAAAACTCCAGAACTCACAACATTATACAGCTATAGTGCTTCATATATAATTCTAACAGCATGTAACGTTTAAACTCTTAGAAAGATCCAAAGGTAATCAGTTTATTGTGATGACAATGATATCAGTTAGTCTTCGGTTTTCTTCTCCTTGGAACTGAATGATTACTTAGAAGAACTGTAATGTTCTAAGATATTATATAGAGCATCAATTTAGTGACAAGGGGGCAAGTGGAACCCGTTCAACATCTCTTGTTTGCTACAAAAATCAAGTATAATTGAGCTTAGAACAACTTCCATCCAGGGTAGATATAAACCGGATCAGGAACAATAACACTCGCAAAACTGAAAATAACACCAAACACTACTCTGAACTGCTCCAAACCAAAACTTACAAGTTGAGCATGAGATATTTTTGTCATTAAATGTGTAAATCTTCAAGCGCATACAGATACATAAAACTGAGAGCATGAAGGAAAATAGAGAAAGAAAAACTATTGGTTTTACCAATGAAATAATCTTTCATAACTGTAGCATTGGCAACACTCCTATCAATCTGAACCATCTGACCAATTTTCTCTTGCAGAGTCATTCGGCCAAGAAGGTCCTTAACTCGAACAGCAACTGGTTGTTTAGGGTCTTTGTATTTCAAGTTCTCCGCGTCCACCATTGTCACCCACCACAACCAACCCAAACACAGAATCACAACCACCTGAACAAAAATCTTGGCCATCTTCTTTCCCCGAGAGTTTAACGCAAACTGAAACGAACAAAAGTATACACAAATTGAACCCACTTGTTGTACAAATGCACTTGCATTCTAAGAAAATGCCGGAAATGCAAGAAAGAAGAAAGAAGAGATTCTCTTACGATGGGTGTTTCAAATGCTATATCAGATATATGAATGTTAAAATTAGTGATGAGATGAGATGAGACGAGACGAGACGAGACTCAAAGATCTTCTCCTAGCTCTGTTAATGAAAGTTTTTCTTCCTTCTCTATTCTAAACCCCTCTCAATCCAGAGTCGCTGCCTCTACTTTCTTGAAGTTTTAGTTCATTCCGCCTCAATTTCAATTAGCAGGAATCAATTTCTTGAAGCAAATTGAAGAAGAAAGAAGAATGAAATAAAATAAAACGAAACCCAAGCTAGAATGAGTGAAGCAACTTCGTGTTTCAGGTTAAACTCATGTTCAGTACTCCAATCAAATAGAGAGCCAATCTCGGGGGAGAGAGAAGTTACCTGAAAGTGTGGATGAGAGTGGCAATGCGAGGAGAAAGTAAAATAGGGAAGAGGAAGTGGAAGCTAAGGAAAAGCAATGGAGGAAATGGGGATAAGATGTTGAGTTTGATTGAAGAGTGGAAGAGTGAAAGCTGGGGAAAAGTGGAGAGGTGGAAGGAAGAAAAGCTAAATCGTGGAAAATGGGAGAGACGAAACAGAGAGAATCTTCACATTCTTTTACGCCATTACTCAACTCTCTTCGTCACAGTTGAGTGGCAACTTCATCGTGGGTTTTTTTTTTTTTTCTTTTTTCTTTTTAATTTAACACACACACACACACACACTATATATATATATATATAATATTGAAAAAGTATTTTAAATGACATATCAAACTATTTGTGTCTATTCAGGCATGACATAGATACAAATAATCATTTATTGCAGTCTATTGTAAATGCACAGTAAAATGTTGCTATGTTTGTAAATATTTTGATTGTAAATATAAATTTTACTATAATTGTAAATATTTTGATTATTCCTCGATATCAAGATTGAATTGGAATTGTAATACATTTTCAAACTTAGAAACTTAAAAATAGACACAAGTTTTAAAAGTATGAGAGTTTGAAAACATAAATTTAAAAACAAGAAAATCCAGAAATTTGATTTTAATTTTAACAATTGTTTAAAATGTGTTCAATACTACTATAACATTTGTGGGGTTGCGAGATCGAACCTCCCACCTTTAGAATGAAAGGTCATATTAATTATCGCTGAGTTAAACTCGCTTTGACAAATGAATTGAGTTCATAACATGACATATTGTATTTCGAAATGTTTTTATTTTATTTAATATATTTTTTTTATTTTAAAATTCAAAATCTAAATACAATGAATTGTTTTCAACATTTGTATCATAGAATCTAAGTAATTTGCCAACTACATATTTAAGTCATTAATCTAAAAACATAAAATAGATTCTAAGTTCTCTGTTTGAACTTCTAACTAAAAAGCTTAGCACGTTTGTTCTAGTGAGAAGAAGAAGAAGAATCATTTTCGAACAACTTTATCCAAATGTAAATTTTGTAATTTTAATTGTATCTTTTAATTAATAACTATTTGTATATTTGTTTTATTCCATCCTCCTCATTTAACTCTTGACATTCTCTTCTCCCACTTGTCAATTTAACAAAACTTAATACTTAATATATGTAAATTAATTTTTTCCAAAAAAAAAAAAAAAAAAGATACCCTACTCACCTTAAAGAATAAATAAGAATAAATAAAAGAACATTGACAGTTGATTAAAAAAATAATAATAAATAAATAAATAAAAGAACCTTGACGGTTGATTAAAAAAAAAAAAAAGAAGAATAAGAAAATAACATTGATCTTATCTTACTATATTTAAAAAGAGCTAATGAGAAGAATAATTTTCGAAAGATTTGTCAAAATGTAAATTTTGTAATTTCATTTGTATCCTTTAATTAATTATTATTTGTATTTTTTTTATTCCACCCCTCATTTTAACTCTTGACATTCTCTTCTCCTACCTAACAATTCAATAAAACTTAATAGCTAATGTAATAAATAAAAATGCTTCACAGCTTAAAGAATAATTAAAAGAACATTGATGGTTGATAATTAAAAAAAAAAAATGCATTGATCGAATGTAAACCCACTCACACACCCACACGTTAAGAACATTTTTAAGGTGATTTTTTTTTTTCCTTATTATGTGCTTTAATTGATATACCTATAACCATTGATAAGTACATAAGTATATGTAACTCCTAAAAAAAGGGGCTTATGATAAGAATTTTTTTTTTGAACGATTTTGTCCAAATATAAATTTTGTAATTTCAATTATATTCTTCAATTAGTTATTATTTGAATATTTGTCCTATTCCACCCTCCCAATTTAACACTTGACATTCTCTTCTCTCACTCTTCAATTCAATAAAAC